>JAFMOC010000091.1:482500-675000 GCA_019802505.1 Corydoras sp. C115 | reverse complement strand
TTCCTCCGGGTTCTCTATTATTAATATTAATATATATATATACACAGTCAAGCCCAAAATTATTCATACCCCTATCAAATTTTGACTTAAATTTACTTTTATTAAACCAACAATTTTATTTTTGACTGGAAACGACACCGGCGTCTCACAGGAGATCATACGATGATGTACAAGAGGCATCATTGTGGTAAAAAATATTTCTCAGCTTTTTTTCACATTTGAACAAAAAGTGGCCTGTCCAAAATTATTCATACGCTTTGCAATCTGTCACAGTCGATGGGAAAATCCATAGTTGTTGATAAACATAGTTGTAAACACTCGCAGATCCGCAACACAACATTCTGAACCCGTCAGCGAAGAGAAAGCCGTTCTGTTTGTTCACGTGTTTCCGTTAAATACACAACAAAAAATTCAATCCTGACAAATCAGAAAACAAATCTTAAAAACGTGTAACAAATCTCTTTGACTTCAATAGATTTCTAGATAAATAATCTAGTTTTTAGAAACATTTATGAAATCTTATTGAGATGGATGTACTTACTAACGGCAGATCAGTTACATTTGGATTTGTGTTTTTTTTTTTTTTGCGGTGTCACTGTTCTAACTCCGTCATGCATCCAATACGGATGAGAACGTAGACCACAGGATAAAATTTAAGTTTTTTTTTTTTTTTTTAAATAAGTGTTTGTGTGTCGGGCGGCACGGTGGCTTAGTGGTTTAGCATGTTCTCCGGATTTATCCGGTTCGAATCCCCATCTGGGTGGAGTTTCCATGTCCTCCCCGTGTCCGCGTGGGTTTCCTCCGAGTTCTCCGGTTTCCTCCCACAGACCACAAACATGGATCAAGGTGAATTGAGTTCTCCAAATTGCCCCATATAGAGTGTGTGTGTGTGTCCAGCAATGGATTGGCGCCCTGTCCTGTGTGTATCTGCCCAGCGCCCGAAACGTTCTCCCCTGGATGGGCATGGGGAACCCCACCCCACGACCCTAATGCGGAAGATAATGGATGAATGAATGTTTTTTTGTAGTGCCGTCCGGTGCAGTGTGAGCACATTGTTCACAGTGAAAGTTCTAAAAGCGGGGCGATTACGGAGTTTGGGTTCCTAATTGGGAGGTGGAATGGAACATCTGCTGCGACGCTCCCTCTGTGCGCCGTACTGGATCACAAGCCAAGCCACATTTCCGTGACAAGTTGTGGGAGGGCTTCCCTCACGCTGGCAACCTATCCAAACAGCCATGATGAATCAGGACCGATAAGAGGCGGGGGGGGGGGGGGGGGGGGGGGGGGGTTGTTGTGCCTTTTGGTGCTGAACTGCTGCTTCCAGGACATTCCCTCAGGGAGCCTCGTCCATATGAAAAGCACGGCGGCCGTGGTGTTCATAACCGTTACACAGTCTGAGGTGTCCACTGCACCACTTAAGGCAGATGGACGGTCCGGTTAACGCCTCGCAGGACGTTTCTATGTGACGGTGTGGGGTCAGTGATACACACGGCGAGCGAGAGGGCGGCGGGTCTGCCATGAACCACAGCGAGCATCTCATGAGGGCGTCGTTAAAACCGAGACCAAAGAGGAAAAATGGCTGATGCTCTCCGTGAGTCTGTCCTCTCACAAAACACGGGCTGGAGACAAAGGATCGTCCGTGTAGAGACGATTCCTAACAGTGAAAATCATTTGTTGTGTAAATATCTGGTCTTTGGACGCTCCCGCTCAAATTTAATGCCAGATGGCAAAATTATTTTGGCCCGGACACCTTGTTTTCCTCTGGTCCATCTGCTACATGGATTGCACTTGGGAGGACCGCTCTGGTGGGGTAGGGGTATAAGGTGTTGGGGTATCAGTCTGAAATCCCAGGACCAATGTCCTTAAGCAGCCCTCATTGCTCCAGGGCTCTTTGGATCAAAGCATCTGCTAAATATCCATCCATCCATTATCTTCAGCTTTATCCTCTATTAGGGTCGCGGTGGGGTTCCCCATGCCCATCCAGGGGAGAACGTTTCGGGTGCTGGGCAGATAGACCCAGGACAAGGCGCCAATCTATCGCTGGACACGCACTCACTCACACACAGACACACTTTATATGGGGCAATTTGGAGAACTCAATTGACTTGATCCATGTTTTTGGACTGTGGGAGGAAACCGGAGAACCCAGAGGAAACCCACGCAGACACGGGGAGGACACCCAGATTGGGATTCGAACCGGGAATCCCTAGTGCTGCGAGGAGAACTTGCTAAACCAATAAGCCACCGTGCCGCATCTCTCTCCAGATCTCTTCTAGATGAGGTCGGTTTTGGAACACATGGACCAGACTTTATAAATACGTGGGTTCCTTTAAACTCACTTAAGATGTCTGTCAGGACAGACCGGTGTGTTATGGGGCATGAGGACGCTCCCGCTCAAATTTAATGCCAGATGGCAAAATTATTTTCTTCTGGTCCATCTGCTACATGGGTTGCAGTTGGGTGGACCGCTCTGGTGGTCACATAGGGAGGGGTAGCTCAGTGGTGAGAGTGTTGGACTATCAATCTGAAGGTTGTGGGTTCATATCCCAGGACCACTGAAGGTGCCACTGTGGGTCCTTGAGCAAGACCCTTAACCTTCATTGCTCCAGGGCTGCTGTGGTCACTTTGGATAAAAGCATCTGCTAAATAACCAAATGTAAATATGCACCAGGATGGGACCACCAGGATTGGAACACAGAAGACTTTATAAATACGTGGGTTCCTTTAAACTCACTTAATCTGGTGTTATGGGGCATGAGGACCATCTTTGGTACCAACCTTGGTACCCTCGGTCCATCAGTTTGCAGATCTGCTTGTGAAACCCAAAGGAACCCCTGGGAAAGCATTCCATGAAGTCGCCCAACGTTTCTCTCGGCAACTATCAAGCACCAAACTGCATCGCTCCCGTTAACAAGCTCCTTCAATCTCATGAGGCAGCCAAGTGCGGCGTGCCACTGAAAACCCATTTACGGCGTTCACACTCGGGTTCCTCGGCCGGTCGTCCTGCCGCAGTACGTGATGAACGCGGCGAGCACATTCTCCGCCACGTCGCCACGACGGAAGAGCGTTACCAAGGCTACGGGGCTCCGCCGGTGCGCGCTGACTGTTGCTGGAGACGCACCAGATGTTGAGTGCGAACCAGAAATCAGCAGTCACACACCGTTAGCTCCGTCGGACTAATGACACGTGTAAGGTTCGAATCCGTCACCATTAATCTCAGGCTTTTCCAATTCTCAACGTCATAACGACGATCGGGAAACGGATCTTTTGGAGTTCCGCTCTAAAAATTAGCAGGAGAATGTGCAATTTAATTTCGGTCTGAACAGAATGTGGCGTTTGAATGGAGGTGACCCGTAATGCGTCGTGCGAACGCCTCTTTTCGTCAGCGTGAGGATGCACACGGTTCAGCCGTGGCCTTTGAGGCTCTAATCAGCCCTCACAAAGATGTGCAGCTAAAATGCCGCCTTCACATCAATTTCCCGGAGCCGGTGACGGTCCTCCTGTAACTCTGCACGCTCTGAATGCCGAGCGGCGGGCCTTTCTTCCTCGCCACGCGCCGGAGCTCGGCCTCGTCGTGCCGCTTACGTAAGAAAAATCTCCGATTCTGTCCATTACTCAAAACCTCCATCAGGCTCACAAATGAGTTCCTTTTAAACTGTGATTGGATGCCACATTGGTTTCGGCGTCTGGCTCCGTTCTCTGTGATAAACTGAGGACGACTTCGCGAGGATCTGCCTTCGGAACTTTTAGAACGGCGGTTACACGCGTCATGCGTTCGTTTCCTGCCCTGCAGTGTCGCGGTGAGGGGAATAGCATTTAAACTCAGTTATTGTTATATTTAATAATAATAATCCATTCTCAGGCATCGTAATGGAGAGGGTGGGTGCACACGTGGAAAGGTCTTCCATGAACTATTTAAAATTCCATATAAATTTATGAATTATAAATGCAGAAAGTGAGAAAAATGTATATTAATAAAAAAAAACTGTTTATTATTCATTCATTCATTCATTATCTTCCACTTTATCCTCTATGAGGGTCGCGGGGGGGGGGTTCCCCATGCCCATCCAGGGGAGAATGTTTCGTGCGCTGGGCAGATACACCCAGGACAGGGCGCCAATCCATCGCTGGGCACACACTCACACACACACACACACACACACTATATGGGGCAATTTGGAGAACTCAATTGACTTGATCCATGTTTTTGGACTGTGGGAGGAAACCGGAGAACCCGGAGGAAACCCACGCGGACACGGGGAGAACATGGACACTCCACCCAGATGGGGAATTGAACCGGAAATCCCTAGTGCTGAGAGGAGAACATGTTAAACCACTAAGCCACCGTGCCGCCCAGTTTATTATTTACAATTTAAATTACAAAGTTTGTGTGTATGTGTGTGTGTGTACAAGTGTGTATATAACATTGTGGGGACCGAAACATCTCATCTCATTTCCACTTTATCTTCTATTAGTGTTCCCCATGTCCATCCACGTTTCGGGCGCTGGGCAGATACACCCAGGACAGGGCGCCAATCCATCACTGAACACACTCACTATATATAGGGGCAATTTAAAGCAGCCAATTTACCTCAAACCCATGTTTCTGGACTGTGGGAGGAAACCGGGAGGAAACGTATGGAGATACAACATGGAAACTCAACCCAGATTGGGATTCAAACCTGGATTCCCAGCGCTGAGAGGTGGACGTGCTGACCACTACGCCACCGCACCGCCCGGATCACCAGGATGGCCTGCATCTGGAAAAACACCTGACCTCACGATGCCCAATGGGAAGAAGGCACGCCATCTGAAGCAATGTGATGCATTGGGTCCTGCCGTCCACGTGTACCACCGAACTCAGAACTTCCGCAGACCACGTCCACCCTCACATGGAAACGGATGTTTGAGGTGTGGACTCTGCCCCCAAATTCCCCAGATCTCAATCCAATCACGGCTTTGTGGAACGGGCTCGGGCGCACACCGAGCGGGCGTCCACTCTACAGATAAAAGCATTCAGAATACAAACAACATGCAATAACACAATGATAACGTAAGCTGGAGCAATTTTCACTTTTAATTACAGCCCAACATAATATCACCTCGTTATCATTAGTGGTGGTGGGGGGGGGTCGTTATATGTATGTGGCAGGTTTTTGCACAGCATCCTTTTCCTTAATGGCTCAGCTTGATAACAGCACATCATTATGTCCTTTCTAAAGAGTATTGTCTGCTGTCCTCCCCGCTGTCTTTCCCGTCTGCGTTCATCTCTCAGGGTTCGAAGCCGTGATTCAGTCCCAATCAACCCTCGCTGGACGGTCCTGTTTTCCCTCTCGTTCTCTCGTCTAACCAATCTCCATTCCATTGTATTGAACCGAATCCTTATTTCACCCAAACTCGTTCCAGTGCCATCGTTTTTTAACCCACTCTTTGCCTTTTCCAACCTAAAATCACAGCTCGGTTTGAATCGTGGCATCGTAGTTCATTCTGTTGGATAGACAGAGGACCACCGGGGAATTACAGCTGTCTCCTAAAGACTGGAACGTACATTAATCAAGACAGGGCACCGTATAAAGCTCCGAGTTCAAGTGACTTATTTATAGAGCGATTTTTACAATAGAACGTCGTCACAGAGCAGCTTTACAGAGTTATAAACCTTTAAAACCCCAAAGAGCGAGACCAAGAGACAGCAGCAAGACAAAGAAGACGGGTCCCCAAACCGTGGTCCTTACAAGGTTTCTGGGGATCCACTGCTCTGGCCCTTTATCATCAATCACTAATTCAATCAATAATTCAAGTTCAAGTCATTCATTTATGGAACTCATTATACATATATATATATATTTATTATAGAGTTCTAAACCTTTAAACCCCTAAAGACCAAGACGAGGAGACAGCGGCAAGACAAAACTCCCTGTGATGTTGATATTTTAAGGAGGAAACCTTGTGAGGACCGAGGCTCAGTGGGGGACAGCCATGTACAGACTCTGTGGTGATCATGTGGCCCGGATTTAACAATTAAAAGCTATATAAGTCCATTGAGGGCGTCCTGCAGGTCCGCCGGTCCAATAGAAATCCAGGTTCCATCCTGAAATTGTGGTTGGACCAATGGATGAAGGGCTGCTCCTCGTAGCTTGAGGCTCTGTTTTGTACCCTCAGTCAAATGTCCCCCTGTTGCCATGACACCATTGATCTCTCAGATTTACACATCATACAGGGCACCATCATCACACCTCCCGAACCCTTCACCTGCTTTTATGGGATGGCGGCTCCTTTCCTTGTTTGTTGTTGAGTTTCGTCGTCATGGAATTTCTTTCTGTGCAAACATGAGTGACTGATGCTTTTGGAAAACTCCGTGGCAGCAGCCTCGACTCGCTTAGACCTACATTTCTACGTCTCACACCCCTGTATACAGTTTATTGTATGGTTTCTGGATTTTTATTCTTTTTAGCGTGTGCTGCTGTGCACGCCATGAGAAATCAATTGCAGATCCCTCATGGGAGACTTTCTTCATGATGACTTGTTGTTTTTTTATTGTCAACATCGGGGGCCGGTATCTCTTGGCAGATGCTGCTCTGTATATCGATTTCAGTCTTTTACATCAACGTCTCCATCAGCTGCCGGCTTTTTAAACCGTTCCACGGGGTTCAGCATTTTTTTTTTTTTTTTTTTTTTTCCCCCATCTTACCCGTTGCCTTCGTTTTCGTGTCGTCTTCACATTTAACACATTTTCTGTCAAAACAGATCGGAGAAGCTCCGTGCACAACAGCACATGCCACGTCTCCGCTGCGCATCCCACACGGGTCAACGGATCGTTCGATGAAAATGTGTGCGCAGATGTGAATTGGCAGAACACAAGTTTATAAAAAGATTAACGAACAGATTAAGTGCAAAAAAAAAAAGTAAAAATAAAACGACGCTTAGATCTTTGTGGTTAATTAACTTAATCCTCCGGTGACAAAAATGCAATTGATATTTATGTTGAATTTTAAAAAATCAATGTAATAAATCTAATTTGTTAAACACTACCAGTCAAAAGTTAGGCCACGCCCACTTCTTGCTCCATCCTCTATGTCCTCCTCTTATCATACATGGAGTTTGTAGTTCTATAATACCAGACTGTAGTCCATCTGTGTTCTGTGTTGGTTCTCCATCACAGAACAGGTATCATTTGGGTGGTGGATTGCAGTGACACTGATGTGCTGAGGGGGTTTTAGTGCAGCAGTGCTGCTGGAGTTTCATTTAAACACCTCAGTCACACTGCTGGGATAGGACTAATGCACCCACCCAATAACCCTTGCTCTGTGGTGGTACTGTTAGAGAACAGAGTACACAGTCTGTACTGTAGAACACACACAGATGGACTACAGTCTGTTGACTAGTTATATATATATATACACACTATATATTATAATACTATATTTTATACTATATTTTAAAAGGGAGCACAGGTTGTTTTTCAATTGAATTTCATATGGAAACTGTTTTAATGTTAAAGTTCACTGTATTTGCAGCAGCGTTCGAGACAGAGTCAGTAAGGGCAGTGCAGACATTTTTTTATGTTTACTTCATTACTAATGGCAAGCTGGAGGGAATGCTCTCATGCTTCAGGTTTTATATTCTCTTCTGCAGAGAAGCCAGGTCAGATATTTGTAAAAAGTCGAGTGGAATAGCTCGCCGGCGCGGCGGCCTGACCTCAACCCCGGCACACGGCGTCGGAGTGAATCGCTGCATCGTTTGCAGATCTCATTACCAAACGCCGCTCTCTCTAATGCATCAGCTGATCTGAACAAATCCAGTCGAGTTCCAGCATTTCACTGAAAACCGGAGACTGAAAGTCAATACAGTGTGCTGTATTCAAACAGGAAAACCTCAGGTCCCTCCATCACTCAGGTCCCTCCATCACTCCTGTCCCTCCATCACTCATGTCCCTCCATCACTCAGGTCCCTCCATCACTCAGGTCCCTCCATCACTCAGGTCCCTCCATCACTCAGGTCCCTCCATCACTCAGGTCCCTCCATCACTCAGGTCCCTCCATCACTCAGGTCCCTCCATCACTCATGTCCCTCCATCACTCATGTCCCTCCATTGTCTCCCTGTAGCTGCTGCATTCAGTACAGGTCACTGACTCTGGCCGACATTTCTGGATCTGGCCCCTCCGATCTTCACTCTATCTTTTCAAAATACACTTCGACTCATTCACTTCGCTCCGGTGATGATCGCCCCCTGGTGGTTCCACCTCACCAAGGAGCGCATTCTCACTCCGTGGCGTTCAGCACTGCAACATGGTAGTATGATCTTCCCAACTCTGACCATAAGAATCACTGAGCAGCTTTAAGAAACTACTGAAGACGCATCTCTTTAACAAATACCTGTTATAAAAAATATATATATAATAAAAATAAAGGGGGGGGGGGCGCAGCATCGAATAACAATCAGGTTTGATGAATTTACAGTGGAGTTGGTTTTCTGCAGAACTTCTGACTGTAATGTTCTCATCTGTAAGTCGCTTTGGACAAAAGCGTCTGCTAAATGACTAAATGTAAATGTAAAACCTAACGAGAACCTCCATATCCCCGTCTCCACCCGGCTGTTCTGTCAGCTGTTCCTTGATTCGTCTTCTTTTTAATGATACAATATGATTTGGTCATCTCTGTGCCTTTCTGTAAATCTCTGATTGTCGTTAAACGACTTCAGACGGCCTTTGAACTCATCGGGTCCCCGTTAAACTTTTATCTGTTCCCGAAAGCCCCAGACTTTCTCGCCAGCGGTGGAGCCTGGAGGATTCGGGGAGGAGTCCTGCGTTTAGAGCAGGTGCTGGAATTAAAGAGGCCAGACGCTGACCGGACGCCTCCGGGCTTTTCTACACGCTGACACATCCTCAATAAAGTCGAGCCGGAACAGCTGAGGACGGACGAAAAGACGTCGACGCCGGGCTCGATCGAGCGTGAACGAACACACGGCTCTGCCAAATGTGGCTTCGAGGAAGGAGAACGCTGTCGATGCCACAGCTTTGCTTTATTAGTGCGAGAGCGTCTAATCGGGTTTCATAGCGCATTGTTTTGGCATCGTTCGCGGCACTTTGTTTTGGCAGCGGGGCCCCTGTGTGTGAAATCATCCTGAATGGGCCCGATCCTCTCCCATTCCACCGGCGGTTATGGCATGCACACCAAAGCCCTCCAGCCTCGGGCTGAAAACGACACCGCAAACGCTGTGTAATGAGAAAGAAAGCCCAGATCAAACACCACGCTCGGGAATTAGTGCTTCTCTTGGCAAAATAGTTTACCAGAAATGGCTTTGTGAGAGTCTCGCTGGTGAGAATTATTTCACGCAGAACATGTTAAAGAATTCCCTGAAGACCCGACGGAACAATACGGAAATACAGATGGTTCTGTGTCTTTAAAACGTTCATCATGAGTAAATATCATATAACTTTATAGTTATCTCATTAACATAACACAATATCATTTACATCTGAATATATATATATATATATATATATATATATATATATATATATATATATATGTATATATGTATGTAGGGATCCAGGTTCCATGTCCTCCCCGTGTCCATGTGGGTTTTCTTTGGGTTCTCTGGTTTCCTCTCACAGTCTAAAAACATGGATTCAAGGTAAATTGGCTGCTCTAAATTGCCCCCAAGTAAATTGCCACTAAGTTTAAGTATTTTATATAGAGCGTTACAATAGTACATCACAAATTTACAGTGATTACAAGCCTGAAACCCCCAAACAGCAAGATGAAGTGACAGTGGCAAGAAGAAAACTCCCCGTTATGTTTTTTTTTTTTTTTTTTTTAGCATCAGCAGTGTAGGTTATGTAGTGTGTGTCTGTGTGAGAGTGTGAAGTTCAACCGCTCACATGACTTTATGTTGGGTTTTTTTGTTATTGAAATTAGTCCGACCCTGAGCTAATGTCTGTCTTCTCTCAATTCCAATTTAATTATCTTTACTATTTTCTTTGTAAAGAATCCTCCGTTCCTGTATCGATGGTATGAATGTTATAATGGTACTGCAGGATGCTGAAACTGCGTAGTGACATCACACGGCGTGTACTGTAAGACCTGCGGGTGGAGTTGCATCTCTCATCTGTATCTGCAGTCGGAAACTATTGACTGGCTGAAGTGAAGGGAAGCTTTTCATCCAGCAGGTTCTATGCGGCAGACCTGAGGACGCGGAACCCGGTCGGCGTCGTGTGGACGCTGCTGAGAGCTGCACTGCAGCTGCTCTCTCATCCGTCCCCCGGTCCCACCGTCGGTTCTCTGTTCAGACAGCAGTCAGTCCCGTCTTTTGTCCGTTCTAGTCCACAGTTAGCTCGTCTCTGAGGGGCAAACGCAGAGTCACACTAATGTGGTTAAGCTGGAAAGAGCAGCATGTTGACTCATGGCTGATGTGACATGTTTTAATGTCAAAAGCCACACCGACGACATTTTAAATTTATCTCTGTGCTGGAGGATGTTCTGCAGATGGTTATTCTTGGCAGGAACCTTTTTTTCAGATTCGTTCAGATAGTGTTGAGATAAAAACTGACAAAGTAAGAGGACAATGTAGAGCTGTGTGAAATAACAAATAAATAATAAAGCAATACGGTATGAAAGGGCGTGGCATTATTCTGAATAAAGCCCATAAAGAGGTGTAATGAGTCCCGGCGTGTAGTTGAGAACAGTTCCACCTCTTTACATGATTTATTCACAATAATACACAACCTCGAGAGTCTGATTGCTTTAATAAAACACTTACAAACTCACTGTAATAAAAAACAAGCTTTGATTCTGAAATGCGTTTATTAAAAACAAAATCGTTATTAATCTGATCTTCCACAACGTAGTTTAAAATGAACTCTGATCGCTGAGTAACGGGATTCTAGTTTCTCTAACAATCAAGTTTTTAAAACAACATCGGGAAAATAATGTATTGTATATCACGCACTGATACGAATGAATCCCTCAGAGGTCTGTGTTATTGTTAATAATGTCATGGTTGGACAGACAGCTCATCCAATCAGATTTAAGTGTTCAGTGGCGTTGAACCGAGATAGTGACCGACGTCTGACTGTCGAGAAGGTTGTCTTCAGTCAGCGGTGCGTCTGAGTTCATAGCGAAACGCCGGAAATGTACCTGAACACGCCTCCATTCGAGACGGCCACTCCCATCAGAGGGATATAGACTTTATTGAGAGTAGATTATGGCCCGTTCTGTTTTTATTGGTGTTTTTTTTCCCATCATGATTATTTAAGCAAAGACCAGACCGCATTTTATGTGTATGTAAATACAGCAACTACAGAACCCCAAACCACAGCGGAGGAGCTCGAGCTCGTTTGCAATTCAATCAAGCCGTGCGCTAATGCAGGGATCTGCCGCAGCACCCGGGACTACACACGATACAGATGTCCTATTAAAGCCAGCGGTTAATAGAACTGTGACGGCATCGGCAAAAAGATACCTAAATAAATAATAATGCGCAATGAATAATTGATCCTATCTTTGGGCTCCTAATGCGTGTTGGTATCCATCAGACGGATAACGGCCTTCATATCAAATGAAAATACATTTCAGGGAACCGCCGGTTTTAATAAGTACAAATAGAAAAGCCAAACTTCTCATGGATTTCCTCTCAGCTTATTCTTATTATACAGCATGGAGAAAAGAGTGTGTGTGTGTGTGTGTGTGTGTGTGTGTGTGTGTGTGCACACATGTGCACAACTTTTTACTTCAGGCTTTTGTGATTGGACCAACACTATTTTTCACAATGCTCAGTGTTTTGACAAGTGTCATATATTTGTCATTATTTCCTGCTCCGTATATTTTTGGACAGCGTCCGCCCGTCCGCCCGCCCGTCCGTCTGTCTGTCTGTGAGGAGGTTCACTGTAGTGAAGTCTGAAGCTTGTTTCAAAAACATCAAGTCCAAGGCTGGAGTTGTTGGCACACGGTGGCAGTTTATCTCGGGCTTTAAAAACCTCGAGGCGGCGTTGCACCAATTTTACCTGCTGAATTCCGTTTGCCCTATTTTCAGATTTAAAACGCACTTAATACTGCCCCACATACTGGACTTATCGGATTGTCTGCTTTAAGAAAGGTACGAAATCTACACAACAGTAAATGTTAAGGAAAATTATAGGTATACAGTATATCACTTATAATTGCATTCAAATAAAAAAAAAACATCATTTTATTTTTATTTATCCAAATGCAGCTCGTAAATCAGGTTTATATTTCTTAAACATTTGCACATGTGCATGTTGTATATTCTCTGTATGCTGTTAATTGTAAAGTGTTTAAAGTCTGTGTGTTCAGTATATTGAATTGTAAATGTGATTGTTGTATATTGCTATGTGCAGAACACCCACACACCACACTCATTATATCAAAGTAATTAGTTATATATCAGCCATCAACAAAGATAGTAAAGTGTACTTTTAAATGCTTAAGATCTGAAGATTCTGTGCTGTGTGTGTGTGTGTGTGTGTGTGTGTGTGTGTGTGTGTGTGTGTGTGTGTGTGTGTGTGTGAGAAACGTTTTAGAATGGCCAAACCCAGTCAGGGTTGGACAGCGCTGGCTTATTCAACATACAGCCCAGATCTGGCCCCTTCGGACTTTCATCTCTTTGGGCCTGTTTTACACGGGTGTGTGTGTGTGTGTGTGTGTGTGTGTGTGGGGGGGGGGGGGGGGGTTGCTTTAAAATGCTTTGAAGATGATGAAAGCATAATTTATGCAGTGAGAACATGCTTATGTAAACAGAGCCGATACCGACAGGAAATACATGCACTTGGTTCACTCTGCTACACACTGTACAAGTTGACGGAGACGATGTAGAACTATTTAAATAAATTAATAAATATCTTATTTATTTATTTTTTTATATAAATCCTCTAATGACAATAATGCAATGGAGTTTGTAGTTCATACTGTAGTTCATCTGTGTTCTGTATTGGTTCTCTGTTGGTTCTCCATCACAGAACAGGTATCATTTGGGTGGTGGATTGCAGTGACACTGATGCTCTGAGGGGGTTTTAGTGCAGCAGTGCTGCTGGAGTTTCATTTAAACACCTCAGTCACACTGCCGGGATAGGACTAATGTCCCCACCCAATAACCCCTGCTACATTCACACCAAAGCTACATTAATTTATTCATCTGAATCAGTTTTGGAGTTGTGTGAGGGCTGTCTGTCTGTCTGAGTGAAACAGTGATTTACTCTGAATGGTACACGGGTTTATTACAGAGCATCATGCACACACACACACACACACACACACACACATTCACACACTTGTTCAAGTCAAAAGAAAAGCAAGAAAACATATTGTACACACACACACACACACACACACACACACACTAACCATTATTGAAGAATGGTCTGAACTCTTTCCTTGATTTTTCCAGGATCTTTTGCCGATTCAGCGTTTTTGTGCTCAGTAAATATAAATAAATCATGTCTGTGGTGTTGTGCTTGACTGAAGATCAGTTTGAACCTTCTCCTCTTTCTTCAGAACAACAGGAGAGTCTCTGAGCTACACCCAGGCCAGATGGAGTTCACCGGAGCCGAGGACCTGACGGATGAGGAGAAAGAAATCATCAACAGTGTGCTGGCTCGGGCCGAGATGATCGAGGTCATGGAGCAGGAGCGGATCGGGTGAGCCTCCGAAACCTACCGTCCATACGCACCGTTTGAGCTTCCCCATGCCCATCCAGGGGAGAACGTTTCGGGCACTGGACAGATACACCCAGGACAGGGGGGCAATCTATCACTGGGCACACACTCACTCACACACACACACTCTATATGGGGCAATTTGGAGAATTCAATTGACTTGATCCATGTTTTTGGACTGTGGGAGGAAACCGGAGAACCCGGAGGAAACCCACGCGGACACGGGGAGGACATGGAAACTCCACCCAGATGGGGATTCGAACCGGGAATCCCTAGAATTGCAAATTATATTTTAGATAAATTCCAAGTGAACAAATTTTATTCAAAATATTAATAAAAAATGAGAGCTGCACGGTGGCTTAGTGGTTGGCATGTTCTCCTCTCAGCATTGAGAGGTGGAGTGTCCACATGGGTTTCCTCCGGGTTCTCCGGTTACCTCTCACAGGCCAAAAATAGGAATAACGCACCCACCAATTAATAATATTGGGGTTGTGAGCATTAGAACAGAGTACACAGTCTGTACCACAGAACATAAAGAGATGGACTACAGAGTGGAACTGGAGAACTACAAAGTCCATCTGTACAGAACACGGACAACGTGCTGATTTGATGCCTAATCATTAAAATAATGCCATGAACTGAAGAAGAGCGACACTGCAGGGATAGGAATAATGCACCCACCAAATAATACTATTGGGGTAAAGACATGGACTACAGAGTGGAACTGTAGAACTACAAAGTCCATCTGTACAGATAGTGGAAGTCAGAATATAGGCAATGTGGAGCAAAAAAGGAGGCGTGTCTTAAGGTTGGACTGCCGCTGTGAACATTTGCTTCCATGGGAGCAGGCGTTGCTGGGAGGGGGTTCCGATTTGGTACCACTCGTTCAATCAGCCCTTTTCTTGAATGTTTTCTGCAGCAGGGGGAGCCGTCACCGGCGCGCCTCAGCGCGGGGCACATCTGGCCCAGTGTTCCGGGGTGCTTATACATTTTGGCTGCTTTAGAACCGATGAATGTGTCAGGAAGTGCTGAGACGCTGTGCGAGGCATCGATAGTGCACGCCTCGCATCCATCTCGCTCTGCTCCCTCCGTTCTCCCCTCTGATGTGCTAATGCATTCCGCCCGACTTCCTGACCTCAACACATAACGGAACGTTCCGCTGCGGTCCAACCCGCTTTTACTTCACTGTGTCTTCACTGCATGCAGGATTGTTTTACACTGCGGTCAGGGTTTAAAATAGGGTTTTTTTTTTTAGGTTTTGGTTGAAAAACTGCCCTCATGCCTCTGTATTGGAAAAATCAGCCAAATTCTGCTCATTAAATCAAAAGTTATTCTGATGATGCAGTTTACGTCTAAAGTAAGACAACCTGCGTCTTATTAATTATTAATTATACAGAGAATCTTTCATTCATTCATTATCTCCCACTTTATCCTCTATTAGGGTCGCGGGGGGGTTCCCATGCCCATCCATGGGAGAACATTTTGGGCGCTGGGCAGATACACCCAGGACAGGACACTGGGCACACACTCACTCACACACACACACACTCTATATGGGGCAATTTGGAGAACTCAATTGACTTGATCCATGTGTTTGGACTGTGGGAGGAAACCGGAGAACCTGGAGGAAACCCACACGGACACGGAAAGAACATGGAAACTCCACCCAGATTGGGATTCGAACCGGGAATCCCTAGCGCTGAGAGGAGAACATGCCAACCACTAAGCCACCGTGCCGTTTACAGAGAATCTAAATATTTTTATTGTTTTCCACCTTTTCATAATGTTTGAGCCTCTCCTTTTTGGGTCCCCAAACCGTGGTCCTTACAAGGTTTTCCGGGGGTCCACTGCTCCGGCCCTTTATCATCAATCACAGGCTCAAGTCATTTAAGTTCAAGTCATTTATTTATGGAACTCATTTTACAATCGTACATTGTCTCAAAGCAGCGTTACAGAGTTATAAACCTTTAAACTCCCAAAGAGCGAGACGAGGAGACAGTGGCAAGACAAAACTCCCTGTGATGTTGATATTTTAAGGAGGAAACCTTGTGAGGACCGAGGCTCAGTGGGGGACAGCCCCCATCAACAGTGTAGGACAGTGTAGGACAGCCATGTACAGATTGTGTGGTGATCATGTGACCCGGATTTACCAATTGAAAAGCTATATAAGTCCATTGAGGGCATCCTGTAGGACCGCCGGTCCAATAGGGATCCATCAGTAACCATCGTAGAACTTAGTGCTCCAGCAGAACCATGGATGAAGAGCTGACCCCACCTCCAGGAAATGAGGCGACACCTCAAAAGAACAAACAAGGAAAGCAGTTAGAGCTAATTAAGCACCGCGATTAATAAATAATCAGGGTTTGATTGACACAGTGCATCATGTGACTCCATCATTTCATATGTCTGACCGCAGTACTGAATCTGACCCACTGCAGTGCTGTGATTGATCCACCACTCCTATTACATTAGAAAGAGTATCTTACCAGTGCGTTGGTTTTTAATGATGGCCGGCGGCTCCCTCTGACTTGCCCTTGCAGGCGTTTGGTCAATCGTCTGGACACCATCAAGCGGACGGCCTGCGGTGACGGCCATTCCCGGTGCCTGCTCTGCGGCCAGCAGTTCGGTTTAGCCGGCGTCAGCTCGGTCATGTGCGAAGACTGCAAAAAGGTATGGAGCCGGCCAGCGTCCGTTCAATCAGACTCACCATCATAACGCCGTTCCACATGAAACAAATGCACCGCAATCTGATGCTGTGTGACCTGTGTGAAGACATTGCACCTGAAAGGTCTCCTGAGAGCCGTCTGTGTGTTCTCCATGCAGCACATGTGCACCAAGTGTGGCATTCGCATCAACAGCCGCTCCAGTCCCGTATGGCTCTGCAAGATCTGCAGCGAACACAAAGAGGTCAGTAAAGATTCCATTCTGAGTTAATTTGCTGTGATGTGCATCATTTCAAGTTTAAGTTCAAGTTATTTTATTTCTGTGGCGCTTTTTACATCAGAACGTCGTCACAAAGCAGCTTTACAGAATGAAAAGCCTTTAAACCCCCAAAGAGCGAGCCGAAGCGACAGTGGCAAGACAAAACTCCCTGTTATGTTGTTATTTAAGGAAGACTCAGTGGGGGACTTGTCCTCCTTGAGCGGCCGGGCAGCAACAACAGTGTAGGACAGCCGTTTAGAGGTATTTAACAAATGGAAAAACTCTAACAGCTGGAGAACTATGTGAGTCCATTAGGGGGCGTCCTGCAGGACCGCCAGTCCAGTTAATATTCAGGTTCCATCCGTTATTCGTCGGCAGAGCCATGGATGAAGGTCTGACCACACCTCCACCACCCTATTTCATCCTTAAAGTCCTTGGCTTGCCATTTCCCATCTTTTATCTTGACCACACCGTCCTCTGATGGGACCTTCTTGTGAACTCTTGGTGAAAATGGTGCGATACTCACCGTCGTCTTATTTCACGTGATGGGAAGCTGAACCGCCGTCTTCATAAAACTCTGGTTGTGGTACGAGGTGATTCATTCCTTTGATGATGTAACCTGCAGTTATTCCCAGCCATCGCAGCGGCAGCAGATTGCTTCTCGTAAGGCAATAACAACCCGGCGCGTCTCCATCACGGTAATGACCGCAGTGCAGCAACAAAGTTCTTACAAAGAGCGAATGGCTATCAGAGTTATTTTTAATAATAATAATATATCAAAAAGAGTAGCCATCCCTTGACCAATCACAGGCCGGTTGACCTCGTCATTTCGACACCTGTACTTTAAAAACCCTAAATTTATTTATCTTAACTTCTATGATGTAGTGGAGTAATTATACATGTTTTCTTATTTTTTGTGAGTGACCATCACATTTACATCACTTCAAATAAAATCTGAACATGTGTCTCTAGGGATGGTAACTATGGCAACAACAACAAAAAAAAAAAAACGCTGTTGTTGTACATCTTCCCTCTGGGGTCTGTGTATCTGAAGTCAAGATTAGTCTATTTAGCTTCAAGGATCAGAATCAGGCAGACAGTCACTGCTGGTCGTTATCGACCAGAAATATCAAAGATAATGACGAAGGAGACAGGAGTTTTTCCTTTGAACTGCTTTAAGGAAATAAAGTGATCTGAAATGTTTACAAAAATACATGTCAGGTTCCGAAATACCGGCGTTCACTGGAGAACCTGCAGGAAAGATAAAAGGATCTGTTCTGTCTACAGTGTTTACACACAGAGGAATCGGTCCCCCACATTTAACCCAGCCGTGTAGCACACACACACACACACACACACACACACACACACACACACACACACACACACACACACACACACACACA
Organism: Corydoras sp. C115; assembly: GCA_019802505.1. Taxonomy (NCBI): domain Eukaryota; kingdom Metazoa; phylum Chordata; class Actinopteri; order Siluriformes; family Callichthyidae; genus Corydoras; species Corydoras sp. C115. Next base: position 657,002 of record JAFMOC010000091.1, on the reverse strand, counting down.
CTCACAGCCCTGGACGGGGCACCCGGGGAGCAATTGGTGTTAGATGCCTTGCTCAAGGGCACTTCAGTCGTAGTACTTGGTGGGAGCAGGAATTAGGGTTGCCACCTTTCAGAAATTAAAATAAGGGACCACCGCAGGCCCGACCCGTATGGGGCGGGGTGTCCACAGCAGGGCTGTGATTTATTTTGTGTGACGTGTTATTAGTTAAGACCTGATTAAAAGCAATTAGTCTTTAGTGGAGAGTGCAACAACGACGTTAGTGTGAATTTAAGTACATAGCTACCTGTGGTAACCAAGAGGGGAGGAGTGGGGCGACCAATTGTTATTTAAATTAAACAGTATTTGTCTGAGGACTAAACCACATTAATAATTAAATTGATGTAATGATTACTGAACACGGCATTCCTCTATTTTGAAATAAAATACACAATAGAGTTTTGTGATCTAGGAAATGAATATGTATGTAAAATATATGTGTATTTATATATTTGGTCTACATTGACAACAGCGCCCTCTATGGTTGGTCACAGAATTCGGTGTACAGTGTGTTTGGAGAAGCAGAGTTTTTAATCATTATTGTTCGATTAATAAACAGACATGTCTATTGGACATTTATAGAAATAAGGAACAAATCGCGTCCTGTGTTTGTTCAGTTCATTAATTTGCCGAATGCGGGACGATTCTGTATTTCACGGGACGAGTGGCATGTCCACCGGGGTTTGGTTTTAGGGTTTTTGGGAGGATTATGTTTTTGCACCGCAGGATCATGAGTCACAAAGTAATACGCTGTGCTGCGGTCAGCGCTTTTATTCTGCCACCGAAGTTTGTGGTTTGGCTGCAACAGAAATTCTGGAGCGTGTGGACCGGAGATAAAAATTTGGATCCAAAATGAAAAATGTCTTAAGGCCTTGAACCCCGTGTGAGGAACATCGTAATGGTAATTGCCATCACACACGTTTCGTTTCACGCCTTCGTGGTTTGTGTCGTTTAAATAGCAACAGTGCTTCTGAATATATGGATCTGGCGTGGTGCGATGGGCGTGGTGTGATAGGCGTGGTGCGATGGGCGTGGTGTGATAGGCGTGGTGCGATGGGCGTGGTGTGATAGGCGTGGTGCGATGGGCGTGGTGTGATAGGCGTGGTGCGATGGGCGTGGTGTGATAGGCGTGGTGCGATGGGCGTGGTGTGATAGGCGTGGTGCGATGGGTGTGGTGCTGTTAAAGTCAGGTGTGTTCAGATGAAAGCTTTTTGTTGATGGGTGTGGTGTGATGGGCGTGGTGCGGTGGGTGTGGTGTGATGGGTGTGGTGCGGTGGGTGTGGTGCGGTGGGTGTGGTGTGATGGGCGTGGTGTGATGGGTGTGGTGCGGTGGGCGTGGTGCGGTGGGCGTGGTGCTGTGGTGTGTTCAGATGAAAGCTCGAGACAGCAGGCTTTAACGCTTCGTCTCCTGTGCGTTCCAGATGATGAAGCGTTCTGGCGCCTGGTTCTTTAAGGGTTTGCCGCAGCAGGTCCTGCCCGCACCTCTGCCCATTTCTAAAGCAAAGCAACCCGACGACACGGCCACGCCCGCTGCTGCGAAACCGCCCACTCCCCAGAGCTCCCCCGCTCGGCCGTACGTCAACGCGCAGAACGGAGGTCAGTGCCACCAGGATGCTGAAGATGAAGGAACGGTCATTACACCTGCACACATTCACAACGGAATTAAGGCTTTCAATATAATATATTAAATCATTATTAATTATTAAACCTGATTATTATCCAATCTGCGTTTAATGCTTAGATTTTAATAACAAATGCTTCTGAAAGAGGATTTCTTTGTTATTTTTAATTAATATGCTATTACAATTGAATAAATACGTAGGAATTGTCGTACGCTGAGTTCTAAAGCTACAGTGTTCTGTTCCGGTTGTTTCCTTCGTTCAGACAGCGGTCAGCTTTACGTCAAGGGGCAGCAGGTTCTGGGTCAGTGTCTCTCTCTCTGTATTGCAGTAAGTTTTAATTAAAGGAAATGAGTCTGAAACATGGAGGCTCTCTCTTTCCTGTTTGCTCACTCAGCAGAAAAAAAGCCTCCCGAGCAAGAAGGGCTGCCCGACGTCCCTCAGAACAGCCGGACGCAGCCGTGTGGGGAGAGACAGACCGATCCAACGGCAGTGAGGAACGACCAGGGCGTCCGGGGCGCCAGGCCCGCTCAGCCTGCGAACATCGGGACAGCCATCCAGAAAGGTGAAAAACTCGGGGGGTCCCCATGTCCCCCATGTCTGCCATGTCCATTCAGAGGTGAACACCCCTAGAACAGGGTGCCAATCCATCACTGGGCACACACTTATCCATTAACACTCTATCGGGCAATATATAGCATTCAGTTCACCTTGGATCCATGTTTTTGGTCTGCGGAAGGAAACCGGAGAACCCGGAGGAAACCCACGTGGACACGGGGAGAACACACAAACTCCACCAAGATTGGGATTCAAACCTGGATCCCCAGGACTGAGAGGAGAACATGCCAACCACTAAGCCAGCGTGCAGCTCTCATTTTATATTAATATTTAAAATAAAATGAGTTCACTTGAATTGATCTGAAATATAATTTGCCGCAATTGCAATTAAAAAAAAATTGGCGGGTGCATTATTCCTATCCCGGCAGTGTGACTGAGGTGTTTAAACTGTTGCACTAAACCCCCCCTCACTCCCTCATTAGTGTGTAGTTGCTCCCTCATTAGGCTGTAGACATACCCTTGTCAAGGTATATTCACTCCCTCATTAGGGTGTTGTTGCTCCCTTGTTAGGGTGTAGTGGCTCCCTCATGAGATGTGCAGGGGTTATTGGGTGGGGGCATTAGTCCTATCCCAGCAGTGTGACTGAGGTGTTTAAATGAAACTCCAGCAGCACTGCTGCACTAAAACCCCCTCAGCGCATCAGTGTCACTGCAATCCACCACCCAAATGATACCTGTTCTGTGATGCTCCTGAGAACCAACTGAGAACTACAAACTCCATCTATATGTTAAATGGAGCAAGAAGGGGGCGTGGCCTAACGTTTGCCTGGTACCTCATGTGACTGGTCTTTATTTTTTTTTATGTGTTTCTGATATGTTTTTAATTTGAAACTGCGGTATTTTGTGCCGAGAGATGAAACGTGATTACAGCAGCTTGTGCTACAGAATAAATGAAGTTCTGTTTTTTTAGTTATAACTTTATTACAGGTTTTTATTTTTATTTTTTTTCAGTGCAAAACATTCCAGCTCTCACTAACAACAGAACGATGTTCATATTTTGCCTCCATATTTATTCTGTGAGAAGTTACTAAACTCAAAATGTTTCCTCTAATCACCCGTTATGGTTTTATGGCTCTAAAACAAAAAAAAACTAAAAATGTTTTTTTTTTAATCACGTTTGAGGTTTACAAATCAACCCCGAACCACCGGGTGTCATCATCAGAACGTTTCACCATCACACCCATCATTTATTAATGTTTCATCATCATCAGGGAGTTTTAGGACAAACACGAGGCAGTCGTCAGTCTTCGGTTGTTGGCCGGATCAATGTATGTGTGTGTGTGTGTGTGTGTGTGTGTGTGTGTGTGTGTGTGTGTGTGTGCAGAACGTGATGAAGCAGAATGTGTGTTAAATAGGTCAGAAACAGATCTAAAAGAATTTAGCATCTAATTATTTCGTGATCAAAATGAAAAGAATAAAAAATTCAATTCCCCGAAGATTTCTGACAGGACTGGAGATGTTTTAAAGTTGAGAAAACGCCGCCTCAGCTGGATTTTTTTTGTTCAGGGAATATTTTATAACTCGATGCTGAAGAAATGTTTATTTACATTTATACAGAAACACGGAGTTTAATGTGTTCTGAGATTTAAAACCCGTTCTGTGAACTATGACAAGATTAGAACTGACGATCAGCAATCCACCACCCTAATCATAATCTTGTAATTGTAAAAGTCCATCTATAGGGTAAGTGGAGGACATGGAGGATGGACGACACAAAGGGGCGTGTCCAAACGTTTGACTCGTTCTGTATTTACTGTATTTTAAAAAAAAAATCAAAATCTCTGCGACTGATTAAGATGTTGTGTTTTTATCACATGGCTGTGAGGTTTACGTGACGATGGAATTGATTTTTATTGATGACGGCGATTTCCGGTTGATAAAGTTCTCACGCAGAGTGTTTCCATCGCAGCTGGATCTCTCGATCAAGAGAAAACATGTCGTCAGACGGAGAATAAGACGCTCCCCTCTATGCAACCCCCAGCTGCGAATAAGGCCCCCACTCGCCCCGGTGCCGAGGAGGGGGAGGACGCCGACAGCTACGACTCGGACGATGCCAGTAAGACACTAATACAATCTGATCATGTTTCTCCTGCAGGTTTCTTACAGGATCCAACTCTTCACTCTGCAGCTGCAGCTTCTTTTATAGAAACATCAACCCGGTGTCTATATATGTATTAATATTTCATATAGCTTTATATAGTATGTATTGTTTTTCCATGGCGTATTTTTTTTATATATTTTAATAATCTTTTTATTGTTTTTAAACATTAAACCACAACACAAAAGACATATATACATAAACAAATAATGATTAGAGGTACTGTAATAATTACATAAAAAAACAAGCTTATAATAACCAATAACATAAAATGAAAAGAAATAAAAAAATAATAAAAATAATCAAGAAATAAATAGAAGATAGTAGAGCGGTCATCTTTATAGTACAATATGAAGACTATAGAGAAGTCACATTGAAAGGTAAATAATAAAATCTCGGCTGATTAATGGCAGTGCAGATGGAAATTTTGGTAAAATAGTCCAAGAAAGGGTCCCAAACTTTGTGGAATTTCTGTAATGAGCCAGTCCTAATATACCTAACCTTCTCTAGTTTTAAGACATGAATAATGTCTGTAATCCAATGTGTATATGAAGGAGGTTTAGGTCCTTGGCGTGTTTAAAAACGATGATGTGCGCAGCTCAAAGCCTCTTTTTTTTTTTCCCTCAGCAACATTGGGAATGTTGGAGTTCAGTCTGCTTTATCAGGAAGAAAACAGCACTCTGCATTGCAACATCATCAGAGCCAAGGTATTAAGTTACCGTCTGTGAGAAAGCAGAAAGTGCATTAAGTGAGATGTTCTCCTCAAGGAAGAGTTCCTTCTTCTTGGCCGACGCAAATGTGTTTTCCATAACTTTCGATGGCGGTGATGAATGTCTGTAAAAGGCGGCGCACACACTGCGGGTTATGAGCCTGAAATGCAGCATTTCATAATGTTTCCTGTTATTCTTTTGGTTAAGGGTCTGAAACCAATGGACTCCAATGGGCTGGCCGATCCATACGTCAAACTGCATCTGCTGCCCGGAGCCAGCAAGGTAAACCATTCAGCATCAGAGAGGACAGAGCTCTACGTATTTACATTTACATTAAGTCGTTTTATCCAAAGCGACTTAGAAACAGAACATCACAAGTCAGAAGTTATGAAGAAAACCAGCTACACTGTAGATTTATCAATCCTGATCATTATATGATGTTGCGCCCCCCCCCCTTTTTTTTTACATTATTTATTATTATTTTTTTTAATTTTATTATTATTTTTGTTTTTTCTCTCCACTAAAGATTAGGTTCTATCTAAACTACATCAAGTAGTTTAAATACAAGTTCTATCTGGAATGTGTATTTATTCATTCATTCATTCATTATCTCCCACTTTATCCTCTATTAGGGTCGCAGGGGGGGGGTTCCCCATGTCCATCCAGGGGAGAACGTTTCGGGCGGTGGGCAGATAGACCCAGGACAGGGCGCCAATCTATTGCTGGACACACACTCACTCACACAGACACTCTATATGGGGCAATTTGGAGAACTCAACTGACTTGATCATGTTTTTGGACTGTGGGAGGAAACCGGAGAACCCGGAGGAAACCCACGCAGACACGGGGAGAACATGGAAACTCCACCCAGATGGGGATTCGAACCGTAGTGCTGAGAGGAGAACATGCCAACCACTAAGCCACTGTGCCGCCCATTGTGTATTTATTATTTATTATTATATCTTGCTCATATTATTATATCATGTGTATATTATGCTCATATTAATATTATGTTCATATTATGTATTTACATGTAAATACTTCACCTCTCCATGCACCAGTCACTGTTACTACTGCCCTTTATGTAAATAATATATATATTGCACTCCTGGTTAGAAGCTAACTACGTTTCAATGGTCCCGTACCTGTACTCTGCACAATGACAATAAAGTTGAATCTAATCTAATCTAATCTAATCTAATCTAATCTAATCTAATCTTAGATTGTGCTTGGTCGTTGGGCTGATGGGCCAAATAATCCTCACGAATCATTATGATACAGTTTTAAAACTGATGCTGTGCATCTGAAGCTTGTTGTTTTTCTGCATATATTATCAGAACATAAAAAAAATAAAAAAAGGCTTTCATTTCGAACGGTGTCGTCCTCAATCCCACAATTCCACAAGTCTAAAAGCATCTGTTTCGAATGCCGTGTGCATCAACGAACACAACTCCGGAAACACCGAGGTCTCGATTTGCATTTAGCCAAAAAAAAACACGATGTGAAGCAGCAACCTGAAGATGCGTGTTTTCTTTCTTTTTCTTTCTTTTTTTTTTGGCAGTCTAACAAGCTACGCACAAAGACCCTGCGCAACACTTTGAATCCGGCATGGAATGAGACCCTGGTCTACCATGGCATCACTAATGAGGACATGCAGAGAAAGACCCTCAGGTAAAATAATAATTATGTTATATTTAGGACTTTGTTCTACAATGAAATCAAGGCTCAAGGTTAATTGATGGATAACGGGAACAGAATACGTCATTAATGCGGTGTCTTACTATATATATATATATTTTATAAATATATATTTCATGTGCAAGATATAAAACAAAACCTTTAATTATTTGGATAGGTCACTTGTACCAAAACAAAAATACAGGATTCAGTCTACAGGATGAAGTTTGGACATCCTCGTTTATAACAATTGTAATAATTTTTAGAATTTTATATAATTAATGTGAAAATGTCCTTCGGATCTTTTAAAGTAGTTTGTTTTTCACTGCAACACTCGTCTCATAAGACAGAACCCGTCAAAAGTTTGGACGTCAGCTACACTGAGCACCTTTGGGATGAGCTGGGATAAGCCGCAGCAGAGATTCGGTGCCAGGCCTTTTTTTCTTTAAAAAGACCTCACAAAACGCTTTTCTGGGTGAATAAGCTGGAACTCCCACCGACGCACCGGAAAATCTTGTAGAGAGACTTTTTAGAGAAAGAAATGCTGTTATAGCAGCAAACGGGGACCGACTCGTGTCCTTAATGCTGGAGAATAAATAAAAAGCATGTTAAAGAAGATTATTTTGAGTTTCAATGCCGTGATCTGGTTGGTTTTTTGGTTTCAGTTCAGATTTGGCAAAATGATGGCTGTACGATCGTCCAGGTCGGGCATTATTATGAATAAATCACGAGAAGGAGGTGGAACTGTACTTTACTAACATCTGTATGTGATTTATTCAGGCTGAGGCCACGCCCACTCGTACCTCATTGCTTTAATATACACTCACACCTGAGTGATGTTTGCCACATGATGTTCTGTGATGAAAAACGGAGGTGGAACTTAAAAGATGAGAAGTTGGTTTGATAATGGGTTCCACTTTGTCTGAAAGGTTTAAGAACCCCTGATCTAAAAGCAGGCAGCACGGTGGCTTAGTGGTTTAGCATGTTCTCCTGTCAGCACTAGGGATTCCTGGTTCGAATCCCCATCTGGGTGGAGTTTCCATGTTCTCCCCGTGTCCGCATGGGTTTCCTCTGGGTTCTCCGGTTTCCTCCCACAGTTCAAAAACATGGATCAAATCAATTGATTTCTCCAAATTGCCCCATATAGAGTGTGTCTGTGTGAGTGAGTGTGTGCCCAGCGATGGATTGGCGCCCTGTCCTGGATGTATCTGCCCAGCGCCCGAAACGTTCTGCCCTGGACGGGCATGGGGAACCCCACCGCGACCCTTATAGAGGATAAAGCTGAAGATAATGAATGATCTAAAAGCTTAACCTCGGAGGTCATCCAGTCCAATCCAGGAATTTAATCTGAGGTGTTCTGTTGGTGTTCTGTTGGTGTTCTGTGGGTTTGCGTTGTTCTTTATATTAAATCTAACCTCTTATGGTTTGCAGAAATCAACCCATCTCAGTACGAGGAGCTCGAATTGTTTATCCAATAATATTCCATTAATAAATCCATATTCGGCTCAAAATCAGCAGAGGCTTTAAATAAACAGGCCGGTTATTCATCGCTTCCTTCCCGAGTCTCATTAATTTGTGAAGAGGCGATCTCGGACATGTTTGTCGATGTGTACTGTTCAGAGGGCTGGCTATTTAATTAAAGCCCTGACATTTTCAAGCGTGCAAAGGGTCAGCATCCACATTTCCCTTTCAGGCTTTCAGTGAGTGATGAGGACAAGTTCGGACATAACGAATTCATCGGGGAAACCCGGGTTGTCCTGAAAAAGCTGAAGATGAACCAGAAGAAGAACTTCAGCATCTGTTTGGAGAGAGCTGTCCCGGTGATTTTTTTATTTCATATTTCTTTTAATTAGAATTTCATTTATATTCATGTGTTTCTGAGAGTTAAAGTCTTTTAAATATATGTTTCCACATCCAGGTGAAACGCAGCGGTGCGGGCGGGGCAGCACGTGGCATGGCTTTGTATGAAGAGGAGGTAAATACAGTAATCTAAAATGTTATAATATTAATAATAGTAATATAAAATATTATGTTAGATTCATTATATAAATCATTTATGTAGCTTGCATGATCGTTTATTGCAGTTTATAAATACGTGGCATGTGTTTTGTTTACTGTCGTGGTGGCACAGTGATGTGGTGGTATCATGTCAGCCTCACAGCGCTTCTGGGATTTAGGTTCCAATCCCGATCTGGGTGGAGGTTCCATGTTCTCCGGTTTCCTCCCACAGTCCAAAAAACATGGATTTAAAATTAATGTACTGCTCTAAATTGCCCCATATATATCATGTGAGTGTGTGTCCAGTAATAGATTGGCGTCCTGTCCTGGGTGTATCTGCCCCTCACCCGAAACATTGTCCCCTGGATGGACCCCCGTGACCCTGATAGAGGATTAAACATAAGATAATATGATGAGGCGTCACCTTCATCAGTATTTAAATGTAATCTAATTTACACTGTTACGTTTTTGTTTAATGGTTGTTTAAATGTTAATGTTTACTGAAAGGAAAAAAGACACACTATTAATCATTTATGTTCTTGTATTATATGATATTAATATGATATTAACACCTCGTCTTATTTGATTCTGCTGAATAACTCTGCCGGACCTCATATTCATGGCCATGTTTTAAGCGACCTTAACATTTTCGGGTCATGCCACCTGATACAGATACTGACTTAATTATTGTACTAAAAAAAAATGTCACTCGAGATTCTATTTGTATCACACAACCCTGTTCATCATTCATTAAATAAGATTCTCTGTGTCCAAACCTTCAAATTACATTTTTAAATTATAAAAAAAAGGATGGAGAAACGTGTTAACCACTAAACCAGCGTGCCGTCCAGATGTTTTACTGTTAATGAGGAAACATATTTAAGTGAGAGTCTGTTGGAGCTGAGGGTGTTAATTGGTATGCGTATAGGTTAACGACGGTGACGAGGCGGAGGAGAGAGGCCGCATTCTGGTCTCTCTTACCTACAGCAGTCAGCTGGGTCGCCTCATTGTCGGGATCATCCGATGTGCACATCTGGCTTCCATGGACTCCAACGGATATTCAGACCCGTATGTTAAAATGTGAGTATTAAAAAGAGCTTTGTAATGTTACACACACGGCGTTTCCTACAAACATGATGAATAAAGCATCATTACACACGAACCTTTCTTTATAACTCAGCAAAATGTACAGAACAAACTTTATTTGTCTTTAATTTTCTGAATTCCATTATAAAAGCCTGAGAGTCCTAAATGAAGGACGCGGGAGGTCACGATCAGTTCTCATCATTTATCAATTCATCAGTGATTTATAATACAATAATAACAACAATAACACTCTCAAAACTCCAACTGTGCTTCAATATAATTACAAAAGAACAGTGTAACAAGTCCTTTAAAAAAAATTAAAAATTGGGTTTGAATCCCAATCTGGGTGGAGTTTCCATGTTCTCCCCGTGTCCGCGTGGGTTTCCTCCGGGTTCTCCGGTTTCCTCCCACAGTCCAAAAAACATGGATCAAGGTTTATTGAATTCTCCAAAATTGCCCCATATAGAGTGTGTGTCTGTGTGAGTGAGTGTGTGTCCAGCGATAGACTGGCGCCCTGTCCTGGGTTTATCTGCCCAGCGCCCGAAACGTTCTCCCCTGGATGGGCATGGGGAACCCCCCCGCAACCCTAATAGAGGATAAAGTGGAAGATAATGGATGGATAAAAGATAGATAGATAGATAGATACACACACACACACACACACACACACACACACACACGCTCCATGAATTAGAGTACTTACACACCCCTTAATCATCCCATAAGCATCCCATTAAAAATACTGAAATAAAGGTAACAGCTCAACTAAATGAGAAGTTAATATTAATAAATCGACATTATATGGTGATCTTTATTGATTATATATATTAATATTTATATTAAATGATTATGTTCTCATTGGTGAACCTCACTTCTGATCGGTGTTGTGTTCTTGCTGCTTCCTCAGTTGCCTGAAGCCTGACATGGGGAAGAAAGCGAAGAATAAAACCCAGATCAAGAAAAAGACCCTTAACCCGGAATTTAACGAGGTCCGGGCTTTCCCTCGGTCTCAGTAATACCCCTCTGATCATCAGCGCCGGCCGTCCACGTCACGGGGAACGTGCTGGGCCGCTGATGTGTTTGGGGAGCGTCTGACGGGAGTCTCTTGTTATTGCAGGAGTTCAGTTACGAGATCAAGCACAGCGAGCTGGCCAAAAAGACCCTGGATATCTCCGTTTGGGATTATGACATGGGGAAGGCCAATGACTTCATAGGTATGGCAGGAGTTCCTAAAATGCTGATTCTCAACCTCATTTGACTGACGGGGCGCTTAACCAGGGCCCGGGGCGTCGGCGAGACAGCTGGGGGTTGATCAGCTTTATATGCAAATGTCATAAAAATGTCTTGTTTGAATTCCAGGAGGCTGCCAGCTCGGCATAACGGCCAAGGGGGAGTGCCTGAAGCACTGGTACGAATGCCTGAAGAACAAAGACAAGAAGATCGAGCGCTGGCATGTGCTGTTCAACCAGAGCAACGTCGAGGCGGACGACTGAACCGCCGCTCGACCCCTCACACCATCTCGAACTTTTCCGCGATCCCGTCTTCCATCGTTCACTCTCATTTGTTTCTTAAAGGTGCCCCGCCCGGGCCGGGGGCCGGGGGCCGGATGCCGCAGACACCATCGACAGCTATAGGGTTATTAAAGGTGTAGATGGTACAAACACACTGAACCGAACCCACCGTTGCATGAGCCGGGAGTGAGGACACCTCCGTCCGAGAGATTTCACTCATCGTATAAACGACGGGACGCTGAATCGATTGGACCCACGTACCGCGAGAAACGATGCTCTGCTTCCCAAGAACGGACAATCAACTCTATAAGCTTTCTGACGGATGGCGCTATATCTTGCACTAAAAGTCTACAGAGCGTGAATGTCGTTATAAACAGGTTATAATTATCCTCACAGATTAACGTTTACTTCAGAGAGCAGTGAATAGAACTGTAGAGCTGTCCAGAGCAAAGTCGCTAAATTAAAAGGTGAGATTTTATTTATATATATATATATAAATAAAGCCATTTTATTAAATACACATCCTCAGCTCTACACTCACTGTCAGACAGATGGGGTTCAGCGGTTCCTCTATATATACCCTGCTAGTCCGCTTTAGTATGTTCTCTGATGAGCCGGATCTCCACTGAGGAGGTATTAGAGTGGTGGATAATCATCAGTACTGCAGTGATGCTGACATGGTGGTGCAGGTGAGTTCATGCGTGTTGTTCATGATTATCCACCACCCTAAAAATAGCTGCTCTGTGGGGGGTCCTGATCATCAGAGGTCATACTGAAGAGGACTAACAGAGTCTGTAGAGGAACAAATGGACTACAGAAAAGAACTGTAGAACTACAAACCCCATCTGTATGATCACTGGATGGAGAAAAGTTTTGTTGTACTTAATAAAATAGCCAGTGAATATGTGTGTGTATATTTATATTTATATATATATTTATATATATATATATATATACACACACACTGCAGTTTTTTTTATTTAAATACATGTAAATGCTTGCTTGCTCGTTATTTAAATTGAACTGTGCATGCTTTTGTGTTTCTGGACCTCTTGCGTATGGTCGCCCTGGTTACGTTACTATTAAGGAAATAAAGTTTAGTCCCCACATTTGTTACCGAACAGTGATTATCAAACATTTAGTCTTGAATTACCAAAGCTTTCCACCGATGAGCAGTTTTTAGGACCGAGTATGAATATTAATGACTCTCGCTGTATGTTAAATATATGCCATTTGTCCAATAAACAATTAACAAACGATCAGCATTTAAAGCCCTAACCCGAGTTTAATATCCCCTCCGGATTGTTTTTATTGTTTATTATTATGTTCGCTCTTCAGCCAGCGCGGAGGTTCTAGAGCGACGGCTCTGACGTTTCTGCCGTGGAGGGTTTTGGTGTCAGAAGGTTGATCTTTTGATTGGATGTTATTTTGCTCGCCTCCATACACCGTGCTGTGAGTGTGGACGGGTACAGCGAGGAGGAGCACGGGCCATTAGTTTAGTTTTAAATGACTGAAGCCTTAAAATGTGTCTTTAAACTCTGAAAACTTAATGGTAAAGTCAATCTAACTTTTACTACTATTATTTTTATTATTATTATTATTATTATTAAAATTATTATGAAATGAAGGATTAAAATGTACCTGTTAATCTAGCAAGCCCATCCCCAGGACCGCCGGGCCGATGAAAGGTCAGAGGGGCGACCGGGCGAGATCTGCAGAGCTGTAGGCTTCAGAGAGTTAAGGTTTCACAACTTTCATTCATTGCTTTGATGCCCGACTCACAGCAGGGGGAATTATCTGAAATGACTTTATTTGACGCTGATCGTCTGAGCTCTGTCATGCATCTCATTTATTACACAAGCACTTAGTAAAGAAATCAATAATTTGACACAAAATATTAACTTTAATATGATTTTGTTGATTTTTTTTTTTTGGTGTGGTGTCCGCGGTAATCCAACATACTTTATTGTATATTCATTCATTCATTATCTTCCGCTTTATCCTCTATTAGGGTCGCGGGTGGGGGGGGGGGGTTCCCCATGCCCATCCAGGGGAGAACGTTTCGGGCGCTGGGCAGATACACCCAGGACAGGACGCCAATCTATCGCTGGACACACACTCTCATACACACACACTCTATATGGGGCAATTTGGAGAACTCAATTGCCCTTGAGCCATGTTTTTGGACTGTGGGAGGAAACGAGTGAACCCGGAGGAAACCCACGCGGACACGGGGAGAACATGGAAACTCCACCCAGATGGCGATTCGAACCGGGAATCCCTAGCGCTGAGAGGAGAACATGCCAAACCACTAAGGCACTGTGCCGCCCCTTATTGTATATTCTACCAATAAATTAACCTTAAAGATCCTGCAGTTTGTAAAAATCTGAAGGCAGCACTTCCTTCCTGCTCCCTCCTCCATGTCCTCCACGTCCTCCATACAGAAGGAGTTTGTAGTTCTATAATTACAGACTGCAGTCCATCTGTGTTCTGTGTTGGTTCTCCATCAACACAGAACACATTTGGGTGGTGGATTGCAGTGACACTGATGCTCTGAGGGGGTTTTAGTGCAGCAGTGCTGCTGGAGTTTCATTTAAACACCTCAGTCACACTGCTGGGATAGGACTAATGCCCCCACCAAATAACCCCTGCTCTGTGGAGGTACTGTTAGAGAACAGAGAACACAGTCTGTACTGTAGTCTTGAGCCGACTTCAGTGCCGTACATGTTAATGGGTGACAACATAAAATTAGTTAATGTGTTTTTTTTAACACTAAAGTCGAACGATACAAAAATCTATTGATTTTAACAAATAAACCACCGACGCTGTAATGAAAGAGAGGATATGATGTGCATACAGGCCTCACTGACGGAGATCAATACATACAGGGAATGCATACTGAACCTATCCCGTCCACCCGCGGGAAACGCACATCGATCAGAAAACGCTGATTTCACACATTTCTTCAAACGCTGTAATAAACCTCGCGACCTCGAATGCTGCGGACGTCCAGGTTCAGGGTGAGGTCTGGACGCCCTGCTGAAATGACACCCCCGTACGCGTTTCTAAAGTTTTAAACCGCCATCGCAGTCTCTATACGCCTGTTTTCAGGATTCAGCCAATTGGAACGTCGCCTTTTGGAATGGCGCAGTGGTTTGCACATCCAGTTCTGTTCCACGGAGTCCGAACATCCTCTGAAGGTCCTGCGCCGAGCCCCAAGAAACATGCAGTGTGTTTTCAGAAACGTGGCAAAACAATAACATCGGACGGCTGGGGCGGGGGGGATTTGGGGGGGTAGGAGTTCACCGACCCGGCCACGTTAATGGTTAATTGAGTCGCACTGCCTCCGCCGGTGATAGGGCCGGACGCTCCGGGCCGAATCAGGTGAGGGTTCCGCCGGTCGCCGCCGGCGGACACGCAAGAAGCGCCGGCGTGAACTTTGCCTCGTCGTGTAAACATTCGAACCGTGCCAACGGCCCTTACCTCAGAGCTCCATCTCTATTGAAGCATCACATCACCGTTCTCACAACACCAATTAAAATCCTGATGTTAACGAGCGACGGTCTGAGGGATGAGCTTGATCATCTGTAATGAATATAATATTAATTCACTTTCCTGACTCTGCCTTCAGATTATTAATATGACGTTTTAATTAAAGTGAGACCCGCATCGTCCCTGAAGATAAGACCCTGTTGATCGACATTAAGGCAGAAGGGACTCGTCCGGTGATGATCGAGGCATCGCTTCATCGTTAATCTCCGTCCAAACGAGCATGCGCTCACACGGCAGGGCTCTCCGGGACGGTCTGTGTGACCCGAAAGCCATGCCCCCAGCCCCTCCTTCTGTCAGCTCCACTTAATCGGATTTAAGACAACGTGGGGGACGTCTCTGACCCGCAGACCTGTATATAAAGCCACGATCGGACATCGGCCTCATTGAAGATGTGATTTATTCATCGCACCTGCGTCCTCCTGCCCCTGCGTTACATTATTCTCTCTGCTGTGAGAATGAACCTGCGCTGCCTGCTCGAGGCTGTGCTTTGGATTCACTTTGTTTTTCTGGATTACTCTCAACCTGACCGACTTTTAACCCGTCAAAAAAGAAGCTCCTGCTTCTGGAGCCAGCGCCTTTCCGACGGGGAGACGCGCTACACGTTCCTCCAGCAGGATGATGCTGAGCCCGTCCTCCTGTTCGACTCCATCTGGAGCAGCGGGGCAGAGCCGGTGGGTTGTATCAAAAGCGGTGACCGCGCTGTGACGGACGGTTACCGGGTCAAATGCCGGGAAGCCGGAGGCAGGCCTTTCTCAGAATCGCCGGACGGACGTTTCAACATCAGCAGACTGACTGAACCCGCCGGCCCCTGTGCGTCCCCGGGGCACGGGGACGGACACGCCGTGCCCGCACGCCGAGCCAGGGACCCGCGGAGCGTCGGCGGCCGGCGGGGACCGGGAGGACGTCCTCCGAAGCCGAGGCGCCTCAAACGGGCGTGGATGATCCCCGGCACTCTGTGGTGTGGAGCTGGAAACAAGGCTGTGGAGTTTTCAGATTTAGGTCGGGACGCGCGTTTGGACGCTCCGGGTTCTTACAGGGTGGCCGTGCGTCTGGTTAAAGCTGTCCTCTTGTCTCTCAGGCGTGTTTGAGGAGACGGATAAGTGCTGCCGGGCTCATGACCACTGCGAGGAGACCATCGCCTCGTTCCAATACGACCACGGCCTTTTCAACTCTCACATCTTCACCATGTCACACTGCGACTGCGATAAAGCGTGAGTATCCACCACGTCCTCACATGTCCTCACACGTCCTCACACGTCCTCACACGTCCTCACACGTCCTCACCAACGGCTCGTCATCGCAGAGCATGCGGAGGAAAGACGGGAAACATCGCTGAAAAACCTTTTGGGTCATGACGGGTTAATCAAGTTCAATTATAATAATTATAGAGTGTTTTTTAACAATCGTACATCGTCACAAAGCAGCTTCGTACGCCTTTAAACCCCCAAAGAGCAAGACCAAGAGACAGCGGCAAGACAAAACTCCCTGTTATATTGATATTTTAAGGAAGAAACCTCGTGAGGACCGAGGACTCACCGTCAACAGTGTAGGACAGCCATGTACGGATCGTGTGGTGATCATGTGACCCGTATTTAACAATTAAAAACTATATGAGTCCATCGAGCGGCCGTCCAATAGAAATCCAGCTTCCGTCGTTAGTGTTATGTATGTTATCAGCAGAACCGTGGACGAAGAGCCGCTCATTCTTCGGGGTTCCGTTTCAGGTTCCGACGCTGTCTTCATAACGCCAGTGACAGCGTGTCGGATTTGGTCGGCTACGGTTACTTCAATCTGCTGAAGATGCGATGCTTCGAGTTCTCACAGAGGGTGCAGTGTGCAAAATGGACCTGGTGGGGCATGTGAGTGATTCACCGTCACGTCCTGATGGGGCAAATTTATATTTAAAAAAAACGAGAGTCTCGACTTTCACAACCTTCAGACCATATTATGGAATCGCACTTTATAAATAAATTAATTAATAAAATTAATGAATTCACTTCAGAATGGAGGACGGCACGGTGGTGTAGTGGTTAACGGTGGTGTAGTGGTTAACGATGGTGTAGTGGTTAACGGTGGCGTAGTGGTTAACGGTGGTGTAGTGGTTAACGATGGCGTAGTGGTTAACGATGGCGTAGTGGTTAACGGTGGTGTAGTGGTTAACGATGGTGTAGTGGTTAACGATGGCGTAGTGGTTAACGGTGGTGTAGTGGTTAACGGTGGTGTAGTGGTTAACGGTGGCGTAGTGGTTAACGATAGTGTAGTGGTTAACGGTGGCGTAGTGGTTAACGGTGGCTAACGGTGGTGTAGTGGTTAACGATGGTGTAGTGGTTAACGGTGGTGTAGTGGTTAACGGTGGTGTAGTGGTTAACGGTGGCGTAGTGGTTAACGATAGTGTAGTGGTTAACGGTGGCGTAGTGGTTAACGGTGGCTAACGGTGGTGTAGTGGTTAACGATGGTGTAGTGGTTAACGGTGGTGTAGTGGTTAACGGTGGTGTAGTGGTTAACGATGGCGTAGTGGTTAACGATGGTGTAGTGGTTAACGGTGGTGTAGTGGTTAACGATGGTGTAGTGGTTAACGGTGGTGTAGTGGTTAACGGTGGTGTAGTGGTTAACGGTGGCGTAGTGGTTAACGGTGGTGTAGTGGTTAACGGTGGCGTAGTGGTTAATGTGTCTACCTCTCAGCCCTTGCAATCCCAATCTGGGTGGGGTGCATGTTCTCCCTGTGTCTGTTTGGGTTTCCTCCTACAGTCCAAAAACATGGATTCAAGGTAAAGTGGCTGCTCTAAACTGCCCTTTGTGTTTGCCCAGAGACACTCCACTCTCTGATGATGGATATGGTCATGGTTCCACTCTCTGATGATGAATATGGTCATGGTTCCACTCTCTGATGATGGATATGGTCATGGTTCCACTGTCTCTGATCATGGTTATGGTCATGGTTCCACTCTCTGATGATGGATATGGTCATGGTTCCACTCTCTGATGATGGATATGGTCATGGTTCCACTGTCTCTGATGATGGATATGGTCATGGTTCCACTCTCTGATCATGGTTATGGTCATGGTTCCACTCTCTGATCATGGTTATGGTCATGGTTCCACTCTCTGATCATGGTTATGGTCATGGTTCCACTCTCTGATCATGGTTATGGTCATGGTTCCATTCTCTGATCATGGTTATGGTCATGGTTCCACTCTCTGATCATGGTTATGGTCATGGTTCCACTCTCTGATGATGGATATGGTCATGGTTCCACTCTCTGATGATGGATATGGTCATGGTTCCACTCTCTGATGATGAATATGGTCATGGTTCCACTCTCTGATGATGAATATGGTCATGGTTCCACTCTCTGATGATGGATATGGTCATGGTTCCACTGTCTCTGATCATGGTTATGGTCATGGTTCCACTCTCTGATGATGGATATGGTCATGGTTCCACTCTCTGATGATGGATATGGTCATGGTTCCACTGTCTCTGATGATGGATATGGTCATGGTTCCACTCTCTGATCATGGTTATGGTCATGGTTCCACTCTCTGATCATGGTTATGGTCATGGTTCCACTCTCTGATCATGGTTATGGTCATGGTTCCACTCTCTGATCATGGTTATGGTCATGGTTCCACTCTCTGATCATGGTTATGGTCATGGTTCCATTCTCTGATCATGGTTATGGTCATGGTTCCACTCTCTGATCATGGTTATGGTCATGGTTCCACTCTGTGATGATGGATATGGTCATGGTTCCACTGTCTCTGAGCTCTCTGTTAAAGGACTTGTTGTCCTCGTCTCTGTTGAAGGTGCCAGCTCACTGAACTGTCCACGTTTGCTCTGGTGAGAGAACCGATGGATTATAATTCCACATCTCCAGAGCTGGATGAAGATCAGCTCAATGGAACCCGTCACCACTCCGTCTCTGAGGAACGTCCTGCAGGCAGCGCTGGCTTAGCAACGTCCTCCACCCGTTCTGTTTATAATGCCAGCAAAGGGCACTCTGTGGGGCAACCGACGTTCTGTACAGCTCGTTTGCCCCAGCGGCCCGAGTCGAACAGAGACTCGTTACACAAACGAACCTTTGAGATTTTAAAGACACCGATGAACTTTACTCCAAAACACACTGACTCACACACTGACTCACACACTGACTCACACACTGACTCACACACTGACTCAGCACAGACACACACTGACTCACACACTGACTCACACACTGACTCACACACTGACTCAGCACAGACACAAACTGACTCACACATTGACTCATACACTGAGTCAGCACAGACACAAACTGACTCACACACTGACTCACCCAAGAAACAAACTGACTCACAAACTGACTCACCCAAGACACAAACTGACTCACAAACTGACTCAGCCAAGACACAAACTGACTCACAAACTGACTCAGCCAAGACACAAACTGACTCACAAACTGACTCACCCAAGACACAAACTGACTCACAAACTGACTCAGCCAAGACACAAACTGACTCACAAACTGACTCACCCAAGACACAAACTGACTCACACACAGATTTACCACAGACACAAACTGACTCAAAAACTGACTCACCACAAACTCAAACTGATTCAGAATCACAAACTGACTCCCCACAGACCCAAACCGACTCGGCGGCACACACACAGACGGTCAGAACATCTACAGAACGTCCACTGACCCAGATGAACTCTCCTGAGAGCCACAGCAAAGCAAAAGGTACGGCATTCACACAGGGGTTTAATTAAGCATCGTTTAAATTCAGCTCCTCGTTTATTATTCCGTTTATTTTCTCAGATTGTGAATCAGAATCTTCTTTTCCAGATAAATTCAGGACGTGTGATTCATACAAAGACCTGGATTCCTGTCAGCATCTGATCCCCGCGCAGCACGAGAGGTTCGGCCTGCGCAACGCCGAGCACGCCGCCTTATACCACTGCAACTGCACCGCCAGGTAAACACCCCGCCTTATACCACTGCAACTGCACCGCCAGGTAAACACCCCGCCTTATACCACTGCAACTGCACCGCCAGGTAAACACCCCGCCTTATACCACTGCAACTGCACCGCCAGGTAATTAAACACCCCGCCTTATACCACTGCAACTGCACCGCCAGGTAAACACCCCGCCTTATACCACTGCAACTGCACCGCCAGGTAAACACCCCGCCTTATACCACTGCAACTGCACCGCCAGGTAGTTAAACACCCCGCCTTATACCACTGCAACTGCACCGCCAGGTAATTAAACACCCCGCCTTATACCACTGCAACTGCACCGCCAGGTAATTAAACACCCCGCCTTATATCACTGCAACTGCACCGCCAGGTAATTAAACACCCCGCCTTATATCACTGCAACTGCACCGCCAGGTAGTTAAACACCCCGCCTTATACCACTGCAACTGCACCGCCAGGTAATTAAACACCCCACCTTATACCACTGCAACTGCACCGCCAGGTAATTAAACACCCCGCCTTATACCACTGCAACTGCACCGCCAGGTAGTTAAACACCCCGCCTTATACCACTGCAACTGCACCGCCAGGTAATTAAACACCCCGCCTTATACCACTGCAACTGCACCGCCAGGTAATTAAACACCCCGCCTTATACCACTGCAACTGCACCGCCAGGTAGTTAAACACCCCGCCTTATACCACTGCAACTGCACCGCCAGGTAATTAAACACCCCACCTTATACCACTGCAACTGCACCGCCAGGTAGTTAAACACCCCGCCTTATATCACTGCAACTGCACCGCCAGGTAATTAAACATCCTGCGGTCACATGACACTAATTAAACGAGCTGAGAATCAGCGACTGAGGCGTTCTGCATGTGCTCCAGGCTCGCAAGAGAACTGGCGGAACAGGACGCCGTCCACAAAGTTCACCGCTGGCTGCTGGACTTCGTGTCTCAGAGATGTTTCGTTCTCCCTCAGAGCTGCACGCCCATGAAAAGGTCAGTTCCAAAGGCATCGGATTAAAGGTGAAAGAAGGTCCGAATTATATTATTATATAATATATAATAATATAATATATAGAGGGCGGCACGGTGGCTTAGTGGTTTAGCATGTTCTCCTTTCAGCTCTAGGGATTCCCGGTTCGAATCCCCATTTGGGTGGAGTTTCCATGTTCTCCCCGTGTCCCCACGTGGGTTTCCTCCGGGTTCTCCGGTTTCAAATTCTCCAAATTGCCCCTTATAGAGTGTGTACAGTATGTGTGTGTGTGTCTGTGTGAGTGAATGTGTGCCCAGCGATGGATTGGCGCCCTGTCCTGGATGTATCTGCACAGCGCCTGAAACGTTCTCCCCTGGATGGGCATGGGGAACCCCCTTGTGACCCTAATAAGAGGATAAAGCGGAAGATAATGAATGAATGATACGGCAGTGGATTTTCTGGAGAGTGTGTTGTGACGGACGGTCAGCAGAACAGACGGATGCTTTCATTATTTTTTTTCCGAATAAACACAGAGCAGCACGCAAGGAAATAAGATTTAATTACTCAGCAGACGGCATGGCGGGATTAAGCAACTGAATCACAGCCCAAACCGTCTCGCTGCGAGGCGGAGCCGCTGTGCCACCCTTATGAGGACCGTCAGCACATCACTGCAGGCCCAGAGGATGATGTTTACTGAACATGACAAGCGTGAATTTGCCAAACAGGCAGAAAAAGAACAAAAACCCAGGAGACTAAATGGGTGCAGAGATGCAAAACGTGTGTGTGTGTGTGTGTGTGTGTGTGTGTGTTGGGGGGGGTAAATTAAAGTAGGATGGAGAACCTGTTAATAAACAGATGAGTTGGAGGGCTGACACTGAACATCTCGACCCGGCTTGAGGTTCTAGCAGACCAGTTCCCAGTCCTCAGTCATTTTTATAAGTCATTTATCAAAAAGTGACCCACTTTTAAACCTTAAAGTTAAAATAAATGACTAACTTTTAAGGAGCGTTTTGTGAAATTCAACTTCAAACCGATTTATTTGAATGTAGAAGCTGCGGGATGATGTTGTGGTGTGTAATTATCACTAATTTAGATAATTACTGTGCAACGTGAATCCACAAATGAGTTTCTGTGTTCTTGTCTACAGCTGCTCTGTGTCCGCGCCGCCTCTCACTGACCGCTGGACCAAAGACGAAGCTGTTTGGCGACATCTAGCGGCCGCTAAACGAAAAGCCAAACGACGCCACCTCAAACGGGCGAAAAGGAAAGACAGCTCTTTCAGACTTTACAAAAAGTGTCTTAGGGTGCACTCCAAACTTCAAAGAACCTAACTCATCAGCCGAGGGTGTCAGCATCCCTGTCTGAAACAACCTGCCACCAACATTTATTAAGAAACCATAAAGCATCATTATAAACTGCTGCTACAATAAGACTGTTTTAAGGCTTTTCTAAAAGTATACAACAATCTACACAAGTTCGAGTGTTCTAAGCTTTTAATGAGAACAGGGCTGTGTACAGATAAGTATTTAATTTTAATTTTAATGAGAGGTATAGTGGTTCTTGTGTTTAATCTGCCACAAAAAAAGTGTGTGTGTGTGTGTGTGTGTGTGTGTGTGTGTGTTAAGCATTTGGTTGTGTTTACACTGATTCTGATCTGTAGAGTGTAATGGTAAAGTTTTTTTATGATGTAGGTCACCATGTCTTTCCTCAACCATAGTTAACAAAGTACCATCAGGGGGCAATTAGTATCTCTCAATCTGCCCACCAGCATGTCTTTGGAATGTGGGAGGAAACTTTGAGAAACCCCAGTATATTAAAATTAGGAATTAAAATATGTATGTTTATATTGTATATAAAGACTAAAAAAAATAAAGTAACATAAGTTTGTTTGTGGTGATTAATGAAATAAAATAAAAAAAAACTCTTCTGAAATGATATAGTTATATAATCGTATTGTAAAGAATAAAATAAATTGCACTTGTAAGGCAAAAAAAATGCTTATAAAATATGTGCACATGATTTAAAGTCTCAGAATTCAGCCAATCTGAGATTCTGAAGTGAAGGACCTCTCTGGTTTGAAAACGATCAGAACTTGGCATGTGTTGGCTCTGAGTGGCTGGAACTTTGGCATATTGCAGTGTTTTTTATGCGTTTGTGCTCTGAACATGAG
The DNA here is from genome assembly GCA_019802505.1 of Corydoras sp. C115. Lineage (NCBI taxonomy): Eukaryota > Metazoa > Chordata > Actinopteri > Siluriformes > Callichthyidae > Corydoras > Corydoras sp. C115. Next base: position 633,981 of record JAFMOC010000091.1, on the reverse strand, counting down.
TGAAACCCAAGAGAGGTTTGTAATGACCAAAAGCTATTTTCACATATGTTTTGATCAAAATCATATGGTTCTGATGATAATAAACCCACGGCATGAATGTGCAGTTTGGACTTTAAATCATCAAGTCTGACTAATCTCTTCATTCTAATGTCAAATTTAAAACAAATGTATTTATACTTTCTATTTCTACTGGCTTTAAATGTGTTTTTTTGTTTATTTGTATTTTCGATGCACGTGCTTTCGTCCTGTTTTTTTTTTTTTATTATTATTATTTTTTTTTTACTGAAACAGAAACTGCAAAACTATTTGAATGTAACTTGCAGGATTTGGTTCCCCATGCCCATCCAGGGGAGAAGGTTTTGGGCTCTGTGCACAGGACAGTCTATCACCAGACACACACGCACACTATAAAGGGGGAAATTAGGGCAACGAATTCACCTTGAATCCATGCTTTTGGACTTATGTGAGAAAAAAAAAGTTCCCGGAGAAAACTCCATCCAGATCAGAGGTAGGTGTGTTAATAATTACACCATCATGCTGCCACCTGCAAATAATATATACAGGAAAGTGTTTTTTACGCTTTAGTGCTGAATGGGGTGGGGTAGCTCAGCGGTCAGGGCGTTGGGTTATCAATCTGAAGGGTGGGGGTTCAAATCCCAGGTCCCCTGAAGTTACCAATGTGGCTCCGTGAGCGAGACCCTTAACCCTCATTGCTCCAGGGATGCTGTGATGAACCCTGTGCTCACCTTGTAAGTCGCTTATATATAAAAATATTGTTTTTTCGAGTTTGCCTTGAAATAAAGAGATGAACTAACTTATTTTGTGTGTCTGTACCTTAAATAACTCTTTATTCTAAACTGCATCATCCTCTGCCCTGCTGCCCCTCATCAGGATCCCTGCTGCTGGATCCACCACCCAAATCAGGTCAGTGGGCCATGAGACACTTTTCCCACCGGGTGGGTGGTGTGAGTGGAGTGGCGAAAAAGGTGGTGCATTAAGATTAGGTGCACATAACACATCAGTCATGATGTGAAACAGCCATAAAGGTGTTCAGCCTGTGGTGGAGGATCTGCTGCTGCCGGTGGTGCCGGTGGTGGTGGTGCTGCTGCAGAAGGTAACTCAACTCCAGCCTGATGTCACGAATATTTAATTGAGCCCTCAGCGGCTCACCATGCCATTCAGAACCGCCTCTACCAAGAGGGAAAATCCACTGCAGGGAGAAAAAAACGCGAGCAGAGCGGATCTGACAACATGGCGTTCTCTGCCCGGGATCAGGGTTTGTGCAGGGGCTGTTAAAGCTTTGCCCCTGCTCTTCATGCCCCACGGTCAACTTTGGCATCGACTTTGGGGTCGCTTTCCGTCTGTAAGCGCGTTTTCACTTTCGCTGCCGACACTGAACCATCATGGGCTGAAAGTCTCACATTACTGCCGCTGCCGTTGGGAACCGAACCGGGGGCAGGATGCAGACGCAGGGACCGCGCAGAGACAAGGTAAACACGAGATAAGCCACCGAAAACGAGATAGACCATCTCAAATTCAATGCCGAAGAGTTAACAACAGGTCTCGCCAACAACAAACACAAGTCGTGAGTTCAAAGCTGTTTGTAACTGTTTGTAGCTCTTTGTTGCTGTTTGTCGTTTGAAGTTGTTTGTCGTTGTTTGAAGTTGTTTGTAGTTTGTCGTGTGCATCATCACAACGTCACAATGTCGTCCTCATATTTATCCTTCTGTTAAAATAACGATGCAGCTGGACAGCGATACGAGTTCAGTGACCATCAATATAAAGAAATAATGTAAATCTCTGCAGTGCTTCATTAAACCTCCTCTGTATCTGTTTCAAAACTCAAAAGCACGGCTTTCTGTTAACAGAGCAGATTCTAATCCTGTCAGTGGGTTCAGAGATCATACCTGATTTCAAACTCCACCATAAACCTCTGCAGGACTGAGCTTTCCTTCATCCCGCTTTAAAATGGACGTGCCTTTAATGCCAATCTTTGACATTTCGAGGAACTCTTGGTCTTTTGTATCTCGGCATCATGTTGCACTCTGACAACCAGGCTTTTGTTTTGGCATGAAAGGAGTTGGCAGAGCCATGAGGAGCCCAAGTATGCTTTGTGGTGGAGTAACAAAGTCAGTATCCGCTTGGAAATGTACCCCGAAAGCCAGTTGAATAGTGTGAAACCTTCAGAATCCATGACGTCAAAATAAAACGACTATAATTGAAGAACCTGAGAGCAGCCGGTGCTCACCCAAGTGTTACCCAAGTGGTGAAACCGACACCGTGAACCAGTTAGAAACTATTACATCTAAATACAGTTAAATACACCGACTCCTCTGTTGCAAAACCAGACTGAAGTGTTATGAAACCCAGTGTAATGCTCTTAAACCCATTTGACCCACTTACATTATTGAAATCTAATATAATGATTACGAGTAAAGGCTCAGGTCCACACGCTTCAAAGGTGGACGTTTGCGTAACGTCTTAAATTGATATTAAATAAGACTTTCAGCCGTGTGTATGCACTGTTATGTTATATTTCATGCCGTGTTGTGGTCCACCACATCTGTTTTGTGTTGGCTGTTACAGAAAACAGTTATTTTGGAGTCTCCCAGAAAAGCTAATATGTAATTAGTAATGACTTCTATTGGCTGAGATCAAACATGTGTTTAAATGAATGAATGAAATGCACAGTGAAGCCGAGTCTTCATTCAGACCTCGACTCATACGCCTAATGTCCTCAAAATCTTAATATTTTTAAGAATCTGCTAACTTTTGACCTAATTCTTTACCTTTTTTATTATAAGAAAGCTCACATTTTTTATTGACCTTAACATGAAATGCATTATTGACGGCACTTACTCTCCCTTTTGAAAATAATTGTATTTTTAAAAACATGTAAGTCTTGTAACAGTGGCTTAGTGGCGAGCACGGTCACGTCTTAGCACCGAGGATTCCCGGTTCGAATCCCAAACTGGGTAAACTGTGGGTGAGTGTGTGCCCAGCGATAGATTGGCACCCTGTCCTGGGTGTATCTGCCAAGCGCCCGAAACTTTCTCTCCTGGATGGGAATGAGGAACCCTCCCTGCGACCCTAATAGAGGATAAAGGGGAAGATAATGGATGGATGTTAGTCTTGTATTTTATAGCCCTAAATTAAGTCAGAAAGTAGAACTAAGTCCTTTAATTACAGCCTCAGCCTTAAATAAGTCGTTACAGGCTTTGCAAATTTATTCAAGTCATGCAGGATGGTGAACACATTGCCCACTTTCAGCTGTGCAGCAGATCAATCACAGACTCAAAGCTCCGCCCTTTCCTGACCGATTGCTTGTTTTCATTCAATAGAGCAACAAATTTTATTCTTTAGAGCAATTATTTAACTATGAAACATTATTAATAGGTTCCCTCACTGTAGTTGTTATAATCTTTCCTAGTTATTAATTGTATTCAGTTTTATTATGGTGAACTGTTTGCATTATTATTTGTTGAATTAATAAGAATTAGTTGTCTAATAAAGTTATTAGAACACGCTATGTGGCACGGGAATATATGTGGGCGTTCTGGACTCTGGACGAATTTATATCTTAAATTTAATTTTAGCAAATAAATAGAATTAAAAAAATAGATAGATAGATACACATTGTGAACTTTAACATTTTGATTATACAGATTTCTTACTAAGTTTTTTTTCAGTTCTTTACAGTTTGTCTTTTTTGTATATATTTTTTTTTACTTGATATTATTTTATAAAATGTTTTACTTGCATATTTTTCCACCGTTTTTGTTCTCTGCAATTTTCACGCTATCGATGTGATTTCCGCAAACTGAACCTCACCGCGATGCCAATTCTTACCCAAGATGCATCTCTTCTGGAATCACGGGCTTAAAAAATGACACAAAAATCTCGATTTCATTTCTTAAAATGAAAGGGGCGCGAGATTGGGATCGATAACACTCGAAGCCCACTAAGCTGTAGGTTAGTTTTATATCCCGGTGCTGTTGTAGAAACCATCTCAATTCTAGCCTCAACATTTTAACAGTTGGTTTGTCATGTGCTTCACTGATTTGCTGGTATTCATTGTTCCCTCTGTTCGCTCGCGCATGTTTGCCACCACCACCACTGGCGGTAAGGTTTTAATGGAAAACGTCTGTAGTTTTTAATCTTGCTCATATTTTCCCATCTTTTTAAGTTCGAGTTCAAAAATACAGAAGTTGTGTTTTGTATAATTCTGCGAAATGCGGAACGCTGTGTGAAAATATCTAATAAAAACAGAGCAAAAAGAGCAGAACAAAGAGTTTTCTAACACAATTGACACAACACCAAATGAAAATCAAGTTACATTTAACTATTTGTTTATGTTTAAAGGTCATTTTTTATTGCCTTTATTCATAGATAAAACATTTACAATGATCTGTATTACAGTTAACGGCGTTCTGTATTGTCGATTTTTTTGTTGAATTGATTATTTTGTTTCACACTGCAACCATGCAGCTAAACGAGGGTCCGAACCTACACCCTGAGCAAGGTGCGCCGTGATGCTCAGTACTATCTTACACCCCACCAACAATTTATTTCTACGCCTTTCACCTGTGCTGTTTAAATAGCAACACTGCTGGTGAATATATTCTGATGAGAATAATGACAATAATCACCAATAAACAAAAAAAGCAAACCAAAAACATTATTCTACATCAACACAACATTGCTTTATCGCACACCGCACAGTTTAACTAGCAATCTGCCAAAGTCAGAGCGCACCTGGTTCTTAAAGGGAACAGCAAGTGACTCTCTGATTGGTATATTGCACGTTATGCTCGAAACACACCCATTAATAATTAAGAGAATTAGTTCAGTGTTGCATGCTGCACAAAAATATGATATAATAAATATAATAATCTCAGATACAGGTTCCTATAGAGCGCTGAACTCTGTTTTGTCTTATATAAATAAATGAAAGCTTTGAATGTTATTACTTTGCAGGTTTTCTTCACTTCATTTCATTTTTCCACAGGTGCTAAACTTTTTGCACAGTTTACAACATAATTTATGAATTTTTAGCACTTATTTTAAAACACATGCTTGGGTTCTGAAAACAGAGAGTGGGTTTGACTGAAGCATACACACACTCGTCCCGCGGAGCTCCGTCCGTGGTTACAGTTTAACGACCATGACATGTTTGGGACAGGTTTATGTTCTTCTGCTGAGTGATGGTTTCACCTGCGATTTCTATTTTTTCAGTCTGAAAAGTTTTTATCCAGCTACGGATGAGTTTTTGTCATTTCTGTGGACGTGTGCACCTCTGGATCTGTACCAGATGCAAGGAACGCGCCCCCAGCCACTGCAAAATAAAAGAAATCAGATTCAATTTAATTATTCACAATCTAATGTTTAATGAAGATGTTGTGTATTTTTGCCAATATAGAACTTTCTAATTAAAATATTCACTTGAAACTATGAGCAAACTCAACACAACAATTTAAACAAATCACATCATAACAACTAAATAAAGTTCAATGATTTAAATTTTTATTAAATGAGTTCAGTGATTGGTGGATGAGGGCGGGATGGTGGTGTAGTGATCCCATCAGGTTTGAATCCCATCATGGGGCTTCCATGTTCTCCCTGTGTCCATGTGGATTTTCTCTGGGTTCAAGAACATGGATTCAAGGTTAATTGGCTGCTTTAAATTGCCCCTATCTAAATGATAGGGGCATGACCCCAGTAGAAGACTAAGTATAGGAACACGGCACTTGAAGCTGGTTCTTATAGTGAGGCTTCAGTGATTCGTTGGCGTCTAGCTTTATTCTTTTTCACAAGTCTGAATAGTTCCTTAAAGCCGGCTGTGAAATGTGTTTTATTGGTTTTCAGTCACCGCGGTATTTTAAGAATGCCACCTTTAGGTTTGTGGTGACACTGCAACCAAACATGATGAAAGTGTGAGCTAGATATAAACCAAATTAAAGAAGCCTGTTTGGGGTTCTCATGTTGACTACAACTTTAAAACACATAGTTCACTCATAGTTATTTACAGAATAACCTTTAAATGCTGCATTATAGAAACAATACTAGAAACTTTTTATATTGTTACAATAAACACGTAAACTGCAGAAATGTAATGACAGTAGGTTCCACGTTCCTACGAGCCCGACGCACATAAACACGATCAAACTAAACCAAAGTCAAATGAGTTCACGATTAGTTTTTAAATATATTTATTGAAAACAAAAATTGTTAATAATCTGGACTTTCGTGATGTAATCTGGTTCGTTTTTTTATAGTAAACGCTGATTCTGGTTTCTTTAATGATCAAACCCTGCCATCTAGTGGCCAAATTACAGAACGCTGTTTATAAAATATAATGGGAAATATAATGTATTGTATATTCATACCATTATCTGGCGTTCCACATTGTGCTTTTTTGTACCACCGTTCTAAACAATACAGAACAGCACCTGAACGTTCACTCTTCAGGGGAATGAGCCCTGTTGTTGTTGCAGGCGTATAAAACATTTTTATTGAAGCCTTTTCTCTTTCTTTCTTTTCTCTGCAGCAGTAAGTAGTCATGATTTTTAAGATGGTAGCAGACCAGAGAGTGGAACCAAACCTGACTGACTGATGTCATATGTTTATGTAGTTATATAGTTACATGTTTATATAGTTATATGTTTACATAGTTATATGTTTATATAGTGACATGTTGTTATATGTTTATATAGTTATATGTTTATATAGTTATATGTTTATATAGTTATATGTTTATATAGTGACATGTTTATATAGTTATATGTTTATATAGTGACATGTTATATGTTTATATAGTGACATGTTGTTATATGTTTATATAGTTATATGTTTATATAGTGACATGTTATATGTTTATATAGTGACATGTTGTTATATGTTTATATAGTGACATGTTGTTATATGTTTATATAGTGACATGTTGTTATATGTTTATATAGTTATATGTTTATATACTGTAGTTATATTGGTGAAACACGTTAAGATGTTGTTATTGGTTATGTGGACTAATCATGGATGTCCTCTTATGTGTCGTTACACCGTTGTGTTTGGATAGTATTGTTATCGTGTCCCCACCATCTGTCTCTCATGTCATGAGCATGTGCGCACCACCCAATGGGGTCGATACAACAAGTAAACAAATGATTTAAGCATCCCTAACGTTATTACGAGGTTGTGTGCCTGGTTTCAGGTTTAAAATAAACATTATATGGAAAAACGTACTCGATGGTTTCAGGTCTAACGTTCAGTCTTGTGTAATTTTGGACGGCGCTGCGTTGCGTATGTTTCCATCAGGGCGTGATTCGCCCTCGCACAGAGCCCCAAACCCGGAGACAACACCTTTGGGATGTGCGATTTGGGAGCCAGGTCCTCTCATCCAACTTCAATGTCTGATCCCATTAATGCTCTTCTGAAAGAACGATGCCAAAATTCCCAAAATCTCGTTCCCGAATGGTGTAGAAAGCATTTGTAGAGGCGTGGAGGGTGTTATGGCTGCAGAGGGGAGAACGGTGCAGAACAGGGTGTCATAAAAGCGCCTTTATTCTCCTTTCCTTTGATTATTTAAAGTCTGGTGCCATGGTGAGGGAAAAGCCGTCTAACATCATGTTCTGATTATACAACCTTACTGAAGTTATTGTAAGGTTTCGAATGAGGGATCATATACAAAACCTAAAATATGTACGAGCTTAAAGAATAAGTCGTCCCGGAGTGAACGCTGATGATGCTCTAATGGTCCATTGTTCCTTACAGATGACACCAGTTCCAAATCTCTTTTTTTCGGAGCTCTGAGGTTCTTTTATGATCGATCGGAGCACCCGTCATGAATCTTTTTAAGGAGCTCCTGTGTCTGTGTTCCACTAGTCATTACTTTTCCCTCCACTTGTGGATAATGGTCTCCGAGCTGCTTCTGACGTTGTCCTCGCTGTGCACAGTGCTCGGTAATAGCTCAGCTTGTCTACGAGAACGGGACACGCTTAGATTTAAAGGTAACAAACAGCCGGCGTGGCGGGATAACGGCTACCGGAAGGTCCAGGGTTCAATTCCTGTGCAGGGAGGAAGAGGGCCTTCAGTGTGAGTTTCATCCTGCAGCTTTGATTTCCATCATTAGACCTTTGGTAGTTACCCAAGAGTCCCCAAGTGTGTGTGTGTGTGTGTGTGTGTGTGTGTGTGTGTGTGTGTGTGTGTGAGTGAGTTGCCCTGTTTACACACTGATGTACTGATGACCTCTCCCGGGTGTGTGCTTCTCCTTTCCATGGTGTGGTTTCCATCACAAAGATAATAAAGTTTAATATTGTTTAATATAAAATCTTTATTATTTAAATAATAAAGAGAATTGGGCGGCACGGTGGCTTAGTGGTTTAGTATGTTCTCCTCTCAGCGCTAGGGATTCCCGGTTCAAATCTCCATCTGGGTGAAGTTTCCATGTTCTCCCCGTGTCCGTGTGGGTTTCCTCCGGGTTCTCCAGTTTCCTCCCACAGTCCAAAAACATGGATCAAGTCAATTGAGTTCTCCAAATTGCCCCATATAGAGTGTGTGGGTGAGTTTCTGTCCATTGATAGATTGGTGTCCTGTCCTGGGTGTATCTGCCCAGCGCCCGAGACGTTCTCCCCTGGATGGGCACAGGGAACCCCCTCGTGACCTTAATAGAGGATAAAGCAAAAGATAATGGATGGATGAATGAATAAAGAGAAGTGACTCAGGAAATCTTTAAAGACTTTAATTAATTGAGTAAAATGTTCAAAAGATACGAAAAATCCCCCTTCACTTGATTTAGGTAAACCTGAGGTCTAAAGATAAAGTCTGTAGATCTCCTTTGATCTTCAGGATGTTCTAAAGGAGAACATGCGCAAGGATTCTGCTCCGTGCCATGCCGTGGAGATGCCAACATTCTCCACCGTTTTCAGCGTCAGCACATTTTTTCCTCTTATCTGCAAACTGCCAAGATTCAGGCTTCTATATTTTTCCATGGATTGTATTTGGTCACATGACTGAAGGCGCGATGCAGAGGGCGGGGCATGGCATTGTAAACAAGCGCTTTAGTGGGTACAGGCAGCGCAGAGGGCTTTTTTTTTTTTTTTTTTTTTTTTTTCTGATTTAAGAAACAGTCTTTGTGCCGGCTGTGTGTTTGTTCTGTGAAAATTCTTTCTTTATGGGTTGAGGCCCGGAGAATTATTGGAAAGCGTCTGCATTTTGAGTTAGTACTGCTCTTAACTGTTTGATGTTGGAAGGATCTGCGTAGGATGGGACTGCTCACAAGCATGAGCATCCTCACCCGACCCTCACCCGACCCTCACCCGACCCTCACCCAACCCTCACCGACCCTCACCCGACCCTCACCCAACCTCACCCAACCTCACCGACCCTCACCCAACCTCTCCGACCCTCACCCAACCCTCACCCAACCTCACTGACCCTCACCCAACCTCACTGACCCTCACCCAACCTCACCCAACCCTCACCCAACCTAACTGACCCTCACCCAACCTCACTGACCCTCACCCAACCTCACCCAACCCTCACCCAACCTAACTGACCCTCACCCAACCTCACTGACCCTCACCCAACCTCACCGAACCTCACCGAACCTCACCGACCCTCACCGACCCTCACCGACCCTCACCGAACCTTACCGAACCTCACCGACCCTCACCCAACCCTCACCCAACCTCACTGACCCTCACCCAACCTCACTGACCCTCACCCAACCTCACCCAACCCTCACCCAACCTAACTGACCCTCACCCAACCTCACTGACCCTCACCCAACCTCACCCAACCCTCACCCAACCTAACTGACCCTCACCCAACCTCACTGACCCTCACCCAACCTCACCGAACCTCACCGAACCTCACCGACCCTCACCGACCCTCACCGACCCTCACCGAACCTTACCGAACCTCACCGACCCTCACCCAACCCTCACCCAACCCTCACCCAACCTCACCGACCCTCACCCAACCTCACCGACCCTCACCAACCCTCACCGACCCTCACCCAACCTCACCAACCCTCATCCAACCCTCACCCTACCTCACCCAACCTCACCGACCCTCACCGACCCTCACCGACCCTCACCGACCCTCACCGACCTCACCGACCCTCACCCAACCTCACCCAACCTCACCCAACCCTCACCGACCCTCACCCGACCCTCACCCAACCCTCACCGACCCTCACCCAACCTCACCCAACCACCCAACCTCACCCAACCTCACCCAACCTCACCCAACCCTCACCCAACCCTCACCCAACCCTCACCCAACCCTCACCCAACCTCACCGACCCTCACCCAACCTCACCGACCCTCACCCAACCTCACCGACCCTCACCCAAGCTCACCCAACCTCACTCAACCTCACTGACCCTCACCCAACCTCACCGACCCTCACCCAAGCTCACCCAACCTCACTCAACCTCACCGACCCTCACCCAACCTCACTGACCCTCACCCAACCCTCACCGACCCTCACCGACCCTCACCCAACCTCACCCAACCTCACCCAACCCTCACCCAACCCTCACCCAACCCTCACTGACCCTCACCCAACCCTCACCTAACCCTCACCCAACCTCACTGACCCTCACCCAACCCTCACCCAACCCTCACCCAACCTCACCCAACCCTCACCCAACCCTCACCCAACCCTCACCCAACCCTCACCCAACCCTCACCCAACCCTCACTGACCCTCACCCAACCCTCACCCAACCTCTGGGTGGAGTTTCCATGTGAGTTTCCTCTGGGTTCTCCGGTTTCCTCCCACAGTCCAAAAACATGGATCAAGTCAATTGAATTCTCCAAATTGCCCCATATAGAGTGTGTCTGTGTGAGTGAGTGTGTGTACAGTGATGGATTGGCGTCCTGTCCTGGGTGTATCTGCCCAGCGCCCGAAATGTTCTCCCCTGGATGGACATGGGGAACCCCCAACCCCCCCCCACCAATAGAGGATAAAGCGGAGGATAATGGATGAATGAATAAGGAAAGGTGTGAGTGTTTTGGGCTCGCGGTTCGTTATCCGTTTGGTTTGTTAAATTAAAGCCGGAGTGAGTGACCACAGTGCAGGTTCTGTGATTTGGTTTTTCGGTGTAAAATGGAAATGCTGAATAGATTTCTCACTTGGAGCTGATTTATGAAAGGTTTTCTTACCGAAAGGAAATGATATCTCTGTAAATAGCCGGTGTGCATGCAGCCGGGCTTTACGAGCGTCGGTCTGTATTATTTTTGCGCTGGATGCGTTTGCTAAAAGTGTCCAGCTGTTGTGTTTGGACAGTCGAACAGAGTATGGGTTTTACACATGTGGCTGTTGATGCACGTGGTGGGTCTGCGCGCACCCGCTGGGGTGTACACTTACATATGGATGGGGCTTGTGATGTAGCGTGCACACTAACGCTCGCCTCCAAGTTTATTTTTAACAATCCCAAAACCATCGTTTATTTTACGACGTGGACGATTCGCTCGGCAACCGACGTTAACGCGAACCCACTGCTGTTATCTTGTCTGACGGACCTGCTGCAGCCTGAGGTACACTATACTGACCCGTCCAAATGATCAGAATCAGCGTTCCAATTCCTTCCATGCTCACGCGTGTATAAGGTCCAGCAGCGAGGCACGCAGACGGTCTCTGCGGACATTTGTGAAAGAACGGGACGTGAAGTCCAGCGCGGAACTGTAATAGAACGTCGTCTGGGCAACACATCCAGTCGTGAAATGGCTCGTTTGACGCTTTATAGTTTCCTCGGACGGCACGGTGGCTTAGTGGTTGGCATGTTCTCCTCTCAGTACTGGGGATCCAGGTTGGAATACCAATCTGGGTGGAGTTTCCATGTTCTCCCTGTGTCCGTGTGGGTTCCTCCGGGATCTCCGGTTTCCTCCCACAGTCCAAAAACATGGATTCAAGGTAAATTTGATGCTCTAAATTGCCCCATAAAGAATGTGTCTCTGTGAGTGAGTGTGTCTAGTGATAGATTGGCGTCCTGTCCTGGGTGTATCTGCCCAGCGCCCCAAACCTTCTCCCCTGGATGGACATGGGGCTTCCAACAACCCGAGTGGTGGATAAACAGGAGATAATGCATGGATTAATTGTTTCCGGTCAGTTTAGTTAAATTAAAAGGCTGTGACGGGACGGACTGAGGTCTGAAAATGTCTTCGGGGTTATTTTTCTTTCTCTTTAAAGCTTCTGTTCATGTGAAAATAAACGGGACGAGCTGCATGTCCTCCTCTGTGTTTGCTCTCTCTCTCTCTCACTCGTCCTGAAGTCATAGCTCTCGCCTTCTGTGACCTTCTCACGTCCTCTTTTTCTGGAAATAATTACCTTCCTCTGCTCTCCCAGAGTTTTCTTGGTGGAGGGGCGTGGCCAGTCCTCTCCTCCGGCCCTCCCTCCCTCTCTCTCCCCAGGCTTCCTCTCTCTCTCTCTCTTGGGGATTCTCCAGATGTGAAGCTCTGAGGTGGCTGGCCGTAAATTTCCTGCGTACTCTTTAAGTCCGCGGTAGCCGTCGCTGCGATCCGAACCTTTCAGCTTCATCGTCCTGATTATTATTTACACCTGATTATTACCATTATTAATACAGAAAACAATTATCACGTCAACATCCATCCATCCATCCATTATCTTCCGCTTTATCCTCTATTACGGTTGCGGGGTGGGGGGGGGGAACGTTTCGGGTGCTGGACAGATACACCCAGTACAGGACGCCAATCTATCGCTGGACACACACTATTCCCGGTTCGAATCCCCTTCTGGGTGGAGTTTCCATGTCCTCCCCGTGTCCGCGTGGGTTTCCTCCGGGTTCTCTGGTTTCCTCCCACAGTCCAAAATCATGGTTCAAAGTCAATTGAATTCTCCAAATTGCCCCATATAGACTGTGTGTGTGTGAGTGAGTGTGTGCCCAGCGATAGATTGGCGCCCTGTCCTGGGTGTATCTGCCCAGCGCCCGAAACGTTCTCCCCTGGATGGACTTAGGGTCGCAGGGGGGGGGGGGGGTCCCAAACATAGGATAAAGTTGAAGATAATGGATGGATGTTTTGATGCACTTGATTGATGTTGGCTGTACGTTGTTCCGTGAGGCGGAACCTAAAGGTCTTGGTTTGCTGATGGGTTCTACTCGCTCTGTAAAGCCTTAATTCCATGCTATTAAATATAATTATGATGATTATTAATGTTGCCACTGTGATTATTGATATTCTATATAATGAAGCCTCATTGTGACTCAACACTTCTCATTTGTCGGCAGTTTTCACAAGGGGGATTTCGGCCAATGGGAAAGGCGGTTCCGGCCGGAGCGGAGGCACCGGTCATGAGCAAGGCCGAGTTCATGGAGAAAGTCCGGCGCAGTAATGAGGCGTGTCAGCTGGGGAACTTCGGCGCGGCCGTGGAGCTGTACAGCGAGGCGCTGCGTGCTGACCCACAAAATTGCATCCTGTACAGCAACCGCTCCGCCGCCCACCTTAAACTGGGCCAGCATCAAGCGGCGCTGGAGGATGCCGTCAAGGCCCGGCTGCTCAACCCCAAATGGCCTAAGGTACGCACCATGGTTAGAGATGTGCTGGAATGTGCTGACCACAGCAAAACGCGGTCACTTTTGGTCATGCTGTCATTTAAAGCTGCAATTGATCTGATGTTCCACTCACTACACGCATATTTTTAAGCCTTTAATGCCGTTTGTCAGGGTTTTAGAGAACTCTGTTGTAATAAGTTTTAAATATAATTCCTCATAATTCTTTATTTAAGGAGTATTTTTGGTTAATAATGGTAATTTTATTAAAACTAAATAGACTGAAATACAATCGGCATGTTATTATTTATTTTATTATTTTATTTCTGTGTTTCTATTGGCTGAATGTGATCATGAGGTTTGACCGATGTGATTTGGTTGACATGTAATGACGTGTAACATTCTGTTATTTCTCATAAACCATTAAGATTTTACATTTAGAGCTTTAATTGTTACGATGAGCCTAAACAAAGATGTCCCGACTCGCAGCGGAGACGGATCTCATGACCCGCTGCGTTCTCAAGCGTGCGGATTCTTAGATGCCTAAACAATCTTCGTGGCTTGCTATAAAGGGGCATCAATACCACGCTGGTACTTGTTTATCAACTGGAATGACTCTGCGGCTTGCGGTGACTTAATTACACACAGAATGTGTTTTGTGTGGCTGCGGTTGGGCTTTGTGACGGGCCCGATGTTGGTTTAATATGTTGCCCGACGTGTAAACATGAAAGTTCGCAGACTATAAAATAGTTCATAATTGACAATAGAGTTAATGAGGTATTTACTTTGTTAAAAACTCGGCTTTTTTTTACAAGATAGAAAATATGTCTGGTCAGCCCTCAGTATGGCGTTCTGCGCGGTGACTTCCTGCACCAAAGCCCATCGACTCTCAGACTGCGCTCGTCACATCGGGAAACGTTTAAATACCGCAATAGAAACGTTTTTCTCAATCGCGTCGGTCATCGGATTAAATCCCAGGTTCATGTTTACATCTCAATGTTGAGTGACTTTAATTTTTCCTAAGTTCAGTAATTTTATAAATGACGGTGTGTGAAGTGTTTTGTACCTCAATGCTGCTTCAAATAATTTAATAATACAATTTCAGTGATGATTTTATGCAAATGAGCTTTTAATTGTGTAACGTAGTCATCAGTAAATAAACAGCATACAATATTCAGCTTCACATCACAGTAACACTATGAATTACAATCATGTATGTATAGTCCAATACCCCCCCCCCCCCCACACACACACACACACACACTCATCATCTCTGTTACCACACTGCAAAAAGTGAAATTTCTTTATAGAAATAATAATAATAATAATAATAATTACTTTACAGGACACCCAAGGACACTGTACAGTAGAAGAACAAAATTAAAACTAAATCATACAAAATACAAAGTACAAAGCTAAAAAAGTCATATAATACAAATAGAAATAAAACATGAAACCAAAAATTAGGTTTTAAAATGAATGATGAGATGTATATACATTATAAAAGTGACATGTTGACACACAGTGTGTAAATTTATATTTCTGATTTAACCGGAAAATACTATGTTGGCAGATCCTTTTTTTTTAAATTTTATTTATTTATTTTTTTAATTCTCATATTTTTCTTGTTTTTTGTTTGTTTTTCTCATGAAATAATTTTTCTTCAGACAAATTCGATTTAATTTTATATATAAAACAGCAGATTTAAAATCTTTATCACATCCATTTTTTTGGCAAAACTGTATAAAAATACTTTTTAAAAATTTTTATTTATCATGAGCTCTCACTCCTTTCTGCACCATAGAGCTTTAGGTCTGTACTTCAGGTTTTTCAGTATGTGATGTATTTCATATATGAACCCGAGGCAACTTTCTGGCAACTCGCATTAATATTTTAGAAAAAGCAATATTTAGTTAATATCTGTTAAAAATGTCTGAGTCTGCTTGATGACATCATACCATGGCAGAACCGGGATAGGCATATTTTATTTGTTCTTATTCTGTCTGGTATTAATTAAAAACGAGAACCTCTTTCATTTATAGTAATGACAACACATCTGTTCACACACAGTGTGTGTGTGTGTGTGTGTGTGTGTGTGTGTGTGTGGGGGGGGGGGGGTTGGCTATTTCTTGTTCATCACGTTGCATCTTTTCATCTACATCATACATGTTGTGAATGATTTATTATTATTAAAATTTTAAACTTTTATTGAATATCTTGTAAGGAGCCGTGTTCTGAAGCTCAGCACGGGAAGCGTGGATGCAGGAGAGAACTCCAAACGGGTTTCTCTATCAGAACACGGCTTCCCTGCAGTCAGAGAATGGGAGGAAGCGGTGGGTGTGGGAAGTCCTGCTATTTTCTTCTCCAAAATCTGGACAAGCTTTCCAGCGAGCCCTGCGTGGACAATAATGGGAACGGCAGCCGCATTCTTTTGGGTTTCACTGATTTTGAAAAGATGGAGGGGGTGTGTGTGTTCATGCTTCACCTTACACATTTGCAAAGTGTCATTCTGGGTAATGTGGTCTGTATAATATCCACCAACACGTCAACCGACACAGACAGCAATTATATATAGATATATTTATATAAATATATAAATAGCATTCCATATTTCTTGAATACAGAGTTTCTATTAAAAGCACTGAAAGAATTTACGACGTTGACTTAAAGGGAATTAAAACATCATATAAATCTCACTTGGTTTATATTATATACATAAACTAGGGTGGGGGGGGGGGGGGGGGGGGGGGGGGGGTTATTCCATGGCCTTCCAGGGGAATACATTGCATACAGGCGCTGGGCAGATACACCCAGGACAGGGTGCCAATCTATCACTGGGGACACCCACGCACTATATGGGGCAATTTGGAGCACTTTGAATCCATGTTCTTTTGGACTGTGGGAGGAAACCGGAGAACCCGGAGGAAACCCACGTGGTCACGGGGAGAACATGCAAACTCCACTCAGATTGGGATTCGAACCTGGATACCCAGCACTGAGAGGAGAACATGTTAAACACTGAGCCACCGTTGGTTTATAGTATCAAATAATTCTTAGTTGTTGTTCTAATGTTAAAATTAAAACTACTGGTTTGGTGAAACGATGGTGAGGTAGATGACGTCATGGCTTTGTGTGATGTTAAGGGACCAGCCTTGTGACCTGAAGGTCCCCGGTTCGATTCCCAGTCCCAACAAGTACCCTGCCTGAAGTGCCCTTGGACAAGGCACCTGACCCCAAATTGCTCCCAGGGTGCCGTATACAGGGCTGCCCACCGCTCCGGGCCCATGGGCTCACTTCACGTGTGTGTGTGTGTGAGTGTGTTCTGCACAGATGGGTTAAATGTGAAGGACGGATTCCTGTGTGTGTGTGTGTGTGTGTGTGTGTGTGTGTGTACACTCAGAAGGTAAAATAAATCCCGTCGTCACTTCATCAGCGCTGACTCGGACCCGAGCCGTGCACTGGCTTTAAGTTTAGAGCTGATTGTTCTCCACTCCGTCACTGCCGCTGACACCGTTCTGACCGATGGACCGCAGGACGAGGTTAGTGAGGTGACCGATGTGCAGACTGTGCAAATGAGAACGAGGCAGATCAGTGTGTACGGGAGAGAGAGAGAGCGCCGGCACCAGGGGCGTTCAAAGTAAAGCTAACGACGGACAAATCAAATATTTTACCGAGCCCATCACTGAGTTATGATGCTTTATACATTTTAGGCACCCCCCCCCCCCACACACACACACACTATATGGGGCAATATGGAGCAAATGATTCACCTTGAATCCATGTTTATGGGCTGTGGGGGGAAGAACCCGGAGAAAACCCACACAGACACGGGGAGAACATGTTAGACCCCCCCAGATCGGGATTCCAACCTGGATCCCCAGGGCTGAGAGGTGGACGTGTCGCCCTTAATTACTCAAATAGTTATGATTATTAATTGGTTACAGATGTTACAGGTGAAGGTTAATCATTATAATTAATGTTATCACCTGCGAATTGTTATTAAACCACTTGGCGGCACTGTTGCCTCATAGTGCTGAGATTCCAGGTTCGAATCCCAATCTGGGTGGAGTTTGCATGTTCTCCCCCTTTCCTCCGGGTTCTCTGGTTTCCTTCCACAGTGTAAAAACATGGATTCAAGGTGAATTGAATGCTCTAAATTGCCCCATATAGAGTGTGTCCGTGTGAGTGTTCTCGCCGTGTCCATGTGGGTTCTCTGGGTTCTCCGGTTTCCTTTGACGGTCCAAAAACATGGATTCAAGGTAATTTGGCTGCCTACAATTGCCTCTATACAAATTGCCCCCATATAGTATGTGCGTGAGTGTGTCCAGTGATACACCCTGTCCTGGGTGTATCTGCGCAGCGCCCGAAACGTTCTCCCGTGTTTGGCTCTACTCATGATGTTAATTGTGTGTTGAGTTCATTATATTCTGTAAATACAACAAAAGCACGTTTTAAATTCCAGAAAGTTATTACGCAGAACGTTTTAAATATTTTGTGGTGTAATTATGAAGCTGATTTATTTATCTCGCCATCATTTTATACTCGCATTTGTTTTTTTCCCCCACAGTTATTTTAAAATGACGCTGTGTTTTATTTAGTGAAGCTAAACTTAAATCACCAAGTAATTATACAGGATCGCTGCGAGCAAACATTAAATTATAGAACTAAAAGAGGCTTTGTTTGTGTCGCCGCACAATTGTAATCCGTCCACGGTGTTCATGCCCGTTTCCATCCGTATGTTCTCTTTATGAGATTACATCTGGACTGCAGGTCTAATGTGTCTGAAACAGTGCGGCCTTTCCGCCCATGACACCCATTTTTAAGACATTTGCGCCTATAAAAGTCCACGAGAGTGCAATCCAGGGCGGCGGAGTGATGATGCACAGTCTAGACGAGCGGCCCGGTGTCATAGTCGTGCACCCGCCGCCCCATTACCGCGGGGTCACTGAGTGACTTCAGCTCTAATTACGTCCCAGTGAGAGTGGACACTGAGACGGCCATTTACTTCTGCTTGGGTTCCCGATTCATTCGGCCAACCTGGCTCTTACCCCTCCTCCTCAGAGAGCCCTCTGTTGGTACAATCCAGTGGAAGGAAGGGGGCGACACACGGCACAGTCCAGACAAAAGACCTTTAAAGGCCTTGGACAACCGGAAAAAGTTTTTTTTTTTTTTTTTTTTTTTTTTTCCTGAGGATACGTCTTTATTTTTTTGTCGATGCTGATCCTGGTTGTTTTGGTGGCAGTCTGTGGAACATAGGCGTTCTTTGTTATTTAGATGGGGCTTCAGGGGTAAAAGACGTTAAGTGGATGTCTCAATTCAGCCGGTTTCCTCGGCTCTGTCTCCTCCGTCTTTGTGTTTTTCTTGTCCTTGCTTCGAATGCCATGCGAGTCGTGAGTGTGTTGGCATTCTGCAGTTCGGTTGCTAGGTTATGGTTACCAAGCTCTCAGGATTGCAGGTGAGATATGCAGGGATCATGGAAAGGTTTCCTCTGGGGTTTCGTTACGGCCAATCGTAATCACCCACCATTAATGTTATCGTCTTCAAATACATCACCTTTTATCTACATTAGGGACTTGGGTGGATGGAATCAGAGTAAGGAATGTATAAGGGGTAGAGGAACACGTCCACATTCATCAACACAGACCTCATTTCACCTCCAGTATTAATCTGAAACATTCCTCTAAAGATGGTGAGACATGATTGCCCTCCTGTAGACCTGGACTGAACTCACACTCACACTTCCGACACCAAAGATGGACGAAATTGCTGCTCACATTGTAGACCTTTTATAATTGCTGCAGGAAACAATATATTTTTGCACCTTGCGACTCACACCACTAGGGGGCCACCTGCACTGTTCCCTCCAGTTGACTTAATGCAGGGGTGGCACCCATCATCAAACCAGAACCTTTAAGTTCCTCTGTTTTTCATCACGGAACACACGGCGAACCTCACTCAGGTGTGAGTGTATAATAAACCAATAAGGTTCAAGGGGGCGTGGCCTCAGTCTGAATAAATCACAATAAAGAAGGATTGTTGGGCGCGATGCCTAGTGGAGTTCAGTTCCACCTCATTCCCGCCATTTATTCACAATAATACACAACCTGGACAGCATGGTGGCTTAGTGGTTGGCATGTTCTCCTCTCAGCCCAGGGGATCCAGGTTCGAATCCCAATCTGGATGGAGTTTGCATGTCCTCCCGTGTCCTCCCCGAATGGATTTCCTTTGGGTTCTCCGGTTACCTCCCACAGTTTAAAAACATGGATTCATGGAGTAAATGCTCTAAATTGCCCCATATAGAGTGTGTTTGAGTGAGTGTGTGCCCAGTGATAGATTGGCGCGCTGTCCTGGGTGTATTTGCCCAGCGCCCGAAACGTTTTGATCATGTTTCCTTTTTCTCTAACAATCAAATACTGACATCTAGTGGCCAAATCGCAGAATGCAGTTTATAAAATATATCAGGAAATTTGATGTATTGTATATCCATACCATTATTGGGCGTTCCGCATTGTTCTATGTTGCGTATCACTGATTTAATAAAGTGTTTATTGTCATGTATTTGTTGTAATTCTTGTTTTGCGTGAACTATTTGCACGCGTGCCCTTTATGTCGGGTTGTGTAGTTGCTGTTCTCTGTAGCACCTTGGGAACGCTGTTTCGTTCAACTGTAGACTGTACAGTATGTTATTGGAATGACAAACATCCCCCCCCCCACCACCACCATCAGCACCCCAAAACGCATGTGACTGCAGTATAGTACCAAACAGAAGATAAAGTGATGAGATGAGACATTCCTGCTCACATTAAAATTCACATTGCGATATTTTAATAAAGCGAACGTTCTTATGGGAAAACATTTCGCTCGACGAAGATCAAAGGCGCGAGGACGTTGTAAAGAAACTTCACACGTCGCCTTTCGGGGCGAATGAGCCCGAGGTTTTGAGGCAGCTCCTCTGAGGGGGCACGTCTCCGTTCTGCGACTCCTCATCATGTTATCGTGTTACTTGTCAGCCCTTCATTTAGAAAGCAGTAATAAAGTCACAACACACTTTTCCACACAAGCAGATGTGCAGGGATGCGGTTCACCATTAATAACAGCAGCGTGACTCACCATGTGTGAACTCGAAGAACTCCACTGGCCCCGGCGTTCTGAATTCGGAGCCCATTCGGCGGATTCATAGAGATATTAGGTTATTAATTCATTTCAAACAGGTTCCACTGGACATTTAACATTTCGGTCCAGCTGAGAAGTCGCCGGCTTAACGGCTGAAATGCTAAAATCAGACTTAATTAAATAAATTAATTTGCTTATTTAGTCGACGCTTTAATGCAAATTGACGTACACTATCACAAATTGGTTGGGGTCAGAGCACAGGGTTGATACAGCGCCCCCTGGAGCAGGTTAAAGTTAAGCGTCTTGCTCAAGGAACCACATTGGTAAATTCAGTGGACATGGGATTTGAACCCACAACCTTCAGACTGATAGCTCAACACCCGAACCACTGAGCTACCACGCCCTCTATGACTGATTATGATTATCCTTTAGTTATTTTTAGTGTAATTCTGCTTTCTAGTATAAATAAAGGGAGGAGGCATAACATAACGCTGGCATAATATTTACATAATAATAAAAAAAAGTTCTATTTATAGAGCGCCTTTCAAGAACCCCACCACGCTTCACAATCATATACAATATTAATACTGTAATGGAAACAGAAAAGTTTTTAGTTTTTGATACATGGTAAAATAATTATGTAATATTATAAATATTACGTAATTATTATTATACATTGGTCCAGACTTTGAATAAATTTAGTTGGAAGTTTTTGTTTTGGGAGACATTTTTTTTTTTTACAAAATTTTTATTAATTAATTTCTTTTGGGAGACTTTTTTTTTTTTTTTTTTACCTTTAACCAAATTCTCATGACTGCTGATGGCAGTTCTTTGGCACGTCTCTGTGATTTGACTCTCTAAACCTGTTAGAAGCGTTCCACTCTGTGCTGTGTTCCAACGCCGTCCCTTTGTCTCGGCGTCTTTAGTTTTTAACACGCATGCCCTCACCATAGAAGCAAAGCCCTTCACTTCTGGCGAGATGCTTGGCGCTTGACACCGTGGCCTCACTGTGAACGGGTTGCCAGGCAGCATCTTTGCCCCCTTTCCACCTCCAGCGTCTCATAAAAGACGACTTAATGGAAGCTAAAGAAACTATACAAAGTTACTGATCAGAATATGACGCCTCGGGCTTTTCGAAGCTTTTCGAAGCTTCTCGGTCGATGGAAGTCTATTTCGCTCAGCGAAACGTCCCAATCGGACTCTTTTATCTGTTTTATGTGCGTGCATGTGTAGTTATTTAACTCCAGTTGCTTTAATTTCGAGTCGTTCGATCCATTTGGCTCCGTGCATTTGACCACCACATTTCATTGCCGTTCATTGGACCCAGTTCTGGTTCAGAAACGCCGTTTTCCTGCCTTTTATGTTAAGAAAATTAGAAACAGAAACTGATTTGTACCATAAATCCATCTCAGACCTCCTAAAAAGCTTTTAAATCTCTTGTCAGTATCTAAAGTTTAATAGCTATTGTGGCTGCTAGCTTGCCATCACGGCCAACAATGAAGACATATCCCGAGGTCTTTATTTAATACCAAGAAATACCATTATTTCTAATTAATGTCTCTGATTGCTTGATTTCATTTCATTTAGAATCTCATCCAGGTGGAACCCAGGGTTTCTGATTGGCTCTCAGAATCATATGGAGACAATCTTTAATCCGTTTGATAGTCTGTAGTCTGGATTGTTGTCCTCAGCCCTTCAGTCCTTTTGTTCCGGATCACTGGCCTTGTTATAAATATGTGTCTATATAAATCTGTATATATTTTCATTTCTTAATCTATCATGGACGGATGAGAGTTTATGGACTTTGAAGCGAACTGCTCTGCACTCGAGCGTGAATGGCAACAGAGTAAATGAGAGGTTTTTAAAATTGCATGCAGAGTTAGTATGACTGCAAGTAACTGTACACCGTCTGCTGACGTAAGGAGACAGGGCAGCACCGAGTCCACCTCTCAGCGCTGAATCCCCATCTAATTGGAGTTTGCATGTTCTCCCCGTGTCTGGTGGGCTTTCTCTGGGTTCTAAGTATAGAAATATGGATTCAAGGTGAATTGGATGCTCCAAATTGTCCCTTAGCTAAGTTGTACATGTCTGTCTCTGTAAGTAAGTGTGTGATTCAAGGGAGTGTTTTGGTCAACATGTGCAATAGAGCAATAAATGTGTGATTTTGAAATTGCCCCATCTAAAATTGCCCCTATGTAGTGTATGTGTGAGTGAGTGAGTGTGTGCCCAGCACAGCACGCCTTAATGACATGATGGATAGATAAAACTTATTACATAAAAGATAAATAAACTTTCATACTCGTACCCGGTGATTTTATTTCAGCTTGCAGCTCTGATGTGTATATTTGGCTTCTCTCTGCCGCTTTATAAAACAAATGTCTCATTAAGGCGGGCTTTTCACGGGTGTGTCTCTGTTGGGTAATAATTTTTGGGTGACAGCTTGATGTAGCAGTGTGGCTGGGATATGTCGCCACGTCGGCCAAAACTATAAACGGTACATAATTGTTTCTGGCGTTATTGGCCTGTAAACAGAGGAGCTGATTTTTCTTTATATTAATATTTTTTTTGGATGAAACTCACTGAAACATTTCAAATTATTAATCAGTTTTAATAACCCGCTTTCTTTGAGAGTTTATGATCGACATGAAATACTAAACCCATTTTATTTGCCTCTTAAATGAAGTATAGATCTATAACTGACTGCTTAAACACATTTATACAACTGCACGCTTATACACAATGACGTATGTAACTGGTTAACTTTCTATTGATCTTAAAAAAAATAAAGAAAGCTTTGGTCGAAACTCATTTCAACATTTAGTGAATTATAAACAACCGATCCCAGCCAGCTAATGGTAGCACTTATTAATGAACTTATTAATGAATGTTCTCCTTAGTAGATGTTCCAATGCATGCATTATAAAGCCTCAGGTATTTTATGTGTCTCCTCTGCGGCTCTTCAGATGATGACGGCTTCACACTTTTATCTAAGTCAACTTTTAACCTTTAAAGCTTTATGTTATGATTTGTACATTAGATGCTTTATTTATCTAACTGTTCTGTGAGTTCAATCTCAGTTCATGGACGTAGTCGAACTCTGTTCGATGTCTTCTGTCTACTTAATACCTGTAATTTTTTATTATTTTATTTTTTATTTCAATAATTTCAATATTCCGTAACTTAATATCATTGAAACCACGTTCGGTGTGTTTTCCTCAGTGTAATTACACAAACGCACTTAATGAAAGCATCAGCATTATTACAAACAACTTAACTAATTATATTTTGGAGGACGTGTGACCCCTAGAACCCAAACCAGGCCTCAGGATGCAATCTATTCGTACCACCATGCTGCAGCACCTCAGAGCGCATCCACCCCTACTGCAAATTAATAAAAGGCAAATAATAAATTAAGGATCACCTTGAGGACGTGAAGTGGTGGTGCCGGTGCTGACCGTGTCGAGACGCTGGGGAGTCCCTGTCTTCTTGCCTCTAGCGTAGCCTGCGAGAACAAAACTGTCGAAATATAATCTATAAATTTAGTTGTGGATATTCAAACCTTAGCAGAAACTTGACATTGATAATAAAAGAGAACATGATTTATAAATAATGTTAATGATTTAAATTGATCTTAAATACTTCCACATAACCATGACCTTAAGTAATCGAGTTTATTAAGTTTATACCTAATAATCCTAACTTTAATAGCGTGACTATCTTACTGTATTTTGTATGTTTGAATCTGCTATGTCCATAATCAGTTCTGTAAAATATTCATTCATTCATTATCTTCTGCTTTATCCTATATTAGGGTCGTGGGGAGGGAGAGGATGCCCATCCAGGGGAGAGGGTTTCGGGCGCTGGGCAGATACACCCAGGACAGATAGCCAATCTATCACCGGGCACACACTCTATATGGGGCAATTTGGAGAACTCAATTGACTTGATCCATGTTTTTGGACTGTGGGAGGAAACCGGAGAACCCGGAGGAAACCCACGCAGACACATGGAGAACATGGAAACTCCACCCAGATGGGGATTCAAACCGGGAATCCCTAGTGCTGAGAGGAGAACATGCCAACCACTAAGCCACCATGCCGCCGCAGTTCTGTTAAATATTTCACTGTAAAATGTTTGTGTTAATAGAGTCACATAACGTGCAGTCAGCCACCCTAATGTGTTCCGACCGCAAACCCATGCAAAATCAATATCCATTTCTTTTGGATGGCGCTCAAACCATTTGCAAACCTGACACTCCAGGAATTCTTTCTCGCACCACTTAAAACTTAATCTGTGCTCATTTTTTTTTAATCAAATTCATTAGAAAGCCGTCAGAAAAAACGTTGATGAATTACAGATCGATGTGCAGGAGGAAGATGCTCACGTGCCGAGCCTTCGAAAAGACGGTTTGAAATCTTTACTCTGTAAATAAAAATTAGTAATAAGATTAAGATTTCAGGCAAAAACAAGTGCTCGACCTTCAAACTTCAGCTGACTGATTTCTATCAGACGAACGATGTGAATAGCAATGGGTGGCGCCTGTGAGTAGCCTTAAAACATTCACAGCGTTTATTCAAAGCAGCCTACGTGTTTTTGATCCAAGCAGCATCGAATTTAAGGACCAACAAGTGGCAGCTCTTCTATGCGGTGACGTGAACCTACTACCTTCTGGTTACCAGGCACCACTGAGCTGCCACCGTGTTCTCCTGCCCCATATGTGAGAACAGAACGCACCCGTCTCATTGCAGACTGTAATGTTAAATCCTGTGCTGTATTATTATTGATGGTTGATATTAATAGCGAGCCAATGAGCAGCACTTGGTCTTTTTACTTTGACAGTTTCACCGTGGTTTGATAAACAAGCCGCATCCAAACAAGTGCTTAATGGTCTGATGCATGAAAACCATTTTAAAGCTGCCAGACAATCCATATTAAATATTATGATTTTTTTTAGAACCCTATTGGAAGTTTATGCAGCCTGAGAATGTCATATAATCGAAAACATTAGTACGTTGATTAATGTCACTTGGGAGCTGATTTTTTATAAGCGCTATAAACTGTGTGACTCTCTTTCTCACATCTTCATTTGAAGCCTTCAGTCCTCAGTCGGTGGAGGACGCCTTCGGTGAGCACATCTAATTGTGTCCATAAAGCATCTGTGCAGGCCGTATACAGCATTATGAATTAAAAAACAAAACTTTTAGAGTTAAATGGCTGTTATGTGTGTTTTGTATATTTATTGGGAGATATTTCGGATGTCCAGTGGAACTGGTTTTTGTGGAACATGTACAGTGTGCATCTTGGGGCATTATAGATCTGTTTCTTCTCTCTCTTGCATGTCAAGAATTTGGAGTACACCGAGTACACAGCTTTTGTGGGCTGGATAGGTTCGAGTCGTCAAAACGAAATGAAAGCGTGCAGTTTTTAAAGCAAAGAAAGCGTGAGTGAACACAGCGTACATGTCGTTACTCTGATATTTCACCTAAAAGCCAAGTACATCCACGAGGGTGCTCTCACGTTTAAAACAAGTTCCCAGTTTTAAGTGCACTTTTAGTCATTTGCTTCACAGAAACTTTTTAATATTTGTTCAGAGGAACAGAATATGACAGAATTATTAAAACAAACTTACACAGAGCCAAACTTCTTTAATAAGTGAAGAAAGGTGCAAACATGGGCCGTGGTTTTTCTACTTCAGAACTACAGAAATAAATTGCATATTTCCTGCAGAAACATTTTTTGCAGAATGAGATAAAAGTGTTTTTTGGAAAAGTTTATGTTTGATATATTAAGATTAACATAACAGTACAATAAAAAAAAAAAAAATAGAGGGTAATTATATATATATATATATATATATATATATATATATATATATATATATATATATATATATATATATATATATATATATATATTTATTTATTTATTTACAATTTACCATTGTCATGTCCAACTATGAAGTGTTGGCCGGCTCTACACAGTATTACAAAAAATAGAGTAAGCTATTGAATTAAAATGAATTTTTATTTTATATGTAGTTTTTAGTTTTGTATTTATAGATAGCTATAGATTTATAGATATAGATTTATAGCCGCGCCCCAGCTGAGACCCTTTTCCTGTGAGGTGGAAATGCTAACCCATTGCACCACCGTGTTTTCCGAACCTTTTACAAAAACGTGATTTCCACAAACGTGAACATGATTTCCACATGTTGTGACTTCTGGATGCTCATAAGCACTTAATGTGACTGAGGGGACATCGTTTGCTAAGTCTGAGAGACTAATACACTGCATTTGTTTTGCTAGGACTTAAAATCAAAGATCTCTCAGTTAAAAGGACAGACATGTGAATTCCCCGATGATAAAGTTGCAATCACGTAAAAGAAAAGAGTGAAAACGTGTTTACGAATTAAATACATATCTTTATTTGATGTTTTTTTTTTTTTTTTACTTTCATGCGTTATATGACGGGCTGCAATACACAAGGTCTCCACCAGGGGGGACCATTGAATTGTTGTTTAACGTGTCAGCTGGAGGAAGGGGGTAGGGTTTTATAGATTCTGAGTGGAAGCAGCCTGCAGTGCATAAGATAACATTAAAAAACCATTATGCGTTGTTCACTCTCTTTTTTTCTTGAACTATTACATAACTCCTCTGCAATCTTAATCTATCTCTCTCTCTCCGTCACTCTCATTCATCAGAAAGTATGTTACGTACACACACACACACACACACACACACACACTCATGCCTGTTGGTAAAAATGCAGCGCAGTGTCGGGTTCCTTTACAGAACACCACTAATCACTTTTCTCATGTTCTGGTGGTTACAGTAAACCATCTATACCGTTTGTTAATTGGATCCTAATGGTCTGAGCGCGCCGGTGCCGGGTGACAGTAATACTTTTAAACATTCGGCCTGCTTTATATCCACTTCACAGCACTTTGTAGTCACATAAAAGCAAGAAAGATCAAACGGTTTGTCAAAGCCGATCCGGATTGTTATTGTACAGCACTAAGAAGGATGTACAATGTTAAGTAGGATGGGAAAAGGTCCGGTCACATGAATCTAAAGCACCCCACTGCATCACATGAGGCTGTGTCACCCTGCATTCCTTAAATAAGTCGGTCCACGGTACGCAGAGCCGGCGCCCCCACGTTATTATATTACATTTAGCTCAATAACTACACAAATAAGCCTGTGCATTACACTGCAGCTTCTCCCGACTTCATTAAAATGGAACTTGTGCTCCGGCGTCCCGTCGGCCGAACTCTCATCAAAAGGAAAAGGTCACCGAGCCTCTGTTTGGATTTAAAGATCTGTCGTGCTAAAGTGCAGAATCCTGTCTGCTTTCGAATGCTGAGGGGAGGTGAAAATAACGAAAGGTGCACGTGGGTTAAAATGCGAGGAAGCGTTTGCGTCGACGCCGAACGAAAAGCCGTTTGCAGGCCGTCGACTCGAGCAGAGTCATGTTGCAGGGGTCGTAAATTTCATCAGCCACAACATTACAGCAACACTTTTAAAGTAAATGGTGCAATCTGTCCCTGTCATCCAGGTGGGAAACTGATGGATTATCTTTCAGCAGTCGCTCTATCAATCACACATTTTGTGTGTTGTTTTATTTTTTTTTGGCTCTGTCATTTAATAGCATCCTTTATTCTTCAGGGTACAGGGTCAGACTGCTTTGACAGGCAGGGGCGCTACTTATCACATATTTTAAGGGTCCTGGAACAAACATGTCAGTCTCGAGAGCATACACGTCTGCCGGTTTTTGATTTTTGTTGGGACGTTGCGGAGTCCATCCATTATCTTCCGCTTTATCCTCTATTAAGGTCGCAGGGGGGGGTTCCCCATGCCCTTCCAGGGGAGAACGTTTCGGGCGCTGGGCAGATATACCCAGGACAGGGTGCCAATCTATCGCTGGGCACGCACTCACGCACTCACACACACACACAGACACACTCTATATGGGGCACTTTGGAGAACTCAATTGACTTGATCCATGTTTTTGGACTGTGGGAGGAAACCGGAGAACCCGGAGGGAACCCACGCGGACACGGTGAGAACATGGAAAACTCCACCCAGATTGGGATTCGAACCGGGAATCCCTAGTGCTGAGAGGAGAACATGCTAAACCACTAAGCCACCGTGCCGCATGTTGCGGAGTCATTAGTTTAATTATATATGAAATAAACCGCTGTAATAAAACTGATGTTTTTTTTTTTTTTTTTTGGTCGCCGTGCACCAGGCTGTTGACAACCTTGGCGGCGGCACAAAGACATTTTGAAAAAGGGCACACTGGCGTGATTTGCTTCCTCCAAAAAACACCTCTGGCTGTCTGATACCCCCTTAATTGGCTCAGCGTTGCTGGCGTAGGAGCAGCCCTAATTGGTAAAAAGCGAGAAATGAGGTGTGTTAACTGTGAAGATAACTGTGGAGTCACTTACATGCGGTCAGGTTTAGTGTGTGTGTGTGTGTGTGTGTGTGTGTGTGTGTGTGGAAGCACTGCAGCTGCTTATGCCACACACCGGAACATCTGTTCAGGGTTCTCCAGAGCCAGATCACACTGCTGCCTCAGCGTGGAAGCAGCAGGCGCTTGGTTCATCCTCCTCATGTGAACAAAGGTGACAAACGCCCCCCACACACACACACCCCTCACACCCCTCACACCCCTCACCCCCCCTCACCATCAGCCTGCCACCTTTAACAAGTGTACATAAGGATTTATGACATTTGCAAGGTATTTTTAAACAGCGGCATCGAGCGCGCAGGCAAAATTCCTTTATTACATTTCATATTGCGTTCGTCGCATTTCATATCGTTCGCTCGATATCGTCAATGTCGATACCCGTGATTTACTGGGCAATTTCTTAAATAAAATTAAAAAATGAACCGCGACGACAAAGCGTTGCGTTTGGAGTCGCCGTGGGCGTTTTAATTCCTCCGAACGTTTTCACCGGCTGATCATGAGCATTGCTTAGAGCCTTGCGTTGCTAATTTTGGGCCGCGTGCAATCTTTGTTGGACTTAAGCCGGGCTTACGCCGCGTGATTTCGGTGGTCTGGGAGGATTTTGGAGCACATTGTATGAAGTCTCCGTCGTCTTGGCAGAGTTCGCTCGGACGGGTGCTGACGGTCGGGGTGTGACGGGCGGGTGCTGACGGTTGGGGTGTGACGGACGGGTGCTGACGGTCAGGGTGTGAGAGATTTTCTAGTTAGATTTGCAATTGTAGTCAGATTTTTGATGTAACTTGCTGCTGGGAATGTGAACTTCCTCATTGTGGGACAAGGTAGCTCAGTGGTTCAGGGTGTTGGGTTGTCAATCAGAAGGTTGTGGGTTCAAATCCCAGGTCCACTGAAGTTACCAATGTGGGTCCTTGAGCGAGACCCTCTACCCTCATTGCTCCAGGGGGCGCTGTGATGAACCCTGTGCTCACCTTGTAAGTCGCTTTGGATGAAAGCCTCTGCTAAATAATCAAATATATAAATATATATGAAGATCTATCTTATCTTATCTTAATTACAGTCAATAACGACCGTCGACACATTATTGAGTTTAATGAAATCATGGGGGTAACTTAAACTAAAAAACAAAAAAAAACATTGCTTTTTACTCCATTTTTCCTCTTAGTGACGGTATTTTCTTTATTAATGTGATCTTTGTGTCCTGTGAGTGTCGCGTCATCAACAGGAGCGGTGTCCGGTTTTATTTGGGTCATGGGGCGTGTTAGAACCTCTAGAAACACTCGTTGGTTACAGATGAGATGGATGTTTCCTGTCACCAAGAGAGCAATACACCAGAAAGGTACCTGAACACGTCTGGAGTCGGCCACGCCCACCGGTGGAGATGTATTCACAAGCAGTGTTGCTATTTAAACCACACAGACAGAAGGTGGGAAAATCTAGTGTGGGCGGGGTGTAAGACAGCGCCCTCATTCTTTCTTTAAAAAAAATCATCAAGCAAAATAATCATTAGAGTTTAGATGATGTGAATGCTACCATTCCATCATTTCGTCTCCTTCTGGCGGTTCCTGTTAGGCGCCACCGCAGATTCACGTATAAATATTGGTACAGTTCTACATCAAATAACTTTCTTATACAACCCTTGAGTGTGACCCGGGTTCGGGATCGCCATTATGAGTACACTGTTGTGTTCACAACTAATAAATAGAACAATTTAGCATCTCGGGCGGCATGGTGGCTTAGTGTTTAGCATGTTCTCCTCTCAGCGATAGGATTTCCCGGTTCGAATCCCCATCTGAGTGGAGTTTGCATGTTCTCCCCGTGTCCACATGGGTTTCCTCCGGGTTCGCCGGTTTTCTCCCACAGTCCAAAAACATGGATCAAGTCAATTGAGTTCTCCAAAGTGCCCCATATAGAGTGTGTACAGTATGTGTGAGTGAGTGTGTGCCCAGCGATAGATTGCCCTCCTGTCCTGGGTGTATCTGCCCAGCGCCCCAAACGTTCTCCCCTGGATGGGCATGGGGAACCCCCCCCGCGACCCTAATCGAGGATAAAGCGGGAGATAATGGATGGAATTTAGCATCTCTCCCGAGATCAAAGCGAGGCCACGGACGAAACCCACGCTAACATTCAGTCACATGATCTGTGTAATTAAAAATCTGAGCATTTTCTAAATACATCTGTATTTTATTTATGAATTAAATATACACGGAGAGCCTCGCAAGCCTCCGCATGTCTGCCATACCTCACATCAGCCGTAACGTAAATGAGATCTGAGTTTTTTTTGTTTTCTTGATCCGTGCTGCGATGCTAAAGTGTTTTAAAGATAACAAAAACAGACGAATCCAAAGAGCCCAGCGATGGAAACATTCCGGCGTAAGAATGTTCACCTAAATACATTCAGCTATGTGCAGTCGAGCTATTTCATCGTGTTTAAGGTGAAGTTCTTCCCTCGAGTGTGCGATTTTATACACAATGGAGTTTTCCACGCGCAGACCGAGAGGCCGTGCTGCTGGAACTAATACGGCCGGTTTGATTGGGATTACAGAGACAGAGCTGCGTCATGCACTAAATGTTCATAATGGAGGCTCAATCCAGATGTTTCTTCTCGGCTCTTAACGCTGATTTGTTGGACGTCATTATTAATGCGTTGCACAACTACAAAAACTATAACTGCTATAACATTGTTCATTTTATAATTATATATTCGTGTTTATTGCAGGAAGTTTTTGTATTATATCTGAACTACAAATGTACTTGCATGTCATCAGTGAATTCGTTAGTGTGTACATACACACAATTTTAATAGATACCACTTACTTAATCTAGCAGTAAGTGGTATCTACTACCGTCTATATCTTCTATAGATTCAATTAAATCTATAAATAAATGACTATTTAATCTAATTGGTGACTTTTATAAGGGTAGTGTGAGTTATTAAGTTTATTTTTAAGGCCTAAAAACATTTATTTGGGTCATAAGGCGTGTTGGAACCTATAGAACCACTGGTTGGGTAAAAGATGAGATGGCCACGCCCACCGGTGGAGATATATTCACACGCAGCACTGCTATTATTTAAACCACGCATGCGGGAAAATATACTTATTTACTTACAGTGAACTATTTTAGGACATTATAGACTATAGGGACAAAAGTTTAAGAACCCCTTCACATTACAGCTGCAGGAGATTTTATGACATCACATCCTCAGTGGGTTCCGTCTTTGCAGCTATAACAACATCCATTCCTCTGATTTGGAAGTGTGTCTGTGGGAATTTCTCTCATTCATGGAAGGACGTCTGTAAAGGTCAGACACCGATGTTGTCTGGTTTGAAATCTCGGTCATCCCAAACATGTGTAATGGGGTTGAGGTCAAGGCTCTGTGTAAGCCAGTCCAGTTGTTCTGCACCGGACTCACCCAGCCGTGCCGTTATGGACCCAGGTTCACGTCCAGTTCTCTATCCAATCAGAAATGCACTGATTTTAAACATCAGAGATGATGGGACATAAAGAATCACCGGTTTAGGAAGTGTATGTTCATGCCGTCGTTCTCTTATGGTCTTTATTAATCCTCTGTTTTATTATTTTGGATTATTATTTTATTATTTTAGTTTCACTGTTGGACAATTTAAATATAGATAGTGAAATATAGCAGCCTTGTTTTGGTTTTGAATCAGGTAATGAATCGTAGACTCAATTTGTTCTCTACTTGTATAAAAATCAATATCAATAATGAAAGAGAACATACCAATTGCGGTGAGAAGAAACTCCAGCAGGTTTTATTTTTTAAGCCTGTTTCAGACTGATGGCATCTCTGTAGCAACTTTAAAATGTGATGCCAGACGACGGGGGCTTAGTGGTTGGCATGTTCTCTGGATGGATGTTCTCCCCGTGTCTGCATGAGTTTCCTTCGAGGTCTCTCGTTTCCCACAGTCCAAAAACATGGATTCAAGGTAAAATTGAATTGCCCCATATAGTGTGTATGTGTGCTTAGTGATAGATTGGCGTCCTGTCCTGGGTGAATCTGCCCAGCACTTGAAACGTTCTCTACTGGATGGGCATGGGGAACCCCCCTCCCCCCACCACCACCACCACCAGGACCGATAATGTATGGACGCCCAATGAGCTCACTATTAGATTTCAATAAACAGCCAATAAAATGAATACTGTCTCTGAATAATGAAGCACTACAAACATATAGAGAAAATAAAAGAGGAATCCTTAACGTCCCCTGATTTTTAGTCAGGTTTGTTAGAACTGCATCACGATATGATGAACAGAATCGTGGAATACATTTGTTAGTAGATTTTATTGGATCTATATTTGAAGTGAAGTGGAAAAGCGAACTGAAAGCTTGGTATAATTAAGTCTTATTAAAGCTCCAGCGACTCCAATTGATTTTTTTACAGCAGGGAAGCTCATTTTTATATAGTGAGTTGGATATTAATGGAATCGGAATCAATATCGGTGTTTTATAACGAATGCATTCATTTCTTTAATGCATTTCTTTTCTGCTGAATTGCTTTCTCTGTGTATTTTCTCTCACTGATGGCGTTTGCTGTTCTTCTTCTACAGCAGGGGTTCTTCAACTTTACAGAGTAGAACCCATCATCAAACCAGAACCTTTAAGTTCCACATCACAGAACAACACACGGCAAACCTCACTCAGGTGTGTGTGGATATCAAAGCAATGAGGTACGAGAGGGCGTGGCCTCAGTCTGAATAAATCATAATAATGAGGTACTGTTGGTCTTGACATAGCAGAGAACAGTTCCACCTCATTCCCGTGATTTATTCACAATAATACACAACCTGGACAACACGAAGGCTTGGTGGTTTAGCATGTTCTCCTCTCAGCACCGAGGATCCAGATTCAAATCCCAATCTGGGTGGAGTTTGCATGTTCTCCCCATGTCCGCATGGGTTTCATCGGTTTTCTCCGGTTTCCTCCCACAGTCCTAAAACATGGATTCAAGGTGAATTAATACACAACCTCGAGAGCCTTATAACGTTTATACAACGCTTACAAAACACACTATAAGCAAGGTTTGGTTCATAAATGTGTTTATTGATGCGTTTATCTCGACTTGTGGCGTAATCTATTCTGCTTTTAATTTTTTAATTAAACACCGATCATATTTCCGGCTTCTTTAATAATCTATTTCCCCATCTAGTGGCCAAAATACAGAATGCATGTTGGATAATATCATGTATAGTATATCTATTCCATTATTTGGTGCATTGCCATTTAAGAACCGCTGTTCTACACGATCACGCTTTAAAATAAGGGTGCACTGCTCTGGCGTGTTTACAGGTCTACCTTCACAGCAGTAGGAAGCACTTCCGTCGTCGCTTTTATCACTTTTTGTTCGGAACAGTGAAGCGTAAGAGCAGCAAAGAGTGTGATGTGTGATTCCTTAGATAACAAGCCCAGGACCAACGCGTATTCGTTCCCGTTTGTGTGTTTATTAGATTACAGGAGGTAGAAAAACCCAGATCAGCACTTCTGGGGAGGCTAATGCACATGGCATGGTCTCTTGTCTGTCTCCGTGTCTCACACTGAGCCCTGGGTTTTTTTTTGTTTTTTTTTGTGAAGTGTCGCCAGAACGCTGCCCTTTCTCTTTGTTCCCGTCCTTGAGCCTGATGTCTGTTGACACGCTCTCTTAGATCAAGTTTATTGGGAGTTTCCCGGTGCCTGAGAGGGCTCTGTTGGTTTTAAGATATTTTTGTTTCCCTCAGGCTTGGCAAACGGGACCGGGGTATATCAGAGTAACTTGTAACTGTAGGTTTATTTGTTGGAGGTCGAGCAGAATCGCTGCAGAATCGACTCGCTTCAAGAAGACTGTAAAAAAAAAAAAAAAAAAAAAGAGAGGGAAACTGAGAAGTTTGGGCCGCTCGCCCCATCTTTTGCAATGGAATTTTCTCTCCAGCCGTTCAAAACAAGCATGTGTACCATCATATTATGCGAGCGAGAATGATAATTATCAGAAATAATATGGTAATAATAGTTAGTTTCGCCTTTCCAGAGCTGACATAATTTCCCCGGTAGGTTTGGTTTTTTTTTTCCCCCCGCCGTGTTGTTCCCTTTGTGCCGCTGCCAGGGTGACCATTAAAGTAAGCTCTCCGCCGTCTCCTCGCTCTCTCGTGGCTCGGCCCGTCATAGTTTTCGCAGAGCCGCACGCTCGGAGGGAAAAACACGGGCGCTCGCAGGACGGGAAATGTCTGGAACCACTAATAACGGGGTGTGCAGCGTAATTTCCAGAGGAGGGTTCAACCTAATGAACAATCAAATAAAGGATTTGTAATTATAGGCTTCTGAAAGGGAACCAATCGGAGGCGGGTTTTGGTCGTGAGGGAGTCAGTGGTGTAGGTGGCCTGTGAGGTCCGGGGTCATGAGCGGGTGCGGGCGTGTCCTTTATTATTTTAACATCCTACTCTCACAGACTTATCCATCCATCCAGCCATTATCTTCAGCTTTATCCTTTACTAGTGTAACGGGGGGGGGGAGAACGTTTCGGGCGCTGGGCAGATACATCCAGGACAGGGGGCTATCACTGGCACATACTCACTCACACAGACACACTCTATATGGGGTAATTTGGAGAACTCAATTGACCTTGATCCATGTTTTTTGGACTGTGGGAGGAAACCGGAGAACCCGGAGGAAACCCACGCGGACACGGGGAGAACATGGAAACTCCACCCAGATTTGGATTCGAACCGGGAATCCCTAGCGCTGAGAGGAGAACATGCCAACCACTAAGCCACCGTGCCCCCTAGTCACAGACTTATCAAGAGCAATATTTGGAAGTTTAATAGCGTGTTTCATTTATATAGACTTCTTAATGCCGAATATCCTAATTAATAATAAATAACTAATTACACTGATGATCCTATAGAATGTCTTTATTTCATTAGGTTTGTTCTTGAGGAACGTCTTGCCAGCGTGTCTGCTGGGGCCATTATGTTAACGAACCAGTTGCCCCCCTCAACCCCTCTGTAAGTGTGAAAGCAGAAGTTGTCCGAGGTTGTCCAAGGCAGAGACCCTTATCTCCTGATGGCTTCAGGAGCAACTTCTCCCCTTTCTCCTCCTCAGACCCCGGGATGTCCTCCCCTCCCGCTGCTCTGTCTGCTTTTCCACTTCTGTCCTGCTGATGACATTTGCATAAGTTTGCACCGCGTGCTTTAAACCTCACACACGTTCAGCTGAACCCAATCGAACACTACTAACACCTTTAATTTAAGGCCGTGTCATTCCATAATGATGGGAAACGTCACTAGATATTGTATCATGGCATTTTTAAGGTTAAAATATGTATTAAAGTGTTTTGTCAAATTTGTCAAAGTCCCGTACAGTGTATGTGGAGCGAGACGGCGTTCTCCAGGAACGAGGTGTGCGCTCGTGAAAACACGAGGATCACAATAAATACCCGAGTGAAAATGTCTGAGCGACGTCTCGTTGGTCCTCGGGAACGTTACAGAGTGAACGGCGGCAGCACCGACAGTCTGCAGCCTCCTGCAAACCGGATATGAGGTCCGGGGTTTTAACCTTTTGTTCTTTTGTCGGTCTCGGCCCGGCCGTCTAAATCCCCCCCGCATTAGAGTTCGATTGAGACGCGCTGGGAGATTAGAGAGGAGGAGACGGCGAGGTGGGCGGCGGCAACGCAGGGACATAAAAACACACCGAAAACGACGGTGGAGGACGAGCGATTGATCTGAGAGTCGGCGTGATCGTCAGGCCCTCGCTTTAATTGCGTTACGTTGTATTGGAATTTATTTTTAGAAGCCTTTTGTAGAAGCCATCAGAGCGTCGCCGTTGGTTTTAAACCCTCAGAGAGCGAAAAAAAGCTGAATGAGGACGTGGACTACTAGTTGTTATTTTATTCGTCTGTCGCACAACAAATTGTACATCAGTACGTCGTGGACAAAGCAGCTTTGTGACAGAATCCTGCAAAAGCCTTTAAACAGGTTCCTAAAGAGGATGAGATGAAGCGACAGCGGGTCAAGACAAAACTCCCTGTTACACATGATGTTTTCGTGTATTTAAGTTTCGTATAGAAACCTTGTGGGGCACCGTGGTTGGCATGACTCAGTGGGGGACTCGTCCTCCTTGAGCGGCCAGGCAGCAACCAGTGTAGGACAGACATGTCCAGATATTTATGTTTACGTTTAAGTTTACATTTGCGTTTAAGTTTACATTTACATTTACGTTTACATTTACGTTTAAGTTTACATTTACGTTTGCGTTTAAGTTTACATTTGCGTTTACATTTACATTTGCGTTTACGTTTGCGTTTACATTTACGTTTGTGTTTAAATTTACGTTTGCGTTTACATTTACATTTGCGTTTACGTTTAAGTTTACATTTACGTTTGCGTTTACATTTACGTTTGCATTTACATTTACGTTTGCGTTTGCGTTTACGTTTACGTTTGCATTTATATTTACGTTTGCGTTTACGTTTGCGTTTACATTTACGTTTGCGTTTATATTTACGTTTGCGTTTACGTTTGTGTTTACATTTACGTTTGTGTTTACATTTATGTTTGCGTTTATATTTACGTTTGCGTTTACGTTTGTGTTTACATTTACGTTTGCGTTTACATTTACGTTTGCGTTTACATTTACGTTTGTGTTTACATTTACGTTTGCGTTTACATTTACGTTTGCGTTTACATTTACGTTTGCGTTTACGTTTGCGTTTGTGTTTACGTTTGCGTTTATATTTACGTTTGCGTTTACGTTTGCGTTTACATTTACGTTTGCGTTTACATTTACGTTTGCGTTTACGGGTAAGTTTACGTTTGCGTTTACATTTACGTTTGCGTTTACGGGTAAGTTTACGTTTGCGTTTACGTTTGTGTTTACATTTACGTTTGTGTTTACATTTACGTTTGCGTTTTACGTTTGCGTTTACGGGTAAGTTTACGTTTGCGTTTACGTTTACGTTTGTGTTTACGGGTAAGTTTACGTTTGCGTTTACGTTTGTGTTTACATTTACGTTTGCGTTTACGTTCGTCACTCAGCAGCTGAACTGCAGTTTTATAAATCCGGTCGGTTTGCTCATCTGGTTGAACGTCAGAATTCCATTTTTTTTTTTTTTTTTTTTTTTTTTTTTTTTTTTTGGAAACAGATTTGTAAATGAAAGCGGGTGCTTGTGAAACAGATGTGCCCTCAGGTGTCTTTGGGAAAATGTTTAATGTCTCGGCGTTACAGATCGAGCCGTGAGATCACCCCCCCCCCCCCCCATCCATCAGCAAGATATGGAGGAAGCGTCGGAACCACAGCGCCGTTTAATGGTCATGGGAACGCAGGGCGTGGGCTGAGGTGTTCTCAGAGCAGTGAGTTCAGATGAGCCGCGGCGTGAGTGATCACAGTTTAAAAAAATCAATGCTTTCACCTTTTTATAGCTTAATGTATCAGTGATTAAGCCTATCCCAGCACTTAACAATGTACAGTTCGCCGGTTCATGGCTGGGTTCGATGCTCATCCATCAGATTCAAACCTGAATTACGTATATTTGGCACGGTGGCTTAGTGCTCAGCATGTTTGCCTCTCAGCGCTGGGGATTCCCGCTTCGAATCCCCATCTGGGTGGAGTTTGCATGTCCTCCCCATGTCTGCATGGGCTTTCCTCCGGGTTCTCCGGTTTCCTCCCACAGTCCAAAAACATGGATCAAGTCAATTGAATTCTCCAAATTGCCCCATTTAGAGTGTTTCTGTGTGAGTGAGTGTGTGCCCAGCAATAGATTGCCCCTCTGTCCTGGGTGTATCTGCCCAGCGCACAAAACGTTCTTCCCTGGATGGGCATGGAGAACAACCCCCCCCCCGCGACCCTAATATAGGATAAAGCGGGAGATGATGGATGGATAGAGTGCGGGAGATCTGTGAGCTATCCTACGTGGAGAAGAACATACAAAATCCCACTTACTTGTCCCCTGTGCTGTGAATTGATCAAAACATTTTTTGATTTGTGGCGCTGATGAATTGCATTCACACAACAAAAACAAAGCTAATGATTAGTTTAATTATAATTAATGTTATGGCAGAGAGTCATTGAACTGGTTTGTTCCTTTATCCTTAAAGGTGTTTCCAACCAACCTCAGATGTCTTTTCTTATGTAAAGTCTTTGTCTTTATATTGCACCTGTGGGGCAATTTGCTCAACCGTCCCATCGGCAGTCATTGGACGCAAGCTGACTTTCTTTTGGGAGACTGGAATAGCGAATAGCTTCTCACTGAACAGGTCCCCCCCCCCCGCGCGCCCCCCGCCTTGCCACCTCCCACCATCGCCTCGTATCTCCAGCATCCCATCAGCTGTGTGAATGAGCCCAGAGAGAGGCCCATACTGCCCAAATCGATACCGCCGTGCGCTGTCAATATTCCGGAGAAGCCCCCGACTCCCACAGTCCTTTCTTACAGTCTCATCAATGGAGGTGTTGAGGTCGGCGGGGTCGCCGGCTCCGGCTTGAGGTCAGGAGATCGCTGTGGTATTAATCAGAGAGGACCGCTCTGCCCCACCCCATTGTTTCCTGTTATCTCGTCACTCAAGCGCGGTGGCCACTGTCATCCCTTAACGAACCGACCGCATTCATCGATGACCACTCGGCCTCGCTGCATCGTTTAGACGTTTGGAAAGGTCAAGCGAACCATGCCGCCGGACGCTCAAGGCATCCGAGAATCAAACTTAAAACGCACGTTCCAAAGGAATGTTTAGATTAAAGTTCCCGGGATTTATCCGGCGGAGCAGCTCCGGTCCGAGTAATTACTTAACCTACATTCAGATATTAGTCTGGACCATGTCCTAGATTCCTTCAAGATTTCCCCCACAATCCAACAGAAAGGGAGTGAGGCATGCAGGAGAAATGCCCGATCCTCCCCTCCACGTTCAGAATAGATCGTTCCATATGGGTCAAGGGCACTCGGCACCAAGTGGACTGGACCGGTGCTTCCTCACAGTGAGGGTTATATAGAGCCATAGACGTTATTCGTCGTGTTTTGCGGTGGTTTGAATTGTAAATGATTTCTTTGCATCATTATTAGGGGTGAGCTGCAATATTCGCTGATTCGACGATTCGATTCGGAGAACCGTAGTCGACTATGAACCTCATAGTCGAATGTACCATTTTGACCACATGGGGGCGCCCATGGCTGCTGCTAAGCATTAGTTTTTACATGAAATGTCTTTGTTTTCGTTATATATATATATATATATATATATATAGCCTTTTGTCAAATAAAATCATCCTAATTTTTATTTTTTTATTTTTTTTTTTTTTAGGTTTTTCCTTTGAAGTGGAAAAAAGTCCAGAACGGGGATCCCATTTACGGTGCTCTAGAAAAACAAGTAAAATATATAAAAAATATTTTTTTAAAAACTATGCTTATAGCGCCATTTTGTGGTGAAATTTTAACTGATTCGACTATCAGTCGACTATAGGGAAAATCTGACGAATCAGATTCGACTATAAAAATCCATTGTTGAATACAGCCCTAATCATTATTATTCGATGTTCACGTGTGTGCACTCACTTCAGAGTGAACTGCTGAGTAACGTGTTCACAGTCCGAGGCGTTCGGGAGGCTGTAGGGCTGAACGTTGACGTGGCCGATGTCGGGTGATGCTCTAAAAGTTCCTCCCTCCTCCTGACATCACCGTTTCTATTCAAAATAAATTTATTTATTTATACAGTACCGCCCAGAAGTTTGGCCACGCCCCCGTACCTGCTCCTTTCTCCATGTTCTACACTTACCACACAGATGGACTTGGTAGTTTACAACTACAGACTGTAGTTAGATCGGCGTCCTGTCCTGGGTGTATCTGCCCCGCGCCCGAAACGTTCTCCCCTGGATGGGCATGGGGAACCCCCCCCCCCCCGACGACTAATAGAGGATTAAATGGAAGATAAATGAATCAAGAAAAATGCTTTTAAATATATAACGTGACCCCAAAATACATCGGAAGCATGACTGCGTTTCAGAATCTGAGCCCAGTGCCCCGAATATTTCACTAAAAGAAACGTCTCTGTCTGGTCGGAAAAAAAAAAGAAAGAAAGCCGTGAGACGGTTCAGCGCCGGGCGGGTTCTCTTTACCGGGCCGACGTTTAAGCGACGGAGCGTGTGAGTGTCGGCGGTTCCGGCGGCGCAGAGCCGTATCTCGGGGTTCCATCTGACCGGCCTCTCAGCAGCACCATCTCAAGCGGCTGTCGGGCGTCGGCAGCGGCGGCTGTCTGAATAACGGCGTGAAATCGGCGGCGGCGGCCCATTGAGTCGCACATGCGGCGCCGTCCTCACGTCAGGACTGACTGTGTGTTCTGAACAGTGTATTAATTCTGAATGGGACAGATCTGCTTGTGCAGTCGTCTCGGGGAGTGATGGGGACAGACCATCAGGTCCCCCCCCCCCCCCGCTCTCCGCCTCGGTGATGGATCATTCGGCTCGGGTTCTGCACCTTTCCATTTCCTTTTTATTTTTTTCCCTCCTTCCCCGGCGCTGCTGCTGCAGAGGGAGATCCAGCGGAGTGAAGGCGAAGCGAGAGGAAGAGAGGAAAGTCATTTCACTGCAGGCTGCTTCCACCCCGGGGGGGCGGGGGGGGGGGGGGGGCGTTGTTACCCCAGTAAACGCTGTTTCGATTGAGGCAATCATCGAGACGACGGTAATGGCCGATGATGGCGACCGTGATGACCGTCAGA
This sequence comes from Corydoras sp. C115, assembly GCA_019802505.1. Lineage (NCBI taxonomy): Eukaryota > Metazoa > Chordata > Actinopteri > Siluriformes > Callichthyidae > Corydoras > Corydoras sp. C115. The sequence goes on along the minus strand of JAFMOC010000091.1, from coordinate 592,206 downwards.
AATGAGGGTTGGAGGAATCGTCCACAACCCATCACACCACCATCGGGGGACGTCGTCTCCGCGTCCTCCACCGGCCTCGTGTTATTTTTATCGAGTGGAGATCGATGCGGCAGGAGAGAACATCTGCCGTCGTCGTGCAGAACCAGACCGACGATTTCCGCTCTGTTTATTCTCCATGTTCTCAGTTCCACTTCCTTCCTGTAGTTCCACTCTGTAGTCCATCTGTGTGTGTTCTACAGGACATCCTCCATGTCCTCCTCTTACCGTACAGATGGAGTTTGTAGTTCTATAGTTCCAGACTGTAGTCCATCTGTGTTCTGTGTTGGTTCTCTGTTCTGTGTTGGTCAGGAGCATCACAGAACAGGTATCATTGGGGTGGTGGATTGCAGTGACACTGATGCTCTGAGGGGGTTTTAGTGCAGCAGTGCTGCTGGAGTTTCATTTAAACACCTCAGTCACACTGCTGGGATAGGACTAATGCCTCCACCCAATAATCCCTGCTCTGTGGAGGTACTATTAGAGACAGAGAACACAGTCTGTACTGTAGAACACATACAGATGGACTACAGAGTGGAACTGGAGAACTACAAAGTCCATCAGTGGAAATGAGGACATGCAGAGCACAAAGGGGGCGTGGCCTAATCTTTTTTTTTTTTTTTTTTTTTTTTTTTAAATGGGGCATTAGTCCTATCCCAGCAGTGTGACGGACAATCAACAATCCACCACCCAAGAAGGATCTCGTCCTCTTTGACCTTCGTCCTGTGTGTCTTTCTTCTTTTATATTTTTGAAATTCTTGGTATGTTGTGCATGTAGGCTGGATGGATTGCCCCCCTGTCCTGGGTCTATCTGCCCAGCGCCCGAAACGTTCTCCCCTGGATGGGCATGGGGAACCCCCCCCTGCGACCCTGATAGAGGATAAAGCTGAAGATAATGAATGAATGAATTGAGCATGTAAATGTAAGTGTATTGAATGTGAATGTGCAGTCGGTCCGTGTTCCAGCGGGTGAATATAATTGTGAAGTTAATTGTTTGTAAGTGGAATTAAGCTCGTCAGTGTTACGGTCCAGCTGACGGTGATAAGCCAAAGTTAATGGCACCGTGTTATCAACCTCCAGCTGATATCGATCCCGCTCCCCTCAGGCGATCTGCGGCTGTCGACGCTATCAGAGCTCATTGTCTGGAGCACGGCATTGGAACCGAGCCACTGCTCGCAGCTGATAATCCTTTCGGATATTAGTCGGGTACGCCCGGGGCGATTCATTTCCAATAGACACTCTTAACCTCCACGATCTGATATGGCTTGCATCTTTGCCTCTGCAATAGCTTTTATATTTTTTTACCTGCCAGATGGCTGCTGTAGGTCGTATTATTTGCTGATGTAAGGTGAAAGGCGCTGAATTTGGGGCCCGTGCCATCGGTCCACCGCCATTCCCCCATACGCCACAGTTCACGTCTATTCCGCGTTAAACTTCAGTTTTAAAGCCGTGTGAGTTACTACGCCTGCGGTTTAAAATAGAATCCGTATGAATATATGACGCACGGCGGAACGGTTCCTATTCCGTTCCATACGCATTGCATTTACGGAACGGGGGGAAAAAAAAAGATAATTCATGAAAGCAAATAATAATTAGATTTGCCCGAACCTCGGAGCGGGGTCGGATTAAATGGCTTTCCTCTGACTTTTGTTAGTTGCTTTCATGGAAAGCATATTAGGTAAATATGCAAAGCCCCTTCGCAGATGAGCCGGGGGAACGTCTGAAGGTCGAACGCAGCCCGGCGACACGAGGCTCTGTCATTTGTAACAGACATCCAGATGCTGCCGTGCTTCTGACTGAAAGCATGGATTTAATAATTATATAATATAATAAGAGCTATAAATATTAACCATACTCCATATTTGTTGTACACCACGTCAACAACATGCATCTTAACACAAAAAGCTAATCAGCCAATCACAGGGCTGCAACTCAAAGCATTTAGGAACGTAGAGGTGGGCAAGAGAACATGCTAAAGTGCAAACCGAACATCAGAATGAGGAAGAAAGGTGTGTATAATATATATATATATATATAGAGATAGATAGATATACTTGAACTTATATACTTACCTATCTATACATGTACGGTATATACACACATATACATAGACATAAAAATAAAATAAATAAACAATAAATGAATTTTAATCAACAAAATTAGATGAATATGGCATGGTTGTTGGTGCCAGATGGGCTGTTCTGAGTTTCTGAGGAACAGCTGATCTGCTGGGAGTTTCATGTGGTTTACAGACAGTATCTAAAAAAAGAGAGAACATCCAGCGAGAGGCTGTTGTGTAGATGAAGATGCCCCGTTGATGTGAGAGGTCAGAGGAGAACGGGCAGATGGGTTTGAGATGATGTAGAACCTCGAAGAATACGGGCTACATCAGCGGAAGACCAGCTTGGGACAACATCTGGTCTGATGAAACATAAAGGCATTGATCCGTCCTGCGTTGCATCAACGGTTCGGTCTGGTGGTGGTCTGTTTGTGGGGGGGTGTGGGGGGGGTATGTTTCTGGCACACTTTGGGCCCCTGAGGACCAACTAAAAGTGGTTTAAATGCCACATCCTTCCTGAGAATTGCTGCTGACCCTGTCCATCCCTTCATGTCCATCGCTGATGCTGCGTCCAGCCGGATGATGTCACGACGCAGAAAGCCGTCGATGAAAAATCGATTTTTAAAGTCGTCAAACATGCGAGGTCTTTTTTTTAAAAGTGGAACGCACACTGATTTAATGCGTCAGCTGTTTCCGAGTCGAGCCGGTGTATCCGAGAACACTAACGTTGCTTTAATGTCTTAAAGTCCCTCACATACCTCACCCTCGTCCTCTCGGTCTGTCGGGCCTCTTCAGTCGTGAATAATTTGAAGAACAGGTGTCAGTTTGATGCCTTGGCTTCAGTTTTCGGCACGCCGGCGCTCCTGGTTGTTCGTGGCGCCCCATGAAAGCAGAACAGATGCCGTCGGCAGGCCCACACTTCCAAAGCAGCTGGCTCGGGGAGATCACGTCCGCTAACCAACTGTGCACAGCTCGCCACTTTTTGCCTCCCGTACACGCCCACGGACAGACACACAGACCCCGCCCACACTGATGAACACACACGCTCGACTGATGAATGGATCCCGAGTCGAGTCGAGCCGTGAAGGTCAGCTGGTCCAAAGTGATGAGCACTCATTCGTTCATGCTTGACATGTCCTCATAACGCTCTCACCTTCTGGACTCCGATTAAATATCTCTGTTTAGCACCTAACCTTTCAGTTCTCCCTGCAGAACCGATGAACCTGATATAAAAAAAACTCAGTACTGTAGAACCTTTACATTTAATCATTTAATCCAAAGAGACAAATGAGAACAACACTGTCAGAAGTTACGCAAAAAACAGCTACAACGTAGAATTAATTACCCTGATCGTTATCATATTCAAATGTTATTATTTATATCAGGTGTTTGTGTGAGAGATGTGTTTTCAGTTGTTTCTTAAAGACGCTGACTCAGCGTTACAGACAGAGTTGGGTATATGGTTCCACCGGTGATCAGTGGAGAACCATACAGTGTGAGGGTGAGGTTGCCCCACCAGGCGACATTTATCACTAGAACATAGTGAACGAGTCGGAGTGTGTTTTAAAATCTAGAGTGAAGGTCAGAGGGGCCAGATCCAGAGATCGTCCTGTAGATCAGAGTCAGCTACAGGGAGCCAATCAGAGAGGAGAGGGGGAGTCACATGATTCACTTGGGTGGTTGAACGCGAGTTCTGAATCAGTTGTAGAGGCCTGATGGTGCATTGCAGTGCATTACAATAATGGAGCCGGGATAGGCTGAGGACTTGGACTACCAGCTGAGTGGAACCTGCAGGGACGGGTTGTTTTGGTGAATCTTTGGGACGTGCTGGAGGAGACCCTGCGCTCTGAGAAACGCTGTAATCAATGCTAAAGACAGTCCAACTAAATATTAGAGAGAAAGCGTGTGACCTATTTTTGCCGTGCGGCGCATTTTTCAGCCTCATTAGCGAGAACTTGTAATGAGGTATTTTGCTCGCAGTTTAATTGGCTGTGAGCCGCTGCACGTTAATGGCACAGTTCAGTAATAATTACAAATATTCATAAGGTTTTATTTTCCCTGTTTACATATCGCATGCAAAATAAAAGTGACAAATTCATTCAAACATTAAATGAACTCTTAATTTAAGAATCAACTTTAAATTAGCTTTTATCTTTTTAACATAGCTGAGGTAAGTCATGTGACTCTCCTTTCACGGATTTGATTTTGTCCAACACGACTCCGTTGTACTAGTTTACAAATAATCAACATTATAAAAGAACATCAATCATTAAAACATGTTTTGATCTAATTATTTAATTGGATGTAAGTGGAACTCCGTTATTCTTTCTAAAGTTTAATTCAGATATTGTTCGGAACTTTTGTTTTTATTCTCAGTGTGGTTTGTGTTGGGTGACTCAACAGGCCATTCGATTCTTTGGAACCTACCACCTTGTTCTTGTCGTTTAAGGCGGTTCTAACAACTTAGAAATATGTTTTGGGTTGTTGTCTTGCTGTAATTGGAACCCCTGTCCAACAAAATAAAAAAAAAATAAAAATGTTTACAATCAATGTTCTGATCTGAAGTTAAATATGGTGTTCCACAAGGCTCTGTTCTGGGACCACTCCTATTTGCCCTATATATGCTTCTATTGGGATCAATTATTCGTAAACATGGAATTAGTTTCCATTCTTATGCAGATTATACAGTTATACATTTCATTCAGTCGTTAAACTCGAGGACGGCATCCGATATCTTAATCCAAACACCGAGGACAAAATGAAGAAAGCTTCTGATGATGTACTATTGTAAAAAAAAAAAAAAAAAAAAAAACGCTTGTACAAATAAATTACTTCAACTTGAACCAAAAATACAAAAATATTGTATTTAAATATTTAATAATTGTAATTTTGAGTTCATAGAGTTCAGAGTTGAGTCCATACGACTTTTTGCTCCCACTTAAACTGTTGAACCCAACGTTAATAATAAATGTAAATATTGACGCAATCCAAAACTTTTGGCTGGTAGGCTACAAAACACAGCTTTTAAAAGCTTAAAGGAGTTTTCGATGGAATTCTTTGGAAAGCTGAAGGTTGTGTTTGTGTGTGTGTGTGTGTGTGTTAGATGGGATGGTGGGGGGGGGTGTATGGGTGAAGGGTGTTCTCTGGGTGTTCTCAACAGAAGAGCAAAATTGGAGCAGAAAGATTTAAACAGCTGGAGTTACTCAAGTCTATATGCAGCGGTGCCAACAACCTCATCGGCGTAATCTCACACACTCCGTTATCTCACACACTCCGTTATCTTCGGGTTTCTTATACTTACGAAAAAATGAGGGGGGTAAATGTAAAATAGAGTTCCAAGACTTTAAAAGCTTTTGACGTTGGATTATGGTTGGTAACATCATTTTAATTCCTCTGTTCGTTAAACACACTCACTCATGACATCATCCTCAGATTAAATAATCCCATTTACAATAAAGGATCTCTGTCAGGCTTGTTTAATACAGCAGATAAATAAGAAAGTCTTAAAGAGGGTCAGACCTGGAGCTTTCATGATTGAGGTTTAAAATAAATTCATCTAGAACAGAGCTTCTTAAACTGCGGAACCCAACAGAACAATGTGGAACGCCAGATAATGGTATGGATATACAATAAACAAAACATTATATTTCCCGATATATTTTATAAACTGCGTTCTGTTAGTTGATTGTTGGAGAAAACGGAATCACGCGTTCACTTTAAAAAACAGACTGGATTCATTGATTCATCCATCCATCCATTAGCTTCTGCTTTATCCTCTATTAGGGTCGCCTGGGGTTCCCCATGCCCATTCAGGGGAGAACGTTCCGGGTGCTGGACAGATACACCCAGGACAGGATACACACTCACACACTATAGAGGGCAATTTAGAGCTTTGAATTTACCTTGAATCCATGTTTTTGGACTGTGGGAGGAAACCAGAGAACCTTGAGGATCCCACACGGACACGGGGAGAACATGGAAAGTTTTTAAACCTGGATCCCCAGCACTGAGAGGAGAACATGCTCACCACTTTACCCAACAATGCCTCATTCTGTGATTTATTCAGACTGAGGCCACGCCCTCTCATACCTTATTGCTTTAATATACACTCACACCTGAGTGATGTTTGCCGTCCGTTGTTCCGTGATGGAAACAGAGGTGGAACTTAAAGGTTTTGTTTTGATAATGGGTTCTACTTGGTCTGAAAACTTTAAGAACATCTGATCTAGAACATTAGATTCCATGCGGTATTACCGAGGCCTGCAGAGATTCATGGGAATTGTTTTAGATTTTGGCGTAGTGTTAACAAAAGTTCATTCATTATCTCCCGCTTTCTCCTCTATTAGGGTCGCAGGGGGGTTCCCCATGCCCATCATGGAGAGAACGTTTCGGGCGCTGGGCAGTTACACCCAGGACAGGACACCAATCTATCACTGGGCACACACTCACTCACACAGACACACTCTATATGGGGCAATTTGGAGAACTCAATTGACTTGATCCATGTTTTTGGACTGTGGGAGGAAACCGGAGAACCCGGAGGAAACCCACGCGGACACGGGGAGAACATGGAAACTCCATCCAGATGGGGATTCAAACTGGGAATCCCTAGCGCTGAGAGGAGAACATGCTAAACCACTAAGCCACCGTGTGTGTTAACGAAAGTTGAACAGAAAAAAAAAAATCACAAATAAAAAAACATTTCCAGCGGTTTAGAGAACCGGATGAAGGTTCCATTCCCACACCGTTCGGTTCGAGTCGGTTCTCCGGTGCTCATCCCGTGACGGACCGACGGCGCGTCCTGAGCCGTTCCTCGAGAACAGGAATAGACTCCGGCTTCCCATTTCCCTAATTAGACATCTCCACGAGTAAGACGTTTCAGGTCGGATCTGCACCACCGCCGCCCTGCTGCGTGAGTCCTCCCACCTCCCAGCATCCAAATAGGTGTGAATGCCCCCCCCCTACCCCCCCTGCCCCCCCCACGCAATGTGCATTCCATCCTCGCAGTTGTGCTTCTGGGACTATAGATGAATAAATAAATCCAGCCGGTTGCCGTGATTATAACACTACTGACATTTCAGCTATCAGTTGCTACCAGTTGCTATGGCAGCAGCGACACTCGGAAACTCGAGGAGAAAAAAAATCTTATTCCCGCTTTAGAACCCTATAAACCGAATGTTACGCCTTATAAACCATCTCACACTTTTTAACGTAGCTGCCACGAGGTCCTCGCACAGCTGATGGAGCGCCCCCCTCAGGAAGTAAGGAATAGTTTACCAAGTTAGAGATGGAACCCCCTGTACATTAATTTATTTATTTTTATTAAAGTCATGCGGCATTACCCAGAACCCCTTGCTGTTTTGTCCTCACACTTCCACAGCACTGTATTTATTGCGCTTGCAGAGAATCCTCCAGATTGTTGTTGGGTGTACGCCGCCGTCACGTTCGCAAAAAACTATCCGTCTAGGTTTTCTGCTCTGCCCCGATAAAACGGCAGGATGCAGCCTTTGTGTTGGCGTTTAGGGCTGCTGGCCCCCGCCTCTTAGCTTGGCGGTGCAAATGAGATCATTCGTCTTGGCCGTGACGCCGTAGCGCAGCGCCTGGTGGAAAATTAATTAACGTAGTTTGTCTCTCTCCTCTCCTTTGCTTCTGGATGCGTCCCCCTTTATTCTCACGTCGACTCGGGGCTCGTCGATTTGCGTCCGATACGATTGTCGGGGACGACGGCTTTAGCGCGGTGCTCAGAGGGCGCTCTCGCGGCCGCGTCGTGACGCCGCAGTCACTGCGGCAGGGCGGCGTTCGACGTTTCGCAAAAAGAACTATAGCCCTCGCTCCCAGCGTGTGCATTACACGCCGTGATGGATGGCGCTGGCAAAACTCAAAGAAGGCTCTTTATGGAAGGGGAGGGTGAAGGGTATTAGGAGGTAATGGCAGCGCTGGGGAGCGGCGGTGCCATATGCCAGGCCGTGTTCAAGGCCAGAAACCAGGCTCAGGACTCAGAACGGCCACCTGATCATTTAATGATTTATAAAATGTTTAATGATAATCATTTAAACTGATACGGCCACGCCCAAAAATATCAACACCCTGCATTTTGAGAACATGCATCTGCTTTTTCTTCTTCTTTCGTCAGTGTTTTTCCCTCTTGATTATTCAGGAGGCCACAGTGACTATAGGGGCAATTTAGTGCAAACCGATTCACCTTAAAGTCCATCCATCCATTATCTTCCGCTTTATCCTCTACTAGGTTTGCGGGGGGGGTTCCCCATGCCCATCCAGGGGAGAACGTTTCGGGCGCTGGGCAGACACACCCAGGACAGGATGCCGATCTATCGCTGGGCACACACTCACACACACATTCTCTCACACACACACACACACACTGTATGGGGCAATTTGGAGAATTCATTTGACCTTGAACCATGTTTTTGGACTGTGGAATTGAATGGGAGGAAACCGGAGAACCCGGAGGAAACCCACACAGACACGGGGAGAAGACGGAAACTCCACACTGATTGGGATTCGAACCGGGAATCCCTAGAGCTGAGAGGAGAACATGCCAACCACTAAGCCACCGTGCCACCCTTCACCTTAAATTGATATCCATATTGATTGATATACCTTTATCCAGGCAGCACGGTGGTTTAGTGGTTGGCATGTTCTCCTCTCAGCGCTAGGGATTCCCGGTTCGAATCCCCATCTGGGTGGAGTTTGCATGTTCTCCCTGTGTCCGCGTGGGTTTCCTCCGGGTTCTCCGATTTCCTCCCACAGTCCAAAAACATGGATCAAGGTCAATTGAATCCTCCAATTCTCCAATTGCCCCATATAGAGTGTGTGTACAGTGATAGATTGCCCCCTGTCCTGGGTGTATCGTCCCAGCGCCCGAAACGTTCTCCCCATATACCCAACTTATCAATAAAATTCATTCATTCATTATCTCCCGCTTTATCCTCTATTAGGGTCGCGGTGGGTTCCCCATGCCCATCCAGGGGAGAACGTCTCGGGCGCTGGGCAGATAGACCCAGGACAGGGTGCCAGTCCATCGCTGGGCACACACTCACTCACACAGACATACTCTATATGGGGCAATTTTGAGAATTCAATTGACTTGATCCATGTTTTTGGACTGTGGGAGGAAACCGGAGAACCCGGAGGAAACCCACGCAGACACGGGGAGAACATGGAAACTCCACCCAGATGGGGATTCGAACCGGGAATCCCTAGTGCTGAGAGGAGAACATGCTAAACCACTAAGCCATCGTGCCGCCCCATCAATAAAAGTAAAAAAATAAAAATAAAATGCTGATAATAATAATAATAATAATAATAATAATAATAATGAGGTCCTGACGGGAGGCGGTGCGGATGGAGACGTCCCCGACCCAAAAATAGATTTTATTAATAAAGCCGAGCTTTTCTGCGGCATGTGGAACTCCAGACTGAGACAAACCAGACTCCTTTCAGCGCTACGCCGCCGTCTCCATTACCCCCCCCCCCCCCCCCCCCCCCCCCGTCTCACCACCTCCCTTTAACGCCTGCAGACACACAGACCGTTAACCCGGCCGAGCCCCAGGTGGACTCCATTACATCACCTGCGTCCTCAGCTCCGCCTCTCATTCACAAATCCGTCTGATCGCAACGCCGTCGTCACGGAAACCACGATTCGGATTATAGAAACCGCGAGGAGCCGAAATCCAGACGAGGGCCAAATCCAGACCGAGTGTTTTCAGCCAGCTATAAAAAAAATATTTAATAATTTTATTGCTTTAACAGACTGCTGTCGTAACCCGACGACGGCGTAACCACGGTGACATCGGCTGACGGTTCACGAAAAGTTGGTTTAGCCGTAACGAACCACCGTGGATTACAGCTATACGTTTCTTTAATGGTTTATTTGGTTCTGTGAGCACAAATAGTTTCCTGGGGGCTCAGTCTGTTGCCTAGCGACATATAAATGTATAGAGTGTAAGGTGAAGCATTATGGGATACCGATCTGTGAGGTGACCGCATCACTTTCTGGACACAATGAGGAGCGGGGACTGGATTAGTCGCTCGGGAACTATTTATTTTATAAATAATAAGATACGATGGACCTTTATTCGTCCCACATTGGGGGGGAATTCACATTCAGCAGCAAGTTACATTAGAAAAAACGGTGAGAAAGGTATTTAGCAATTAGAAAGAAAGAAAAAAAAAAAAAAGGAAAATTTAAATAGAAATAGGAATAGAAATCTATATATATACAGGATAAATTCTAATTTTCAGTTATGTACAGACAAATAAAACAGAGGAATAAAATGAAACAGATATCGCACATATGATTCATTCATCCATCCATTATCTTCCTCTTTATCCTATATTAAGGTCGTGGGTGGGGTGGGGGTTCCCCATGCCCATCCAGGGGAGAACGTTATGGGCGCTGGGCAGATACACCCAGGACAGGACGCCAATCTATCGCTGGGCACACACTCACTCACACAGACACACTCTATATGTCTATATGGATCAATTGACCTTGATCCATGTTTTTGGACTGTGGGAGGAAACCGGAGAACCCGGAGGAAACCCACGCGGACACGGGGAGAACATGGAAACTCCACCCAGATGGGGATTCGAACTGGGAATCCCTAGAGCTGAGAGGAGAACATGCTAAACCACTAAGCCACCGTGCTGCCTGCACATATGATATACTTTGGTATTTGATTAAACAGCATAGTATTGTGTGTGTGTGTGTGTGTGTGTGTGTGTGTGTGTGTGTGTGTTAGTAATCAGTGTGTAAACAGAAAATAATGGTGTGTAATATTTTATAGCTGAATATTTCCCTGAAGAAAACGAAAGAAGACATTTTTCTGGTTAATAAACGGATTATAAAGACCGACGCGTCATTTCGTCTCCACCTGGGACGGCACGAAACGCATTCGTTCTAATTCAGCCGCCACCTCCACTAAATTTGTTTGTGGCTCCGGAGACGTTCCCGAGCGAGCGGCCGCCGCGGCCATCGTGCCACGACGTTGAGCTGACCTTTAACCCGGTTCATTTGGCATACATAATAATCATAATGATATTTACTGTTCCGTAGAGGAACCGCAGTCAGACGCCCTACTTAAAATTTAATCAGGCAACACTCTTTTATTAGGCTCGTCATTAGCGCAGATGGATTAGTATCTGCGCGCAGGCCGGGGAAACGGCGCAGGCTCTCCGACTTCATTACAACCTCAACGCCGCTCATTAAATATGCGGCACACTGCGTGAGGAAAAAAAACGATAGAATTGTGGCTAATATGTTTAAAAACGAGTTTTCAACACCTTGTCCACCCATTATCAAACCAGAACCTTTAAGTTCCACCTCACGGAACAACACACGGCAAACATCACTCAGGTGTGAGTGGATATTAAAGCAATGAGGTTTGAGGGGGCGTGGCCTCAGTCTGAATAAATCACATAATGAGGGATTGTTGGGTGCGATGTGAGTGGAGTGCAGCTACGCCTCTTTACATGATTTATTCACAATAATACACAAGCTGGACCACACAGTGGCTTAGTGGTTGGCATGTTCTCCTCTCAGTGCTGGGTATCCAGGTATCTGGGTGGAATTTGCATGTTCTCCCCGTGTCCACGTGGGCTTCCTCCGGGTTCTCCGGTTTCTTTTTTTGTTCTACTTTACGTTCCACAGTTTCATACCACAGATGATGTTTCTCTCACTCTCAAAGGTCCAGGGTTTGAACCTCGGCCTGGACGTTGGTTTTATTGTATGGGATTTTGCATGTTCTTCCTGTGTCGACTCGGGTGTCTTCAGGAAGCTCTCGTTTCAAATCACGGCCCAAATTTATGTAAATCTGGTAAATTACAGAGGTTTAATTGCCTCCAGGGGTGGGGTGGGGAGTGTGTGTGTGTGATTGTGGTTGTCTGCGTGCCTGCACTGTGATAGAAATGAACACCGGGACAGGCTTTAGTTCCCCCCCCCCCCCACACACACCCACTCACGCAACCTAATCTGGATAAGTGGCTCAGAAAAAGGATATTTAAAAAAGCAATTTCATTAAAATAAGTACAGTTCTGGAAACATCTTTAAATCGGTGATATTATCTCCTCCGGGTTTAGAAAACTATTTTCAGAACGTTCTTTGTTTTCAGATGAGATGATCCTTTATGGCTCCCACAGCGGTCCCGAGCCTTTATTAGTTCACATTCTCAGCAGCGAAAGTGACCGCAGGTGGGAAAGTTAAAAAGATACCTTTAATATATCTATTAAGAGAAGTACTTAAAAAAAAGAGAAAAATATGATAGAAATAGAAATTAGTATACACAAAATAAAATAAAACAAATTAAAAAAAAATAATTAAATACAATACAATAAAATACAAGAAAGCTACTTAATTAGGTACATGGCATACAGAGGAGAGACGATAAAAAAATAGATTGCACAGCAATAAAGTATTATACATATGATTAAATGAAGGGGTTAATTGCAAAAAACAGCAGAAAATAAAAACCACGGGGTTCTGTTTTTGATATAAAAGAAAACCCTGCCTTTAAAATGTAAAGATATTTTAGTAAAACCTCTGAGCAGGATGAAGAAATGAAATCAAAACAGATATTTATTCACGATTCCTCTTCATCTGTTGATTGTGACAGTTATGTCTGTTTTGTCTGGCTTGCCGGACCGCTGACCTTCGGCAGCACATGGCGGTGCAGACAGGACAGATGACTCTGTCTGATGCTCCCACCTGTCCAGCACGGCCAGTCTGGGGCAGGAAGGTAAATCCCCGAAACCATCCGCGGGGCATCGCTGGCTCTGATGGCACACGCGGACGGCTTTCTCGTGGATTTGGCCGAGAAAACTGTCAGAACGGAAAGCGGCGCGTTCCTCCGATGGGGCGATCCATCTGTTGGTCGATTCACCCCCCAGGTGAGTTACAAATGGAGTCCCAGATGGAGGTTCCCTCTGCATGATGGTTTCGCTCGTCCTTCACTCGAATAAACATGTGACCCACACACAACCGTGACATCACCTTATATACATTTACCTATCTGCCAGGTTAGGGGTTAGGGTTAGGGGTTAGGGTTAGGGGTTAGTGTTAGGGGTTAGTGTTAGGGGTTAGTGTTAGGGGTTAGTGTTAGGGTTAGGGGTTAGTGTTGAGGGTTAGTGTTGAGGGTTAGGGGTTAGTGTTAAGGGTTAGTGTTAGGGGTTAGTGTTAGGGGTTAGTGTTAGGGGTTAGGGTTAAGGGTTAAGGTTAGGGGTTAGTGTTGGGGGTTAGTGTTGAGGGTTAGTGTTGAGGGTTAGGGTTTAGTGTTAGGGGTTAGTGTTAGGGGTTAGGGTTAGGGGTTAGTGTTGGGGGTTAGTGTTGAGGGTTAGGGGTTAGTGTTAGGGGTTAGGGTTAGTGGTTAGTGTTAGGTGTTAGGGTTAGGGGTTAGTGTTAGGTGTTAGGGTTAGGGGTTAGTGTTAGGGGTTAGTGTTAGGTGTTAGGGTTAGGGGTTAGTGTTAGGTGTTAGTGTTAGGGGTTAGGGTTAGTGTTGCACCGCTGCAAAGCTAGAAGAATATTCAAGGATTTCAGTAGATTTATTTTACGGAACATGTGGTATGAAATTCTGTTTGATGGACCCAGTTTACGGTCAGTGGAAGAATAAAAAAAATAGATTTAAATATTACGTTAGAAAAGATTTATTAATTAATATAGCAGCGTATAATAAAAATGTAAACATAAAAATAATGGCAGAAAATAAAAAAAATAAATAAAAATAAAATAGAGCAGCATATGATTAAATGTAAGTATAAAAATAATAGCAATACATTTTTTTAAAATAAAATAAAAATAAAATATTGCAGCCGTAAGACGTTCGTAAGTGTCTGTTGGAGAAGTGTGGCGGTGTCTCATGTTGCTTAATGTCCCTTTTTATTCAGTTGCTGTGGTATCTCCGTGGCGTTGTGACTGCATGGTTGATCTTTAAGACTGTGGGATTGTGTGTGTGTGTGTGTGTGTGTGTGTGTGATTTGTTGCTGCTGCAGGTAGCTGGTTGGTAATAAGGTGGTCGTTCATCACGCTGGCTGCAGGCTCTCTGTCAGATGTGCTGATGGATCAGTGAAGATGAACACATGGGGATTGCTTCCTGCGCAGAACAAATGTTCAATACTTAAAATATGACTCCTCTGATTCCTCTCGCTTTAGAGTGGATTTTTCAGGCTCGTGAAGCTCGTGATGTTCAGTTAATGTTTTCATGATGTTTACAGTGGAGTGAATATGTCTTTGATCCCCGGCTGACTCTCTGATCAGGTCCTGATTTTGCAGGTTCTCTCTGTAGAATATCAGGAACGTTTAGTACCTGAACATGCCACTCAGCTGTTAGTCCAAGCCCAGCATGCACCATCAGACCTCTACAACTGATTCAGAACTCGTATTCAACCACCCAAGTGCATCATGTGACTCCCCCTCTCCTCTCTGATTGGCTCCCTGTAGCTGACTCTGATCTACAGGACGATCTCTGGATCTGGCCCCTCTGACCTTCACTCTAGATTTTAAAACACATTCCGACTCGTTCACTACGTTCTAGTGATGAAAGTCGCCTGGTGGGGCAACCTCACCCTCACTCCATATGGTTCTCCTCTGATCAACGGTGGAACCATCTTCCCAACTCTGTCTGTAACGCTGAGTCAGTGTCTTTAAGAAACTGTGCTGTGTTGTTTGCATTTGTAAGTCGCTTTGGATAAAAGCATCTATTAAACGACAAAATGTTTTAATACCAAAAAATAAATTAAATGTGATTTCAAGCCAACTTTAGACCTTCTAGTAAAAGACTATTGAATACTTGGTTGGCGAGCGCAGCAGCCCGACGTTTCCTGTAGGTTGTTATAAGGTTTATCCGTAAGCTTTCGAGGAACACGGAGCTTCAGCTCTGCATGGATTTTGGATGGGATTGAGGTCAGCAGACCGGAGGACCGTTCCATGACCCTGATCTGCTTCTCATGAAGCCACTCCTTCGTTTCCCCGGCCGAATGTTTTGGAAGCCCCCCCCTCCACGGCCCGCGTCCTGAACGTCTTCACGGCCGATATGCCGATGATGAGTTCTAAATCGGATGTGATTCCGTTCAATTTGATTTGGTAAATCATGAGACGTCAGGATAACTCGTGCGAGCGGCTTTTTAAATCCTCAAGCCCAATAAAGAGATTGCTTTTGACTTTCATCTCATTAATAAATCTAAGCCCGCGATCGCACTCGCAGCCGCGTTTCCAGATGATCGAGTGGATTCCGTCTGTGTGGTTCGGCTCGTGGCTGCTGTATTAAATAACATCCACTGAGTGTTTTATGGAGGGCGCCACCCCCTGGGGAGAGGGTCCTGCCCATGTAGGGCATGCACACTCGCACTCTCAAATGAATGCATTTAATAATTTAAACCAATATTATATCCAGACTGCGAGCGGGTCGGATAAACACGGAAGGATCCGCTGAATTCCCGTTGTTATTTCCCCTCCATTGAGCTGTGCGTTCCGGAATTAATGGAGACCAATAATGAGGTTACGGGTTCAATCACGTCCCATTTCTATTGCTCAGTTACCCCGGAATGGGGGGGGGGGTCTACTACGTACAGAGGCGCTTTAATTTACCAATACATACAGAAATGCATGTTTTGTGGAGCTCTGAGGAAGCAAAGGGAAGGAGAGGGAACGTCTTCCCGGCTTGCTTATTAAATTTCCAATCAGACTCGGGCGTCGGGGCGGCACGC
Organism: Corydoras sp. C115; assembly: GCA_019802505.1. Lineage (NCBI taxonomy): Eukaryota > Metazoa > Chordata > Actinopteri > Siluriformes > Callichthyidae > Corydoras > Corydoras sp. C115. The sequence goes on along the minus strand of JAFMOC010000091.1, from coordinate 576,392 downwards.
ACACAACACACACTCCCTCTGTGTAATAATTCAAGCGGAATAAAGAGCCGGGGTATTACTTGGCACTGAGCGACACTCAGAACGGAGGCGGTGGCAGGAAGGCGTGTGGAGGGGGTGGGGGGGGGTACTTGAAGTGTTAAGTCTGGAGGGTAGAGCTGGGGAAGTGCTCGTCACTCGGCGTTGCGGCGGGCCTTTTGTGGACGCAGACGGAAATCGGCGAGTATAAAGGGCTTCGGTTGAACCGTGCCCGGTCTCCGCTTCTCCTCGTTAATGACGCTAATTGCTCTAATTAGGCCTCAGTTTATCCATTCATTCATTATCTTCCGCTTTATCCTATATCAGGGTCGCGGGGGGGGGTTCCCCATTCCCATTCTGGGGAGAACGTTTCGGGCGCTGGGCAGATACACCCAGGACAGGGGGGCAATCTATCACTGGACACACACTCACTCACACACACACACACTCTATATGGGGCAATTTGGAGAACTCAATTGACTTGATCCATGTTTTTGGACTGTGGGAGGAAACCGGAGAACGCGGAGGAAACCCATGCAGGCACAGGGAGAACAAACTCCATCCAGGACTGAGAGGAGAACATGCAAACCACCAGGCCATCGCGCCGCCCCACTTTAGAAACTATTTTTAAATTAATTTATTTAATTTAATAAAAGACCAAACACTGAAGTTTCAACATGAAACGCATTTCATTTAGAATCTCATCTCATTATCATCTGCTTAATTAATAAAGGGGGGGGGGTAGGGGGGGGGGTTTCTATGTCCATTCAGGGTGCTGGCCTGATACACCCAATACATCGCCGGGCACACACTCACTCACACGGACATACTATATAGGGGCAATTTATACTATATAGGGCCATGCGGACATGGGGAGGACATGGAAACTCCACCCAGACTGGGACTCAAACCTGGAATCCTCATCACTGAGAGGAGAACATGCCAACCACTAAGCCATGCCGCCCCGGCCTCACTTTATAAGAAGGTTCCCGCAGCGCCTTTGGTCGCACCCGGACCGCGTTATCGAGTGAGGACTCAACAGGACAGCCTGCAGGGGTTCCGCCAGACGTGGAACCCTCACAACGCCGTCAGGCGTTCTCGAGACCCCTGGCCGTGTTCCGCTCGGCTTATCTGCGCTGGGTTTGTAGATTTGCACACGTCCCGCGTATGTGGGTCGCGAGGCCATTAACGGCGCGGAGATGAAACGTTCCGTGGTCAATGTTATCGCGCTGAACACCTTATCGAATACATTTCCAGGAAAAAGGCCGTTTAATAACACGTTCCCGACCACATCAGACCCGCTCCCCATCGTCCAGACGTTCTCCCCTCCGCACGCCGCCCGCAGCGAGCCTTCCAAACGCCGTCCTCGCCGTCAGGGCCGTCTTTATTTCTCACTCTATAGAATTAATCTGAAACTGAAGCCTGGTCTGCATTTTTCAGAAGGTCGTTGTGTTTTCATCTCTCCTCCAATAAGACGGCTGTAGTTGATTGGGGTTGAGTGCAGGGTTCTGTCCTCATGTCCCCGTCTGTCTGTCTGTCCGATAGCACACAGTTTAAACTGCATTTTGTCTTTAAATGGACCGGCCCCGTGGGACTGTGGGATGAAACCAGAGAACCCGGAGAGAAAACCCACACGCAACCGAGATCCGAGGACACGCACTCAGACTGGGATTCGAACCCCGGCACTGAAAGGAGAACATGCTAAACACCAAGCCACGATTCTAATTCTACATTTTTTAATCTTGGGGTCAAAACGGGGTCCGGGAAACCATTTCGTTTGCATTGCAGGTTCCACATGTGACGTAAATGAGAATAACGTCTAATTTGAATCGCCTCGTTTTGATTGAATAGTTTTTTCTGTATGAAGGTTGTGTATGGATGTCCTCAGCTGACCTCGCTGTGGACGGCGTTTTCGTTTCCCGGGCCTCCGATGCCAACGCCGATCTGAATGACCGAGTCTGAGATATTAACTCTGACGGCTCTCATAAAGTCTGCTTCCTCTGTTCATCAGATCCACGTCCGATCCGCAGCTCGTGAACAATAAACAACGTGGCGGGCCAGCTGTAGATCAGACTGCAGCGTTTCAGACCTAATCAGTCCTAACGAGCGTTAATTATACTGTAATGTATGATGTGGTGGGTCGGTGCTCCAGACGTGATCATGTGATGCTGCGCTCTGTATCTGCCTCGCATTCATCAGCTTTACCGTTTGTTATTAATGAACGGATGCGTCGTGTCGTTCTGCGCTCACTGAGCGTCTGTCTTTCCGTCGTTCGTCCACTCGCTGACCGGGGTGGACGCAGAGCAGAGTTGTGTCGGTGCGATTAGATCAGACGCAGCAGTGCTGCTTTCATTTATTCATTCATCCATTATCTTCTGCTTTCTCCTCTATCAGGGTCGCGGGGGGGGGGTTCCCCATGCCCATCCAGGGGAGAACGTTTCAGGCGCTGGGCAGATACACCCAGGACAGGACACCAATCTATCGCTGGGCACACACTCACTCACACACACTCTATATGGGGCAATTTGGAGAACTCAATTGACTTGATCCATGTTTTGGACTGTGGGAGGAAACCGGAGAACCCGGAGGAAACCCACGTGGACATGGGGAGAACATGGAAACTCCACCCCGTATGGGGATTCGAACCGGGAATCCCTAGCGCTGAGAGGATGGCTTAGTGTTTAGCATGTTCTCCTCTCAGCGCTGGGGATCCAGGTTCGAATCCCGGTCTGGGTAGGGTTTGCATGTTCCTCATTCCGCATGCCCATCCAGGGGAGAACGTTTTCGTTACACCCAGGACACAAGACACACTCACACACACAGACACACACTCTATATATGGGGCAATTGAAGCATTTGATTTGACCAGATTGGGATTCGAACCCGGATCCCCAGCGCTGATGCAGATGTGCTGTCCACTACACCACTGTGCCGCCCTTTAATGATTTTAATTAATAATTTTTTTAAAAGCCCAGAACGTGTCCGTGCGTTCTCCTCTCAGCTCTAGGGATTCCCAGTTCGAATCCCCATCTGGGTGGAGTTTGCATGTCCTCCCCGTGTCCGCGTGGGTTTCCTCCGGGTTCTCCGGTTTCCTCCCACAGTCCAAAAACATGGATCAAGTCAATTGAGTTCTCCAAATTGCCCCATATAGAGTGTGTGTGTGTGTGAGTGAGTGTGTGTCCAGTGATAGATTGCCCCCCTGTCCTGGGTGTATCTGCCCAGCGCCCGAGACGTTCTCCCCTGGATGGGCATGGGGAACCCCCCCCCCCCCCCCCCCACGAACCTAGTATAGGATAAAGCGGGAGATAATGGATGGATGAACGTGTCCGTGACCGTCCATTATTGTTGGGTTCCTCTGTCTGTGGTCCCCCCCCCCCCTTCACTCGGTTCCTGACCGCTTAAAATATAAACATATAAAATCGTCTGAACGTTCGTTCTTTAATTACACGCCGGTTTCCACTTCCCTCCTCTGTTCATTAACGACCTTCACGTCGTCATGGCAACGCTCTGTTTTAAGTCCACAGTAAGACAAAAAGAAAAATCTAATCACTCTAATTGGGAAGAAATGTCTTAATTGACGGCGTCCCCGCGCCCGCACGCTCAGGAAGCTCAAACGATGTGCGATGGAGCGGATGGCTCTGCGATCGGCAGCTGCTCCCGGATCAGACGCTCGGACCGCGTCCGCCAGCTGGCAGCCATCTGAAGAGGTCTCAGCTGGGACGTTTCCTGTCCATGTTGGACGTCACAGGAAGGGGGCGATGCGCCGGGCTGATTGCCCCCCCCACCCCCCCGGCGTGATGCCGTGCGGGTCCTGTTGGAGGTTCGAGGCCGATCCGTACAGGGATTCGGAACAAGCTGGAGGCCTTGTTGCAGAAAGGACAGTTGTGTTAGAGCCTCACCTTTAGCCGGTCAGCGCTCCGGATGGGGCCTATCCCGTGCTTTTATCTGTGAGAATTCAAGGGATATCCAACTTTTGACTAAAATCAGTTGGCATTTCTGATTAGTGTTCAGTCTGAACTTTAATTCTGCAAAGAAAACAAAGCATCATTATAATTATAGTGGACAAGTGGGGTTCTGCCCCGAGGTAGTGGGGAGTGTTAGCATGTTCTCCCTCAGTCCAGAAACCTCCAGATGGCTGCTCTAAATTGCCCCATCTAAATTGCCCCTATATAGTATGTCCGTGTGAGTGAGTGTGTGTCTGGCGATGTAATGGGTGTATCAGGTCAGCACCCTGGATGGACATAGAAACCCCCCTACCCCCCCCCCCCTTTATTAATTAAGCAGATGATAATGAGATGAGATTCTAAATTAAATGCGTTTCATGTTGAAACTTCAGTGTTTGGTCTTTTAAATTAAATTAATTAATTAAAATAGTTTCTAAAGTTGGACGGCGCGATGGCTTGGTGGTTTGCATGTTCTCCTCTCAGTCCTGGATGCAGTCTGTTCTCCCGGTGTCTGCATGGGTTTCCTCTGGGTTCTCCTCCCACAGTCCAAAAAACATGCTCTAAATTGCCCCATATAGAGTGTGTCTATGTGAGTAAGTGAGGGTGTGCCCAGTGATAGATTGCCCCCTGTCCTGGGTGTATCTGCCCAGCGCCCGAAACGTTCTCCCCTGGATGGGCATGGGGACTCGTGTAGAGGACTAAGCGACAGATAATGAGTGATTAAGGAGTTTTTTTCAGGTCTGCAGGTCTCCTCTGACTTTGCGTTCTGCTGACGCTTTGTTGCCCCTCTTGCCCCTTTTGCCCCCTTGATGATTTAAACGTTTAGTTTTGGGATTTGCATTTGAAAGCAGGACGGAGCACAAAGCCGTCTCAGCGTGGCCGCCTCGGTCGCTCGTTCTTTCTTTGTACCTTCGAATTAGGACGTATTGATTAGTGAGTGAGGTATGGGGGGGGGGGGGGGGGGTATGGGGTCGGCGCTGAATGGCATCTCCGTTAAAAGTTTTGATTTGCTGTCAGTGAAGAGAACAGAGGAGCATCTGGGGGGCGACGGCGGGGTTCTGTGTGTCCTCTCTGTGATGGTTTTATCTGTTCGTCTGTGATCTGTAACGATGGAGAACGCACGGAACAGCCTGGCCTTCAAAATCTATACATTTACTCAATTTAATTTAATAAATATTCCCCTTATAACAATTTAAATGTCTGTTATTAGGCTGTTGGCACTGAATGACGATCACAGGAGACACACCTCGCTCAGTTCCTTTAATATTCTGTAAATTATTTAATAGATTAATAACAAAACCCATTTAAATCAATAAAATAAATAACTGTAGAGGGTAGAATTTTTAATAGTGTGATATCATAAAGGAAATCCTGTCATTGTGTCCCATATTGTCACAGTGATGATGATGATGATTCAACAAATATACGTCAGCGTGAGAGGGCGTGGCTTTACTGCGAATAAATCAAATAAAGATAATAGCGTCCGCTAAATGAATAAATGTAAATGCAGGTATTATGTTATTCGTCCCGACATGTAGCGTGTAATACAGTGATTTATTCACATTAATACACAACCTCGAGTGTCTCATTAAACACAATAATAATAAATAATACATTTATAATAATAAAAAACAAGCTTCCGAAACGTGTTAATTGAAAGCAAAATCGTTAATAAGCTGCTCTATGGCAATGTAATCTAGTCTGGTTTTTAAACGCTGATCGCTGAGTAACAGGATTTTGGTTTCTCTAATAATCAAATACTGCCGTCTAGTGGCCAAATGACTGGTTAATAAACAGCATCGGGATGATGATGATGCGAACAGAAGGTGCTGAGATGTGTGTTATCGTTAATGATGTCACAGCCGGACACACGTAGACACACGGCCCGGCCGTTTAATGAAACATATTTTCGGCGTCATTAATTACGTTTACAAACGAGCTCTGAATTCTTTTTTCGAGAGCACTCTGTTATTGATTCCAGGCTGGTCCTCAGGCTGTGTGTATCCTGCAGCAGGTTTGTCTTCCGGGGGTCACGGCGGTCATGTCTCCATTTACTCCCCATCAGCCCGGACCGCGCTGCCATCATTACTCTCCATTCTGCCACATCGGGTATAACATGCATTGTGATTGAGTATTTACTGGCAGCAGGCTTGTTTAACACCGGGACAGTGATGGATGGAAGTCTGGATGGCAGCTGGGTGGAGGGGTGTGAGGGGTGTGAGGGGTGGAGGGGTGTGAGGACGGGGCTGAATACTGGAACCTGCAACTGTAAAGATGAACAGTGATGAACATGATGAACAAATCACATTTATGGACAGGAACCGATACAAACGCTACATTTAGGGGAGTTTCATCTCTCAGGTTTATCCATCAAACCCACTCAGACACAGGGAGGACATGCATCTCCACACCGAACACACCTTTATGGTTCCCAACTAGGAATCGAAACCAACAAACTGCATGTGGGCAGTGGGAGGAAACCCATGCGGACATGCAAACTCCACCCAGAATGGGATTCAAACGGGGAATTCCCTAGTGCTGAGAGGAGAACATGCCAATCTGATAAAAGGAAGTGAATAATTACTGCGTTGGTTAAAGCCGTCGTTAATGTTGGGATGTGTCCTCGTCCGTGCTATTTCGGGCTCGCGGTATCAGTCCACAGAGGCATGATGGGACATACGGTGGAGCGCAGACGTTAAAATCAGGAGACTCTCCGAGACGCTTTATTGTCGGAACGTTGCGGCTGTTGGATGACGAACTCCAGCTTCTTTTATTCCGTGTGAAATTGAAAGCAGGTTTTTCTCCGGTGACTGAGCGTGACATGCAGGAGGAGGTTCGGTTCCGCCACCCGGGACACGTTTGTCCTAGATACCATTCCAACGTCTTAAACAAACCTACTTTACCGTCCGTAACGTTTTAAAGGCAGCGATCCTGCGTCGTCACTCCCGCCTCACGCAAACCAAACGTGCCCAGGTTTGGGACTTCGTCGTCGGGCTGACTTCACACCTGTTCACCTGCCTGAGGGGGCGGGTCTGTTTTTCGGGCGTGTCAGAGAGGGTGAGAGCAGATGGCTGCAGGCAGGGGGCGCTGCATTTTGAACACCAGTATGAAATGATCTGTTGCTTTTCGGAGTGCCATGAGAACTCAGACGTTCTGTCCTTCAGTCCCGGGTCTCTCGCAGTCGTCTCGTCGGTGTTTGTTCGTCTCCGCACCGGCGGTTTGCTGATTCGCAATAAATATGCAGTTAACAGACTTTATGAGAAAAAAAAACAAGCGAGCGGCTGAGCCACGAGCGTCAACAAATATCACGCCGATGCATTATTAATGAGCACGGGGGGGGGGGGCACGCGGCTCGAATCGGAATCTCGGCTTTTTTTCGCAACCACATGATGTAATATCATTCACCTCGTTTCGGTAGCCGGGGCCTGTTTTTATTGGCTGACGGATTAAACTGAAGCCCCGTTATTGGTTGCTCAATTTTCGTTTATTAATTTGGGTCACACGTCGGGCTCAGTGCAGTCTGTACACTGTAGATTACACACATTCACATTTGGGCATCCGAGGAGAACATGCAAACTCCATACAAGACCTCCCCCCCACCCCACACCACCCCATGAACCTAGTAGAGGATTAAGCATAATAATAATAATAATAATAAATAATAATAATGAACAAATGTATGTATGACTGATTATGAACTTCTATATACATTAACAATGGCTTATGACAAATGTTATGAATACTTTATAAAGCTTTATAAATGTCATTATAATGCATTATGAATACCAGGACTCATAGAAAGTGTTACTGGAATAACTGAATATCTAATTCTGTATTATCTAACAATCAAAAAGAGCTATTTTTTAATATAATTAAATAATTTCACTCATTTGGATTGTTCTGAGAGGTGAGTTTAGATCCTCGTCATCACCGTCATCTCGGTCATCTTCGTCATCTCGGTCATCTCAGATTAAAAATGGGTATCTGAATGAAGCAGAGCCTCTAAATTCCGTTTGAAGCGGTATTGATAACGAGCCTGGCCGGTTGATGAATGAGCCTGCGTTTGCTTTGTGGCAGTTTAGTGAACTGTATTTAGTGCTGAGTTTGTAACTGTGTGATTATAACTCATCCCCGGTCGCCCGCTTTCTTCTCGTCTGTCACATTCGTTGGATCTGCGTTTATGACACGGCGGTGGAATCCAGACTCGCGTGAAAACCATCTCATCATAAAAATAATGCAATATTGTATTTGAATAAAGTTCAATCTTCAGCGCTGCATGCAGCAGGATTTAGATGTTTACGTTTTTGCGTACGCTTAAAATGATGTGAGCTCCAGAAAGACACGCTGTTTGAAAACGGACAGCTTCATTAACGTGCTCGTCAACGCTTCAATTGCAACCCTTTAAAAGAGCAGGTGACCCCACAATACAGAAATACGGTACGAGAGGGTGTTATTAGTCCCGACACGAAGCGCAATACAGTGATTTATTCACAATAATCCACAACCTCGAGAGTCTGATTGCTTTAATAAAACACTTAACACACTATAATAAAAAACAAGCTTTTATTCAGAAATGCGTTCATTAAAAACAAAATTGTTAATAATCTGATCCTCCACCACGTTATTTATTCAGATTTTTAAAGTGAACGTGCATCGCTGAGTAACAGGATTCTGGTTTCTTAAATACTGACATCTAGTGGCCAAGTTACACAACACATTCTCATTATAAAATTATATTATATTAACAAATTAATACGAATGTGAAGCGCTCAGAGGGGTGTGTGTTGATGTGATGATGAAACCCTGGACTTTCTTGGTGACAACAGCTTTAAATGTAGCGCCACCTGATGGAGTAAAAAAAAATGTTTGCTTCTGGAAATAATGTGCTTTTTTTTTAAGGGCTTGTTTTTGGTGTTATTATTCAACCGGACTTTAATAGATTAGTGTAATTCAGCGGAACCCAAACATGTTCTCTGTCCTGCGTTCGAAACATTAATAACGTCGGCAAAGGAACAGCGTGCCCTGATGTCTTCATTTGGCCTTTAACATGACAGCCATGAAATTGCCCCATTCAGCACCACAGAGGGGTGTTGTGGACATCAAAGCAACTTTGGGGACAGTGTGAGGACTTGTTAACCCTTACTGTGTCCAATTTAAAGCAATCTCTCACAGCGGAGGAGAACCGACACTGATTTATTTTCAGTAGCGGGGGTGGAACTGTGACATCACCAGTTTTTTTAAATGTCACTGTAACGGGGTGATGTACGACGCAGACACATGAGACGGAACGCAACACACAGAACACGGAAACGTAAATAAAGGGAACTGGGGGTGTCCAACCAGCATCCGAAATGGACATGGGAACCCCCCTGCGACCCTAATAGAAAATTAATCAGACGATAATCAATTAAATAATTAATATCCCCTGGGCACATGGGACAGATGGTACGTGTACCCTTCTTGCCACCACCCCCCTGCACCACCGGTCCTGATGCCAATGGAACAAAGAAAACTAAGTGAGAGCGCCCTCCACAGGGGGGCAGAACACGTTCTTTCTATTGGGCCGGCGGTCGTGTGAGATGACGTACGTCTGCTCAGCGGAGTTCAGACCTCCGGCTGTTCGCCGTCAGCCGTGCCACCCTGCGTCTGTACGCTGAGTCAGCACTCCGCACCTCAGAACGCTGCATCAGTGCTCACATCTGCACCACATCTGTCCCTGCGGTCGGCACTTTGATTATCGGTTCTAAACCCCCTTTAAGAAATAAATCACAGAGTGCGGTCGTTAAAATTAATACCTCAAATTTATTAAAACTATCAGAAATCTGTCACACATGAAGAAGCAGGGCGTGTGGACTCGGGGGTCAGGTGGTACGTCTGCGTCGTCACTGTGTAACGGAAATTAAAATTATGAGCATAAAGGCTGAAGAAGTGACGAAAAGATTATATTTACATTTAGCTTTAATCCAAAGAGACTTACAAATGAGAACAACACCGTCAGAGGTTACGCAAAAACCAGCTACACTGTAGAATTAATTACCCTGATCGTTATCATAATTAAATTTTATTATTTATGTCAGGTGTTTGTGTGAGAGATGTGTTTTTAGTTGTTTCTTAAAGACGCTGACTCAGCGTTACACACAGAGTCGGGACAATGGGTCCACCGTTGATGACGGTGAGGTTGCCCCACCAGGCGATATTCATCACTAGAACGTAGTGAACGAGTCGGAGTGTGTTTTAAAATCTAGAGTGAAGGTCAGAGGGGCCAGATCCAGAGATCGTCCTGTAGATCAGTGTCAGCTACGGGGAGCCAATCGGAGAGGAGAGGGGAGTCACATGATGCACTTGGGTGGTTAAATACGAGTTCTGAATCAGTTGTAGAGGCCTGATGGTGCAGCTGGGAGTCCGGTGAGCAACGCATTACAATAATCAAGGGCTTGGACTAACAGTTCTGTGCTTCCAAACACGTGTGTGTGTGTGTGTGTGTGTGTGTGTGTGTGTGTGTGTGTGTGTGTGTGTGTGTGTGTGTGTGTAGCAGTAAGTTTTGTGTAATGCTCAGACTTGTTATTCTCTCATTGCTAAATTGCCCTGAAATCCTAAATATGTTTCGCACCTTGCCTTGGTGAGACTCGCCGCTCTCGCAGGTGGGTGCAAATGCAAATGAGCGAGAGAGAGAGAGAGAGAGAGAGAGAGAGAGCGAGCTGGCACCCTGTGCAAAGTGTACAGGTGTATTCTCTCCATGGTGCCGTCGCTCCGCGGTTGGCGTCACCTTGGCGCTTGGCGCTTGGCGGTGTGATGTCACAGCCGCCGCTTTGTACGCTCTCGATTCCGTTTATTCGAATGTGAAGCACCTCGCCGCTCGCCCAGCGCTCTCTGAATTCCCGAGCTCTCGCAGAACTCTTAGAGTACGTTTCAGAATTAAAATACATCTTTGTAAGGCCGCTCTCGTCGCCAAGGCTGCGTGATGGACCTAACGGTTGCCATGGCGATGTGATGGGGGGGGGGGGGTTCTTGCCCCTTGCCTGCAGTGTGATGCGTCTTATCAAGTTCGGCGAGAAGTGCGTCGTCTCCGACTTCTTTTTATTTCATGCGTCATTAACCGTTCTGACCCCGCCCCTTAATCTTTTGGCCGAAAGTCGTTCATATTTCCACAGACGCGGCAGCCGTTCATCAGGGAGCGCGCTGATTTATAAAGCCTGTTGTTTTCATCGGAGCGGCTCGTTCGGCCTTCACAACTAATAATAATGAAAGGTTTCTGAAGCCGGCGTGGTCATGCTGTAAGGACGCGTCTACTGCAAAAGAAACCCCAAAAGAAACCCCCCCGTGTCTTTAATAGGGGATTAAATAATGAATGAATATTTTATTGTAAATCATCATTAAATGTCATGAAACAACAAGCTATCATATTTAATACGAGATTCATAATGAATCATAAGCTTCATATAGTATTATTTATGCTTTAAAACACTCGTCATGAACCTCAACAATTGCTGAGGATTCAGGTTCGAATCACATTCTGGGAGGAGTTTGCATGTTCTCCCCGTGTCCATGTGGGTTTCCTCCGGGTTTACTAGTTTCCTCCCATTCAATTTAGAGCATTCAACTGAAGGCTCTAAATTGCCCCATACAGTGCATGTGAGTGAGTGAAGCACCCGACATGTTCATACATCCATAAAACATTCAATAAGTTTTTAAGACATATAAAGCAATAATAATATAATATAAAACAGATTTAAGGTTATATAATATTATAATAGTAACAGCAGCAATATGAATAAATAAATGAGCATAAAGTATAAGTATAGCTGTTCCTGTATATATGTATGTATGTATGTATGTGTGTGTGTGTGTGTGTATATATATATATATATATATATATATATATATATATATATATATATATATATATATATATATATATATATATATATATATACACACACACACACAAACATATATATATATAATATAGTATCTGTTTATACTGATTATATAGTATAGTATGATAGAAGATATATTGTTTGTATATTGTGTGTGTGTGTGTGTGTGTGTGTGGTGTGTGTGTGTGTGTGTGTGTGTGTGTGTGTATATATATATATATATATAATATGAGATTGAAGTTGCAAGAAAGAAATAGTGCAAGTTATAAATAAACAATTCTTAAATAAATGAGATAAGATGAGATAATGAGATGAGATATTCCTGTAGTGTTTATATACGGCTATTATTCTATCAAGAAGCAAATTTCTGTATTTTCTTTTTTCATTTAAAGCACAGCAAACTTGTATTTGTAATGACACCCCTCTGTCCCTCTGTAACTGATCCACGCCTCTGAACTGATGAATCCACACGGCTGACGGGTCGAGTCACACGTTCTGATCCCAATGACAAATAATCCCCGTGTTTTAAACCGTGCGCCGCTCCTCTGGGAGTGTTTTTCTTTCCTCAGAAGCGTTTGTTGCCTGAACAGAAACTAATCGTTCCCAACTGCATCCCGAAATCCAGCCGGAGAACCCGATACGCTGCCGCGTGGGCCATAAATTGCCCGAGATTACCCGCACTATCATCTGAAGATTTTCCCTCGTATAATAGCGAGGCGGCAGGGAGGATCCGCGGCACCCGGCCTCGGCCCGTCGGGCGCGCTCTGCGGCGGCGTGTCGGAGACCCTACTTAAAAAAACCGCAATGACGCCCATGTCTCTCAACTTTATAATACACCCGGACAGACGGAGACAGGGGATCATCTTTAAAAGCAAGGCCTGGGTATCTGTTCCAGCCTCCCGATGCCACCCCCCCCCCCCCCCCCGCGCTGCCACACTTGGACATGCCACATTTCACTCTCAATTGCAGGAGGATTTTGTTTGAATGAAAGAGTTGGGCGGATCTTTTTTTAGTCTGCGTGCTGATCTCCGGGGGCCGTGCTGATGGATTAGAGCCATCTGCAAAGACAAGTGCTTCCAGGTTTAGGGGAGAGCGAACGTCCTCTCAAGAGTTCTGCTTTTGTCTATTCCCCGGATTTCACCGCCTCCATTCCAACCCCGATCCCTTTAATGTCGATAGGACTCGCATCGGAACCACGATTTAAAACCGGAGACGACGGAGCACCACAGGAATACGAAAAGAAGCCTTCAGAACTGTCGCTCCCACTTAACATTACAAATGTTACTATTATAATATTATATTTCCTTAAATCTGTTTTATATTATATTATTATTGCTTTATATGTCTTAAAAACTGATTGAATGTTTTATGGATGTATGAACATGTCGGGTGCGTTCGCTCACTCACATGCACTGTATGGGGCAATTTGGAGCCTTCAGTTGAATGCTCTAAATTGAATGGGAGGAAAACTGGAGAACCCGGAGGAAACTCACATGGACACAGGGAGAACATGGAAACTCCATCCAGATTGGTATTCGAACCTGGATTCCCAGCACTGAGAGGAGAACATGCCAACCACCACTAATGTATTTCAGTGATGGAGAATGGAGTCAGAATTGTTGATAAAGGATTGCAGGTCAAGGGAAAGAACACTAGAACACCGACTCTGAACGTTCTAACAGCACAATGACCCACAACATGTTCTAAACAAAATAGTGTATATATATATATATATATATATATATATATAGGACCGCACGGTGGCTTAGTGGTTGGCATGTTCTCCTCTCAGCTCTAGGGATTCCCAGTTCGAATCCCCATCTGGCTGGAGTTTCCATGTCCTCCCCGTGTCCACGTGGGTTTCCTCCGGGTATGTGTTTACATGGCTGCAGAACGCTGTGAACATCAGTCAGACTGCTGCATCACCAAACGCCGCAGCATTATTATTTAATGTTGTTTATTACTTTTAAGGCTTTTTTTTTTTTCTTTTGCAAAGTACATATGAAGTACATATTTTGTTAGACGCCAGAATGAAAAGCCTTACACGGACCCCCTGGACGAGTCTCACGGACCCCTGAGGGTCTCTGGACTGCACTTTCAGAGCTTCCCTCATAGAACCCATGTGGAGAGATCTAAAGACGGCGAGACGAGGAGAACGAGATCTGGGAGACCCGGCGCTCCGGTCCGGATGTGGGCCGTGTGCTCTCGTACCAAAACGACGGCGTGTTTGGTGTCGTGAAGGAAGTTTGGCTTTTGATTAAAAATAAAAGTCTACGAGTAAGTCTGGTGAAGTTCCGTTGGTTCTACAAACAGCCATGACGATCTGCCGTCGGCACCAAACTCCAGCTCCTCACCAAAAAAGACTCGGACGGGCCCTCCCAGACCCTCCGTCCAAATCCACATTACAGAGCAAAGCCCGGTCCCTTGATGACACGTCCTCTGTGTCTCCTATTTTGAAGTGCGCTTGAGTTGCAGACTTCTCTCACTCCATTGGTTGAGTGTAGCTCAGCAGACGAGCGGCGTCGGCGTCTTTAACGTCCTTCTGAGACGTGTTTACACTGATGTCTTTAATTCCGGAGCTCAGTGTGCATTTTTACGCTCGCTTGCGTGAGTTAGATGAAAGCGCCGCATGACCGAGCGCCCTTGATTGATGCTGATCATTTAAATCACAGCTTCTCTTTCCTCCGGGTTCCATCGCTCTGCCTGAGGTGGAGCAGAAGTGCTGCGTGAGGACGTCAGCCGAGCGGTGGAGGCGCGATGCTTCACCTGGTGTAGTCATCCCTTTAATCCTGAGTCTTTTTCTGCACATTACACTGTTTTACATCAGAGTTTCATCACAAAACGTCTAATTAAACGGCATTAAACCTGCTAATTATGCCTTTTATAAGTCTTGGGTGTGCTGCATTATTCTATAGAACTATAAGGTTCCCATCTCATTAAATTGTACACCGCAACAAAGTCAGAAAAGTGTAACTGGGGTAGCCATTAAATGAATAATAATATTTAAAGGGGATAAGGTGGGTGAACTTAGTGATGTTATTTCGTATAAAGATGTTTATTATTTATTATCTAATTAGATTTGTTAGATTATTTGTTTGGATTGTTGTTTTGTTAATGGATCAGCTCTCTAATTTAATTAATTTAGTTAATTTAGTGTTGTGTTGGGAGCAAAAATAAATAACATAAAATAAATAACTCCGGGAATGGATCCAATGGATTTTCAGGACCTTTAAATATATTTATTCTAAAGATATCATTAGATTTCAATCACGTGATGATTCTATAAATTATATTTGTAGAAAGTGGCAGAAGTCAGAAAATCTTAAGTGTATGGGTAGCCATTAAAATAATAATAATAATAATAATAATAATAATAATAATAATAATAATAATAATAATGGGGCGGCACGGTGGCTTAGTAGTTAGCACGTTCGCCTCTCAGCGCTAGGGATTCCCGGTTCGAATCCCCATCTGGGTGGAGTTTCCATGTTCTCCCCATGTCCACGTGGGTTTCCTCCAGGTTCTCCGGTTTCCTCCCACAGTCCAAAAACTTGGATCAAGTGAATTGAGTTCTCCAAATTGCCCCATAGAGAGTGTCTGTGTGAGTGAGTGTGTGTCCAGCGATGAATGAATAGATGGATCTCCCCTGGATGGGCATGGGGAACCCCACCGCGACCCTAATATTGGATAAAGCGGAAGATAATGAATGAACGAATAAATGGATAAATAAAGGGGATAAGGTGGGTGAATTTAGAGATGTTATTTTGTACAGCTGTATTCTGTTGGGGGGGTGTGTTTGGCACGTTACAGTCCCGGTAGATCATGTGATTAATTATGGTAGAATTAATTGGGGTGTTTGTTGTGATAAATGGGAGCAATCAGTCTTGGAACTGTAAAGACGACGAAACGAGACAGTTTTGTGGCTGTAACAAGTGAAAATAAACCAATATGCTCTCTATATAATGCGTACTTATGTTAGGCCACACCCCCTTCTTCACCATCATCCATGTCCTCCACTTACCATTTACGTAGATGAACTTTGTAGTCCATTATTTAGCCCCTTAATTCTGGCGCCGGGGGGCGGGGGGGGGGGGTGTTTGAGTTTTGGATGCTGGGTGGATACGGGGTACCAGTCCCGGGGTGAAAGTGCTTGTTGCTGAATCTTTAAGTCGGCGTTCATGTTCATATGGTCCGTGCATTTCTAAAATTCAGCAGCTTGTTGTATTTACGTTGCTGAAACGTCTGGGTTGAAATGTCAGCGGCGTCCGCGGCCGGCGCGCTTTGTTTGGCAGCGCAGCGTCACGCCTGCCACTAAAAAAGCGCAGCGGTGTGGAGGTGGTGGAGCAGCGTGATTGATGGCTGTAATGGAGTGCTCGGAGGGGAGCGGGTCATACGCATTGAAGCTGAAGAACCTGGGCGGGGTGTGTGTGTGTGTGTGTGTGTGTGTGTGTGTGTGTGTGTGTGTGTGTGTGTGTGTGTGTGTGTGTGTGTGTGATTACAACATACAACCTTTCCACTGTTCACGATGACCTTTATTTCCGCAGCTGGAGAAGGTAATGATAAGCCTGGAGAGTCCATATCAGACCAGAGATCAATCCGGAGCACTACACAAGATATTAACGATATATTCATTAAGAACGTTCTGGAGCTGTTCATATACAGGTTCCACATAGAGACGGGGGTGGGGTTGGGGGGGGGGGGTACTTGATGAGTTCTTAGAACCGTAAAGCCACACAAAGCCACGGAGAACAGAACGAGGACAGGACGTTGTTAAGGCTACTAGGTCTCCAGGCTACGAGTCCATCTTTATGGACCTTAATGTTCCCGCGGTCAGTGTGTGCAGAGAGTCGTTAGGAACCTAACAGCCCATGGTTCTAAAGCTTACTGCTCTGTACGTGGACGGAAACAGAGAACGTCTGTTGGACGTCGGTCAGTGACGTCACTCAACCTTTTATCTCCATCACTTCACCCACTGAGGGTTCAACTGGGGTGGCACGGTGGCTTAGTGGTTTAGCATGTTCTCCTCTCAGCGCTAGGGATTCCCGGTTCGAATCCCAATCTGGGTGGAGTTTCCATGTTCTCCCCGTGTCCGTGTGGGTTTCCTCCGGGTTCTCCGTTTTTTTCAAATTGCCCTATATAGAGTGTGTGTGTGTGAGTGAGTGTGTGTCCAGTGATAGATTGCCCCCCTGTCCTGGGTGTGTCTGCCCAGTGCCCGAAACGTTCTCCCCTGGATGGGCATGGGGAACCCCCCCCCCCCCCCCACGACCCTAATATTGGATAAAGCTGAAGATAATGGATGGATAGATGTTCATCTGATTTTTTTTTATCTTGGAGAAAAAAAAAAAGAAAGGCAGGTGTCAGACGCATGCAGCATTCTCGTTGCCATGGTAACCACCATTACTTCGCCTGGTTACCATTCTCTTTAAATGTGTTTTTGACGGCTGTGTTTCACAAATAACTTTGTTAGGTGTGAACTCTATAAAAGCGGTCGCGACCTAATGACCATGAGACCATGTTGAGACCGGTTCAGAACCCCCCGTTCTAGACAACTATACCTAAATGTGTGTGTGTTCATCTGTTGGATTAAAGGTTCTCAAGGCAAACACACAGACATGTCCTCCTTTGTTCGTCTGTCGTTGAAGGGAAACGACGTACTCCGGTTTTTGCTGCGCTTTTGAGGACGTGTCCCAACATTTTTTTTTCTGGAAATGGGTTTTTCTACATGATTGAATATCTCAGCGGGCGGGGACAGCACAGCCTCGGAGCTGGAGGGAGGAAAATGAAAAGTGCCGGAACACCGGCGAGCGCATGAAGGATCTATAGCCATTTAAGTCCCAGCTAGCCCGATGGCTAATGACCATCTCCAGGAGTTTGGGATGATGGTTCTTCTCTCTCCAGACGTGAGAGAGAAAACGGATAATTTGGTTTGGGCCAAACAGGTTAGAACCCCCCCCACCCCCCATCACCCAAACCACCCCCCCCCCCCCCGCCTACAGCACAAACGACCATCTTCTCCTCACTTGCTCATCCGCCGTGCTGAACAGCTCCCGCATGGCTGCACAGCTCCGTTTGGCTTCAGAACCGCGGCGTTATTCCCGGGCCCCTGCCTCCGTCCGTCCTTCAGGAGAAACAAATGGAGGGATTAATTTAGCGAGATGATGGAGGAGCCCGAATCGGCCTCGGGGCCCGATGAGCGCGCATCCCCGGCGACCTGCCGCCGAACCCTCAGCACATGCTTCTGTCTAATAAGCGCCTTTCAAGATGCTCTCGCTCAGGACGCCGCCTCTCAGTCATGAAATATGCATGGTGCGGGGCCCCGGGGCCACCCGGCTCCCGTCGGGCCGGCGGCTCAGAACTTCCACCTGATCTGAGAGAGAGAGCGCATCACATCCAGACCATAATAATCAATCATAAATGAATACATGAAGGGCGGCATGGTGGCTTAGTGGTTTGGCATGTTCTCCTCTCAGCACTAGGGATTCTCGGTTCGAATCCCCATCTGGGTGGAGTTTGCATGTTCTCCCCGCGTCCGCGTGGGTTTCCTCCGGGTTCTCCGGTTTCCTCCCACAGTCCAAAAACATGGATTAAGGTCAATTGAATTCTCCAAATTGCCCCATATAGAGTGTGTCTGTGTGAGTGAGTGTGTGTCCAGTGATGGATTGGCGTCCTGTCCTGGGTCTATCTGCCCAGCGCCCGAAACGTTCTCCCCTGGATGGGCATGGGGAACCCCCCCCCCCCCCCGCCACCCTAATATAGGATAAAGCGGCAGATAATGGATGGATGGATGAATACATGAACTGGTGTCGTCTGGACATTTAAATATTAATTAATCTGCTCCCATTGTGAAGCCACTGTAGAGTAACGGCTCGGGCGCAGATCGTTAACCCCGCTGCATGTTCGCTCTTCCGTCTGATTAATTAGTGTTAATTGGTTGTGTATATTGTAGGACGGTGTTGGAGCCTTATTTAAAATAATACTCATTTATTTAAATCTCCAGGGCGTGGTCACTCAGTCGTCACCGTGTTGATGTCATTTCTGAAGGTTGTGGGTTCAAAGTTACCAAAGACTCTGAACCCTCCTCGCTCCAGGGGGCGCTGTATCAACGCTGAATATAAAAAAATAATAAAGTACAAAAAATAAAATGTATAAAAATAAAGTTGATTGTGGGACGGCACGGTGGCTTAGTGGTTTAGCATGTTCTCCTCTCAGCGCTAGGGATTCCCGGTTCGAATCCCCATCTGGGTGGAGTTTCCATGTTCTGCCCGTGTCCGCGTGGGTTTCCTCCGGGTTCTCCGGTTTCCTCCCACAGTCCAAAAACATGGATCAAGTCAATTGAATTCTCCAAATTGCCCCATATAGAGTGTGTGTGTGTGAGTGAGTGAGTGAGGGCTCAGTAGCTCAGTGGTCAGGGTGTTGGGTTATCAATCTGAAGGTTGGGGGTTCAAATCCCAGCTCCACTGAAGTGTGGGTCCTTGAGCGAGACCCTTAACCCTCATTGCTCCAGGGATGATGTGATGAACCCTGTGCTCACCTTCTAAGTCACTTTGGATAAAAGCGTCCAATAAATGACCAAATGTAAATGACCAAATGTGAGTGTGTGTCCAGCGACAGATTGGCGTCCTGTCCTGGGTGTATCTGGGTGTACCCCCCCCCCCCCCCGACCCTAATAGAGGATAAAGCTGAAGATAATGGATGGATGGATGAAGTTGATTGTATTCCCTCAGACTGATGTCATCGTGAATTTTAAAGACGACAGCAGAACGCAGAACCCCCCCCCCCCCCCCCCCCCCCCGTTAACTGCTATAAGACTCTAATATACCAAAATAAATTAACACTCTGTATAAATATCCCGCAGCCTCGTTCATTCGAACCCGCCCCTCACTGCGCTGCTCAGAGTCTGTAAACGCAACATTTTGCACCTCTGCTACAGATTAACCCCCCCCCCCCGCACCCCCCCCCCTGCCCCCACCTCATGAATCAGACAGGTTTTACATTAACAGCTGGGTGTTGGGTTGTGTGAGGGGGTGTGAGGGGGTGTTAGGTGGTGTGAGGGGGTGTGAGGGGGTGTGAGGTGGTGTGAGGTGGTGTGAGGGGGTGTGAGGGGGTGTGAGGTGGTGTGAGGTGGTGTGAGGGGGTGTGAGGGGGTGTTAGGTGGTGGAGCGCTCCGTGTTTTTTGGCGTGCAGACAGGTTTCACGCGTACGCTTATTCTGTCTGCTGATGATAAATATACGTACTACTCCCCCCCCCACACACCCCGTCCCTCCCCCCCCACACCCCCCCCACGCTGTCACCTCATATAAATGAGAAGTATTGTTCTGTGACGGCGCTGCGGGCGCACCGGCCCCCGACGCACGTGCAGAATCACCGCAGCTAAAAGTAGCTGGAAGCCGAAGCGGGCGTGTCCCCGGGGACGGGGGCCCGATGTGGTGACGGGGACGGGGGCCCGATGTGGTGTATAACTTACATCACGCGTAGGACTGCGTACTCTTACACTCCCAGAATGCACCAGTCCGACTAGTTTCATTAATATTTCCCCCATTTTAGTGAAATTAATAAAAAACATGGAATAATAAACAGAATCGTCCCTTTAGTCCTCGACTGGGGTTGTTGGGAGGTGGGGGTGGAGGGGGGGAGGGGGGAGGGGGGGGTTCCCCATGCCTGTCCACACTTTCCACCAATCTGAAACAGTTTCACTGCCAACACTGGGAAGGACCATATAAGGCCTGGTCCTGCAGCTGTGACTCTGGTCCTGCAGCTGTGACTCTGGTCCTGCAGCTGTGTCTCCGGTCCTGCAGCTGTGAGTCCTGTCCTGCAGCTGTGAGTCCTGTCCTGCAGCTGTGACTCCGGTCCTGCAGCTGTGTCTCTGGTCCTGCAGCTGTGACTCTGGTCCTGCAGCTGTGTCTCCAGTCCTGCAGCTGTGTCTCCGGTCCTGCAGCTGTGACTCTGGTCCTGCAGCTGTGTCTCCAGTCCTGCAGCTGTGACTCCGGTCCCGCAGCTGTGACTCCGGTCCTGCAGCTGTGTCTCTGGTCCTGCAGCTGTGACTCTGGTCCTGCAGCTGTGTCTCCAGTCCTGCAGCTGTGAGTCCGGTCCTGCAGCTGTGTCTCCGGTCCTGCAGCTGTGTCTCCGGTCCTGCAGCTGTGTCTCTGGTCCTGCAGCTGTGAGTCCTGTCCTGCAGCTGTGAGTCCTGTCCTGCAGCTGTGACTCCGGTCCTGCAGCTGTGTCTCTGGTCCTGCAGCTATGACTCTGGTCCTGCAGCTGTGTCTCCAGTCCTGCAGCTGTGTCTCCGGTCCTGCAGCTGTGACTCTGGTCCTGCAGCTGTGTCTCCAGTCCTGCAGCTGTGAGTCCGGTCCTGCAGCTGTGAGTCCGGTCCTGCAGCTGTGACTCCGGTCCTGCAGCTGTGACTCCGGTCCCGCAGCTGTGACTCCGGTCCTGCAGCTGTGACTCTGGTCCTGCAGCTGTGACTCTGGTCCTGCAGCTGTGACTCTGGTCCTGCAGCTGTGACTCTGGTCCTGCAGCTGTGACTCCAGTCCTGCAGCTGTGTCTCCGGTCCTGCAGCTGTGACTCTGGTCCTGCAGCTGTGACTCCGGTCCCGCAGCTGTGACTCCGGTCCCGCAGCTGTGACTCCGGTCCCGCAGCTGTGACTCCGGTCCTGCAGCTGTGACTCCGGTCCTGCAGCTGTGTCTCCGGTCCTGCAGCTGTGTCTCCGGTCCTGCAGCTGTGACTCCGGTCCTGCAGCTGTGACTCCGGTCCCGCAGCTGTGTCTCCGGTCCCGCAGCTGTGACTCCGGTCCCGCAGCTGTGACTCCGGTCCCGCAGCTGTGACTCCGGTCCTGCAGCTGTGACTCCGGTCCTGCAGCTGTGACTCCGGTCCTGCAGCTGTGACTCCGGTCCTGCAGCTGTGACTCCGGTCCTGCAGCTGTGACTCCGGTCCTGCAGCTGTGACTCCGGTCCTGCAGCTGTGACTCCGGTCCTGCAGCTGTGACTCCGGTCCTGCAGCTGTGACTCCGGTCCTGCAGCTGTGACTCCGGTCCTGCAGCTGTGACTCCGGTCCTGCAGCCGTGACTCCGGTCCTGCAGCCGTGTCTCCGGTCCTGCAGCTGTGACTCCGGTCCTGCAGCTGTGACTCCGGTCCTGCAGCTGTGTCTCCGGTCCTGCAGCTGTGACTCCGGTCCTGCAGCTGTGTCTCCGGTCCTGCAGCTCGTCTGTGCTGTGTGATTATTGATCTGAGGCGAGATGAAAGCCGCCTGCGTGTTGATTTAAACAGCGTGTTGGACGTCCCTCCGCCCGTCGATATTCAGAGGGGCTGAATTATTAAACGCAGTTTCTCTACGTCTGGCGCCCTTTCAAGTCAAAACGCTTTCATACGAGTTCTGACCCTTTGTGGCTGAAACCATGTTCATTAAATTAATTGGCAACGTTCGATTCCAGCGGACGGCAGAAGGAACCAGAGCCGATGATCTCTATGTTTTAGATAAAGACGTGTTAATGAACTGGTTTATTATTTTATTTGAAACGGTGCTGAGGTTCTCGGACTGCGCAGACGAACCCGAGCCGGATGGGTGCGGTGTTTGGAACGTTTAGCGTTCTCGTTCATCAGAATGCTTTGTGTGAACGATGAGATTAGGATTTAATGACACGGCTTCCGTCCCTTAACGTCATTAACGACGAGGGAACGAGAAAAGCCCGGATTCTGTCAGAAGCGCGGGGTGTTTATCGGCGTTTGAATATTTAATGAGGCTGTTGAATTTTAAATGAATGGGCGTGGCACACAGAGGCGTTCTGCTTTCTTCTGCGTACCTCATTAGGGAATGATTAATCGTTATTTTTGAAGAATATAAAACAATAGTGTTATTGGTCGTTATAGATCAAAGCGATACAGTGAACCAGGTAAAAAGCGGCGAGTTTCGTGTCCGTATCTCAAAAATTGTCCAGATTGTTCGAACAGGAAACGAACCGAGCTAAATCTGAAGAGAGATCAGGAGCGAGGGACGAGTGATGGATCGATTGAACACTTTATTTATCCCCGAGGACATTTAGCAGCCAGTAGCAGCATCAATACAATTAACATTATTAAAATAAAGGGAACAAATGTAAAAATATATATATTTACATTTACAGATCTATCACAGATCGCTTTGCAATTAAACAATTTTTCAATTTGCCATTAATCGCAGACTGCGATCGCTTTGCTATTAAACGCGTCCGTTCTGGCTCTGGCCGTCTCCGACTCGAAAATGCGAATTTCGTTTCTGTAGATCAAAAATTGTCCGATTAACACGAATGTAAACATGACCATAATGCAAAGCGAATGGGAATTCTTGTTCGGAGAAACGGGAATGTCTCGGGAACGCTTCGACCCATTCCTTAACTTTATACGTCATCTCACCCACGAGCCGGGCGTGTCCCGCCAAAATCATGTTGCGGTAAAAGAAAGGGAGACGAAAACGGTGGAATCTTAAAAATTGGTCTTAAATACAGTCTGTAAATAATGACACGTGATTGGTTGCCGTGTCCCGTGGTGCCTGTAGACATCAGCTGCTTAATTTTTAAAGCTCTAATGATGGTTGGTCAGACGTTCCTGGCCCCTCCAGCTAAAGCAGGCCGGGTGACGGGACAGGACCGTGGGCTCGGGCCGTTTTGATTAAGTTACGGGGATATGCAGAGGGTGAAGGTGCTGGGGAACAAAAGCTAATGCTGAGCTAAATCCAATTGCCCGGAGCTGATTGGTGGAGCCTGTGGCGGGTGCGGGTGCGGGTGCGGGTGCACTCGCAGTAGATCTAATAACAGGAGACAGTTGCATAGTGCTCTGAAACACGGCAGGGTCCCCGGGGCCTCCTTCGATTGGGAGTATATCTTCTTTGCTTGACTGGTCACAGAGCATCCTGGAGTGGACACTCTGAACGGGCCTCTGTGACCTCCCCCCCCCCCCCCCCCCGACCGAAGCTTACTGCACGTCTGACCCCCAAACGCCCCGAAGGGAATTTATCAATGAAGCGGCAGTGCAACAAAAAAGTCCATTAATCTTCATCAGAAGCCGCGGGTTGGACCGTGAGCCGTGTGGACGATGAAGAGGACGTGGCTCTGCAGAAAGGTGCGGGACGTCCCGTCTCTGCAGCGGGACATCACGTCTGATTTGGATTTTACAGAGCAGTGGAGTAACCATTGGTTACATCATGGACTCCCATCTTAATGGTGGAACCATCGTCCCAACGCTGTCTGTAACGCTGAGTCAGCGTCTTTAAGAAACAACTGAAAACACACCTCTAACACAAACACCTGATGATATTAGAAGGTGATATGATCAGGTTTGATAATTCTACAGTGTGGCTGTAGTCATGGTAGCTCAGTGGTTTGGTTGGTGGTTTGGTTACCAATGTGGGTCCTTCAGGACGACCCTTACCCCTCACTGCTTCAGGGGTGACTTCCAGGTGTTCTGACCCCAACCAGCAAAGTTGGGATACTTGTAATTCATTTTGAATGGAAGCGTCCACTAAATGACCGAATTGCCCCTCGGAAATTTTAGGAGAAACATCTGTGGCATAAGTGAGATCCCAAAAAAGTCTCCCGAGGCGCCAAAGATCAACATTCAAGCAATAAAGTTTTCCTCTGGGTGGTGGATTTGTGTCCCGGTTCTGTCCACACTTCCCACCATGCCGTGCCACGTAACAGCTTCATACGTTGTTCTCTCTCGATACGAACCATCTGTTTAGCGTGTGAACCTTAATCAGGTTACTGTTGACATACATTTAAAATTAAAACTACAGGTTTCAGTAAGTGTTAGTAAGTGTTAGTAAGTGTTAATAAGTGTTAGTAATGTGTAAATCACAGGAAATCCGTGTCACGGCACCCCGCTGTGCGTCGGGCCGAACAACGCGATTTCCCAAGATTTATTCACAATAATGCACGCCCTCTCGTACCTTGTTGTTTTAATTTACATTTTGACGCATCAAACATCTCAAATGCGTCTCCCGAGACGCCAAAGATCAACATGCGTGTTGGTTGTGGATTTGTGTCCTGGTTCTGTCCACACTTCCCACCATGCCGTGCCACATAACGCCGACATCATAGATATTTATTTGTATGTTGTTGGAATGATTCTATATAAATAACATTAATAAACAGGTATTTATTTTACTTCTATTCTATCGGGAAAGTTTAAAGTCAGCCGCAAAAACCACAAAAAAAAAAAAAACGGATTCTGCTCGAGAACGCCCCCGTCTGGCCTGTTTTGGGAGCGTAACCCAGGCGATATCCAAACCGCTGACACGATTATCTTTATAACAGCGTCACATGGCATTACCGTAATCCCGCTAATAGACTTGGAGTTTAAACCGTTGGTTCAATCGCTTCAATATCAACAGCGCAAGATGTGAATGACCCCCCCCCCCCCCCCCTCATGCATTCAACCAAAAAGGAAACGCAGATGCGGTGTGTGGTTGGTAAATCAACAAAGCTGCTAAAACCGGCTGCTGTGTTGATTTCCTGTGCTGCCTGATGGTGAAAGCAGACCTCATGCGGAGCTTCTGGTTGCAGTTCAGGAGCCTGAAACCAGAACGCTCTATTCTGCATTTAAGTTTTTCCATGATTGAGGAGAAACAATACGGGTTCGTTGGTACCGACATCACGGAATTAAATATTCATGAGGTATCTGGTCATTATTCAGAGGTTGGAGGTTGTTGGACAGCTGTGGTAAAGTGTTTTTTTTGATTGGCTCATGATGCTCTGATGCCTAAATTTGTTAGCCTCTCCGAAAACGGACCATCTGTTTAGTGTGTGAGCGTGATGTGATGTAATCAGGTTACCATCGACGTAGATTTAAATGTGAAAAGTACGGGTTTCAGTAATCGTTATTGATGTCTATATCATGGTAAAGAGGTTTAACGGCACTCCGCCGTGAGTCGGGCCTAACGACGTCATTTCCCAAGATTTATTCACAATAATGCACGGCATTTATATATATATTTATAGATATTTCTTATTTTTAAAGCTGAAGTTTTTGACGAACGCTTCGGCATTCAGTAAATTAACAATAAAGAACGTTTTGCTTGACCGTATTGCTTTAATTCGCGCCTGATTTTCTCACTGGTAGTTGGGAAACCTGCGATGCGCGGCGGATTTTCAGATCTGT
The DNA here is from genome assembly GCA_019802505.1 of Corydoras sp. C115. Taxonomy (NCBI): domain Eukaryota; kingdom Metazoa; phylum Chordata; class Actinopteri; order Siluriformes; family Callichthyidae; genus Corydoras; species Corydoras sp. C115. The sequence continues at coordinate 550,429 of JAFMOC010000091.1, read as the reverse complement.
TTTAAAGTGAAACTCCAGGTGGTCGAGTCGCAGGGTAAACGGCTCAACGCCGTCTTTTCAAAGGAAAACGAAGCCTGCAGTCTGTGGCTGAATGAGAAAAGGTGACGAGTCCAGATTTCCGCCTGCACAGAAGTAATGGAAGCGTTTATCCCTAATTGTGGTTAGCAATTATGCAAATGAGGGGATGATGTGAATGCATGTGTCAGCGTGTGTTAATAAATATGAGGTTAACTACACAGTTTAAGCAGAAAACGCGCCGGTGTCGAGAGACGAGACGATGAACGCCGTTTGTTTGGCAATACTGAATACACAGTTCATATCGGCGCGATTAACGATCGCAGGTCGGCGTGCAGCATCATGTGACGCGTCGAGAAATGTGTACCGCCTTCATTTAAATAGAATAAAATCCTGTTCCGCAGTCCTGCTCTGACGGAACCGAGCACAACGATCCGAATGGGGAAGCGCTCCGAGGGGTGTGTGATCCTCAATGTCTTCACGGCTGGACCAACTGCTCAGCCAATCAGATTTTGGGACCGGAACTAGATATTTATAACATTATAAAAATAAAAAAATGTTTTTTAATGTTATATTTTTATTTGCGACCAACCAGGACGGTCAGAATAGTCATTTGCTCTGAGCGTTCTGATTGGTTGCCGTTGTTTGCAGTCATTGTGGGGACCGCATTGTGTTCACACACTCACTCGTGGGGACCCCCATGTCACTCAGGGGACCGCCAGCTGCTCACCACAATTTATATCAATCAGTTTTGTTGTGTGTTTATAGTTAACCTTAGTTTAAGGTTAGTTAATGTTAGTTTAAGGTTAGGTTAACGTAGTTAAAGGTTAGGTTAATGTTAGTTTAAGGTTAGTTTTATGTTAGTCTAAGGTTAGGTTAATGTTAGCTCAAGGTTAGGTTTATGTTAGTTTAAGGTTAGGTTAATGTTAGCTCAAGGTTAGGTTAATGTTAGTTTAAGGTTAGGTTTATGTTAGTTTAAGGTTAGGTTAACGTTAGTTTAAGGTTAGGTTAACGTTAGTTTAAGGTTAGGTTAACGTTGTTTAAGGTTAGGTTAATGTTAGTTTAAGGTTAGGTTTATGTTAGTTTAAGGTTAGGTTAACGTTAGTTTAAGGTTAGGTTAACGTTAGTTAAAGGTTAGGTTTATGTTAGTTTAAGGTTAGGTTAACGTTAGCTCAAGGTTGGGTTAACGTTAGTTTAAGGTTAGGTTAACATTAGTGTAAGGTTAGGTTAATGTTAGTTTAAGGTTAGGTTAATGTTAGTTTAAGGTTAGGTGAACGTTAGTTTAAGGTTAGGTCAATGTTTGGGTCATAGTATTTAGTGTTAAGTTTGGTTCTCTACAAAATAAATAGAGGTCTATGGTAAAGTCCCACTAAGGGACAAACAAGTGTGTGTGTGTGTGTGTGTGTGTGTGTGTGTGTGTGTGTGTGTGTGTGTGTGTGTGAAGGTGAAAAGAAGTCATTTATTATGGATTATCATATTTTAAATTATTTTAATGTTAAATTTCAGTTTTTTTGCCTCAGGGGGTTGTTGTGCATTAAGAGGTACTTTTCAAGGTCTAACCTTCAAACCTTCAAAGGCTAACAATGCGTTTGGTCTTTATCTCATATTTTCACAGCTTGTGGACAAAAAATAAATAATAACAAAAAAAGAAATCACTATTTTAATTTGAGCTTTTTTGTTTGACATTAAACACAGTTCTCAAATTTTTATTAAACGTTAATCGTGAAATATCTCATCTCAGCATCTTAATCTGCTACTGGGGTTTGGGGGGGGGGGGGGGGGGTTCCTCATGCCCATCCACATTTCGGGTACACCCAGGACAGGACGCCAATCTATCACTGAACACTCACTCACACACACTCATACACACACACACACACACTATATGGGGCAATTTGGAGAATTCAATTGACCTTGATACATGTTTTTTGGACTGTGGGAGGAACCCGGAGGAAATCCACGCGGACACGGGGAGAACATGGAAACTCCACCCAGATGGGAATTCAAACCCGGGAATCCCTAGCGCTGAGAGGAGAACATGCCAAACCACTAAGCCACCGTACCGCCCGGTTTGTTCATAATTTATTATATTTAATTTTGACAGAGGTTTAAATATCCAGTCAGAGTTGTAAACGTCCTTTGATGTCTGCTCTCAGAGCTTTCTGCTCATCATGTAGAACAATTGGATTTGTAGAACGTTACGCAGGAAGTGACTCTTAACGACAGAACGGTGTGGCGTGCCGTGTTGTGGTGTGGCGTGGCGTGCCCGCCAGGTCCTTTTCCAGGTTTAGAATGTGACTCTGATGATTCCTTGTGGACGGGGACGGGGGGACGGGGGACGGGGATGGGATGGGGGGGGGGGGTCGCACTCTGAGGGGTTCTGAGCTCTGACATCACGCCTGCCGGTCAGATCTGACCTTTCCGTGGTTCGTATTAGATTCAAGTGCACTTTGCTTTGAGTCTGTGGAATGCACCGGTCATTTCAGCTTTCACTCGGTCTCCTAATTAAAAATGTAAATTATAGGTACGTTAGAAACGCGAACTCTGACACCTGAGCGTCCAGCGTGCAGAACATCACTGATTTACAGCCATTCATTTCAAAGAAAGCCCTTTAACACAAGACTGTTATTCACAGCTGTGATCTGTTTCTTTTACTGTGTTTGCAGGTATCGTACCGGTCAAAGTTAGGCCACGCCCATTTCTCGCTCCATCCTCTATGTCCTCCACTTACCACTATAATTCCAGACTGTAGTCCATCTGTGTTCTGTATTGGTTCTCTGTTGGTCAGGAGCATCACAGAACAGGTATCATTTGGGTGATGGATTGCAGTGACACTGATGATTGCATGTCCTCCCCGTGTCCACGTGGGTTTCCTCTGGGTTCTACGGTTTCCTCCCACAGTCCAAAAACATGGATTAAGGTCAATTGAATTCTCCAAATTGCCCCATATAAGAGTGTTTGTGTGTGTGTGTGTGTGTGTGAGGGTGTGTCCAGTGATAGATTGCCCCCCTGTCCTGGGTGTATCTGCCCAGCGCCCCTGGATGGTCATGGGGAACCCCCCCCCTGACCCTAATAGAGGATTAAGTGAAAGATAATGGATAATAATAATAATAATAATAATAATAATAATAATGATGATAATGATAATAATGATAATGTGTTCAGTTTCTTTTCTTGTCTTTAATTATTCGAGGTCTCATTTGTTCTTTTTTTAAATCAGAGCTCAGGATGATCCTGTTCTTACAGAGATTTGCTGTGTCCACACATTTGGACGACTTTATATTTCTTTAGACCTTTACAGCTTAAAAAAAACTACGCTGGTTCTGTTCAGGCGACACACAGAACATCTCAGAACGCCGGCGCTAAATCACCCGCAGTTACTGCTGACAGTCTGAGGACGGCGGCGCTTCAGTCTGCCGTTGGACGCAGTCTGTGGGTGATGGGACGGGGGGCTGCGTCCAACAGAAGCCCGCAAACACGTCGAGCTGAACTGCGTACTCATAAACCGCACCTCATTATGGACACTCCGTCTCTCAGCCGGAATGCTCGGAAACCGCTGCCGTTTCTAAAAATGTCCCGCTGCTACCCGAGCTCGTGTTCTGATTCAGACCGAGGTTTCAGACGTTCTGTCCAAACACGTCCAACGTTCGTACAAATCCAGAGGAGCTCAAAGGTTCTACATGAAGCGGGGGTTTCAGGAGGAAGTCCACACGTGTCCCGCTTTATTACACATCCTGATTCCTATTCTAAAGAATTAAATATATAAAACTTTATTGTTATTTAGTTTACAATCTTTAAAAGTAGGACCCTTAATAACTTAATAAGTATCCTTTTCCAACAAAGTGATTAGATCATTAACATAATTTATTCAGACCTATTTTCGTCACAAAGGTAAAGAATGAATGACTTCAAAAACATGGATTCAAGGTGAATTGGCTGCTCTAAAATGCCCCTATATAATGTGTCTGTGTGAGTGGGCGTGCATCCGGTGATGGATTGGCCTGAGAACCGGTGAATTAACAGCTGAAGAAAGACATTGGGTTCCAAAGGTTACCTTGACCGTTTCCTAACATCGGGAACCCAACGACCCGCAGTAAAGGTTTGGAGGTCCCACATTGTCCATACTCAATTATACTCAGATATACTCTCATCCTCTTGAGTATTACAGTCAGTAATGCTTGGTGAAGCAGGGGAAGCATTGTTCGTCTTCCTCTGGCAGTTGCACGGTCTTCCGCTCTGAGAGGGTTCATGGTCTTCTCACGTTCTTTGAGTTCTAAAGCCTTCATCTCACAGCTCCTGATGTCGAGTCTGTGGATTTCTCTGTGTGTTTGGAGTCATCATTCTGTTTTCAAGCTCGTCCTCTTTTCATCTCCGGATGGTTTTTGCAGACACTCTCATGTTTTCGTCCAAAAATTGCTGGTATTTCAAAGAAAGCCTTCTTTTCTTTCCCCAGCAGTGTCGTGTTTTGATGCCACTGGCTGCAACGCAAGACAAAAGCCTGATCAATCAGCGTGGAGAGCTTTCTTGGTTTTCCAGACCTCGGTCATTCCAATCAAGTGCCATTTCTTTATTATATTACAAACTGTGAAAGAGCATCCAGAGAACACTTTAATGTTTTCCTGTTGTGCTCGTCTGCTCCGTGCACCCGATATTTCCACTTTAGTACCAGGATGTTGCATCGAGGAGCCTATAGCTGCTCAGACGTCGTGGGATGCTTTTATTTTGGTTGATTATGTTAATTATCAAGGACTGAAATCTTGATTCATATAAGACTTTGTGCTACTTGGAGACCAAACTACATACAGTACGGTGTCTTTAATGTCTTAAAATCATTTTATATCGATATGTGGGAATCATACGTATTAAAATCCACAGTATTAAGTCTAAGCATTGTATCAGTCTGAGTATAGAACCTAACCTTAGTGCCTGACTGTGGTCATAATTATCGGGTTCACAAATATCCCAAAACTGCTGACTGCAGACAGAAATATTAAGATGCTTCCACAAAGCTGCGTGACCTTTTCAGAAATCTGAGATGTGGTTCTTTGCAATAACAAAAGGAAATGTACAGTCCTCGCAGTTAATAATATTCTATATGCTGTTTGCTTATATATAACAATTTTAAAGTTCATATTTTAAAATCTCATATTTATTGGTTTCCACATTAAAACCTATTAGATATGAGGTTATTATAAAACGAAAAAAGTTCGTTGCGCTACTGAAATCTGATTGGCGGACCCGTTTGTGACATCATTGACAATAACACACATCTCTGAGCGCTTCAATGCGTGATATACAATACGTTATTTTAATCATAAAATACAGATTAATATAAACAGCGATCGGCACTAAACCTGTTACACTGTTTTATAAACTGCGTTTGGTAATTTGACCACTAGAGGGCAGTGTTTGCTTGTTAAAAAACTGGAATCCTGTTACTCAGTGATTAGCACTCAGGACTAGATTACATCACGGAAGATCAGATTATTAATGATTTTGCTTTCATTAAACACATTTCTGAATCAGAGCTTGTTTTTTATTATAGTGAGTTTGTAAGTGTTTTATTAAAGTAATCAGACTCTCGAGGTTGTGTATTATTCTGAATAAATCACGTAAAGAGGTGGCGCTGTTCTCCACTACACACCGGGACTAATAACACCTCTTTATGGGGTTTATGTGTTCTGCCCCATAAATAGGCTTTTATTCTTATGTTAATTTATTATTTATATGGAACCTCCGGCAGGTGTGTTTATTTGCAGATGTGTTGGTATTGTTCGTTCTTGCGTTGTTGCAGATATTAAAACTAAGAGACTTGATGCCTTGGATTTTAATAACAGTCTAACACTGACTTCTCACACTGTATCTACCAGAATTAAACTAATTTTCCTGGTTCTCGTTAAAACCAACATCCATGCGTTTTAATGAAGGTTCTGAAGGGTGGACATGGCGTTTTGGATGTTGTCGACGGCTCGTGTGACGTGGAGAGCTCGGCTGCGGTGGCGCTGCAGTGATGTTCATGCTAATCTGAGTCTGTCTGAACTTCTGGTCATTCTTGTGTAAATCCTGTTGAATAAATGGCTTAGTGGCTGTTTATTTTCTCCTCTGACACGGGGGAACTCTGTCAACCAACCAAACGCCGTCCAGCATTGTCCTCGCTCAGAATCCGGACTGAGGTCAGAGCCCGGCGTTCTCCTGCTGCACTCAGAGAGCGACCAGCTCGGGACAATCAGAACCAATTCTACTGTTCCTGCTTCCATTAGAGCTTACAGAACCAGTCTAAAGTTAGGACACGCCCCCTTTATGCTCCATGTCCTCCACTTACCATATTTGTTAAGTTTGTAGTTCAGACTGTAGTCCATCTGTGTTCTGTATTGGTTCTCTGTTGGTTCTCCATCACAGAACAGGTATCATTTGGGTGGTGGATTGCAGTGACACTGATGCTCTGAGGGGGTGTTAGTGCAGCAGTGCTGCTGGAGTTTCAGTTTAAACACCTCAGTCACACTGCTGGGATAGGACTAATGCCCCCACCCAATAACCCCTGCTCTGTGGAGGTACTATTAGAGAACAGAGTACACAGTCTGTACTGTAGAACACACAGAGATGGACTACAGTGTGGAAACAAGGGTGTGTGTGTGTGTGTGTGTGTGTGTGTGTGTGTGTGTGTGTGTTTAATTACAGGCTGCATTTCCTTTCTTTTTCAAACATAGTAGGTGGCACTGGGCTTTCGGTTCCTTGGCCGCTCCTTTTGGGTTTCTGCTCACCGGTCCCCCTCCGCCTCTCGTCGCCGCGCCCGTCGGGGGGGGGGGGGGTTCTGATGCTCTGAGTACCCTCTGAGCTGTTGATGATCATCATGCTGCAGGTTCAGAACCCACAATAACAGTGATTTAGCGAACCATTCAAATTATTATTTTATAGTAAAATTTCTAAAGCCGGATCATGAAATGGCAGCCGGTTCTTATCCTCATGCCAAAAAAAACAAAAACAAAACCATGGCATCCGGTCGCCGTGCCAACCAACAGCCATGAGGTAAAGAGAAGAGGTAAAGAGGTAAAGAGAAGAAACCCGGCGCTGGGTTTCAGGGACAGTGATCAAGCGCTTAGGAAAAATTAATTAATTAATTAGTGGTTTTGCATAGAGCTGGGTTCGACTCGAGCTGTAGCATCAATGACCTATTTCTTCTAGTGCTGGGGGGTGGGGGTGGGGGGTGGGGGGGTTCCTGCTGATCAATGGAGTAAGTGAAGGAAACCGGCGGCGCTACGACCCGGCGGACAGCCTCCCTCCTCCCGGTGCCTGTGGCCGAGCTGCGCTGCGAGTGAGTGAGAGAGAGAGAGAGAGAGAGAGAGAGAGAGGAGAGAGAGAGAGAGCGGGGGGTGAGCGAGCTGCAGAGGAAGTCCTCCTCGTCCTCAAGTCCACTTCGCAGGACTTTTACTCTCCGGCTGCCATTCCGAGGATTTTTGCGTCCTGTCCTCTGTTTTCGCTCCTCTCTCCTGGCCTCTCTGGACGTCTCTCTCTCTCTCTCACTCTCTCTCTGTCTCTGTGTCTCTCTCTCTCTTTCTGTCTCTCTCTCTCTCTCTCTCTCTGTCCTGCTGTTTCTTCGTGGGATCTTATGGAATTACGCATCATCTCTGGAATCCGGAGCGCTGCTGCTTTTTTTCGGGACGCTGTTTCTTTTAAAGCTTTGATTTGTTTTGATTTATTTGATGAGATTTTATTCGCTTAGGTTTTATTTAGTGCGCTGGGTCGCTGCTGCGCGGTGAGCCTCCCTCTCGTTTGAGTTGGGCTCATTTTAAAGACTGAGAAGCTGAAAGTTGCCCCTCGGCCGGAGCGTGCGCGTTGGTGCCGCTGCGCCGCGGACCGATCCGAGGGTTCGGGTTCGGATCTTCTGATGTCGCGCAGCTGAAAGTTGCTCAGCCCGTCGCCGTGCGTCCGGCCGCCTGCTGTGGGTCCGCTGGAGGCTGGCGTGGGCCGCGCCGCCGTGGAAATGCCGCGCCGCTGAGCGCCCGAGTGCGCGGCCGCCCGCGATGAGCTGTCGGCGCGTCCTGCCCTGCCGCGGGTTCGGTGCTCTGCTCGTGTGATGCTTTGATGCTGCCCTGCTCTCGATACAAATATGATGAAATGGCAGCCCCGGAAGAAGGTAAGAGACCGGGCGCCGCGGGCGGGCGGGCGGGCGGGCGGTCGCTTTGGAGACGCGCGGTAGGCGCGCCGCGCGTTCGCGGGGGTTTCAGCGCGGGGGTCCGGAGCGTGTACGGTTCTGCTGACCGTTCTGCAGGACGGGGAACGTTTGGATTTTGAAGAACCCTCCGCGGATGGGAACGTCAGCGCGTGGTTGGGTGGAAGTTTGCGCCGTGCCAAATCCGCTTTACGCGCGGAGGACGGGGGCGGGCTGGCGGTCTGCTTCTGATCCGAGCTCCAGATCTCTTTACTCTGTTGCACGTTTCAGCAGAGTACTGCCCTCAGGAGTGTGTGTGTGTGTGTGTGTGTGTGTGTGTGTGTGTGTGTGTGTGTGATTAAGTATACTGCTTATCTTCCAAAGTTATTCAGCGCGCCATTCCTCGGTCTGCTGTAAACCTTCCTGAGAGATTAAATGTACCGTGTGCTCCACATGGAAACTTTAGAATTCGCTGAGCAGCAGCAGCAGCGGCAGCAGGGATAGGAGCAGGTCGACTGGGGTGACACTTCTCCCGATGAGTGGTTGTCACTGCAGAGCCCTCCTGATTCACGAGTGCGCTTGATATTCATGCTGTCGCTATCTCGGCTCCCATTGGCTCCACCGGTGGCACCCCGAGTAATTAGACCCGTGACATTATTAACCTTTGCTTGTTAATGGCTTAAAATGCCATTGTGTGAAATGTATGCCTGCGTCACGGCAGAATAAACCGGGGGGGGGGGGGGGGTGTAATGTCACTCCCTGTCGTTTTGCATGGTGCATCCAGAGAAAGCGTGCAAGGGCTTCTGCATTTTAATGAGGAGTGAAGCTCCAGCACCAGGCCCCGGGGTTGGTGTCCTTGTGTTCCTCACTGTGCTTTCGGTCGGTTGGTGGCACAGAACCAGAAACAGCTCGTTACTGTCAGAGAACAGAAGCACACAGAACCACACAGAGTTCATTAGCAAATAATATTATTTTCTGTCTTTATTTTGGCAAATTGACTTGAATCTGAGTCCCAGCCTGCTGTTCCCATGTGCTCCACTTGGGGGCAAACACTGAAAGTTGATTCCTTCTTTGAACCCTTGGAAGAAAGAGTATTCTATCTTTAACTGTATAATTATTTCAATACATTTTCATCCCTTTGTTCTGTGATGGAGTCAGAGTGGATGCTGACGGCGTTATCCGAGCAGAACGCGATTAAATAAGTTCTAAAAACGGAGCGTTTGTAAGTAAAGATGTAGAAATAGTCAGTGAGTCACGCATGCAGCTGTAGCACTCTGCATTTTTTTTTTTTTTTATGGATCTGTAAATAGACCTCCTTGAAGGATTACAACAGTCCAAACACAGTCTGAGAGCCGCGGCGCTCACAGAAGGTCCGTAATTGTGATTCAGCGCCGGCGCCTCGGCTTCGGGGGACGCAACAAAAGCATGCAAATGATAATGATTTGCAGTAAAAGATGGCTGCTGTTAAAACTCGGCAGGTGTCAGATTGCGTCCTTCGCCGTTGCCTCTTGATTACGGTTTCCAGCGTTTCCTCCTCACGGGCTCCTCCATACCTGATCAAAGCTCTGCCGTCCTCACTTAGCTGCACTCGTCTCCCCAGAAGCAGCGCGGAGACACGCAGGCTCACTTGTCTGCCCTTGACATGGGAAGCTATTTTCCAAAATGCTTGGAATGCAGGGACGAAAGCTGGTTGGTCACGAAGCTCTTGTCATGTTTTCAAAGCATCGTCAGCTGCACATCAGCACTTTCTTATGTGTTCAGTGTAGCTATATATATATATATATATATGATATATATACCTATATATAAATATATATATATATATATATATATATATATATATATATATATAATATATATATATAATCCATCCATTATCTTCTGCTTTATTCTGTATTCGGGTCGTGGGGGGGGGGGTTCCCCATGCCCATCCAGGGGAGAACGTTTCTGGCGCTGGGCAGATACACCCAGGACAGGAGGCCAATCTATCACTGGACACACACTCACTCACACAGGCACACTCTATATGGGGCAATTTGGAGCATTCAATTCACCTTGATCCATGTTTTTGGACTGTAGGAGCAAACCAGAGAACCCAGAGGAAACCAACATGGACACGGGGAGGACATGGAAACTCCACCCAGATTGGGATTCGAACCGGGAATCCTCAGTGCTGAGAGGAGAACATGCTAAACCACTAAGCTATATATATATACTCACTCACACACTGTATAGGGGCAATTTAGAGAGGCCAATTTGCCTTAAATACATGTTTTTGGACTGTGCGAGGAAACTGGAGAACCTTGAGAAAACCCACATGGACACGGGGAGAACATGCAAACATTCATTCATCCATTATCTTGGATGGCTCCCCTCCAGGGCAGAACGTTTCGGGTGCTGGGCAGGTACACCCAGGACAGGACGCACATCCATTGTTGGGCACACACACACTCACTTTATAAGGGCAATTACGAGCCGTCAGTTCACCTTTTGTATGTTTTGAGGTGCTGTCAGCCCATTGGTCCATCCGTCCGTCTGTATGTGTGAGCCGTTCGTCGGGGTGAGCAGAACACACGGAACCCGGTTCTGGCGTGACTGGATGTGGTCCTGGCTCGGCCGCCGCATTCCTCGCGCCGTTGGCTCGGCGTGCTTCCTACAAGGGTTTCGTTTTTCCACCGTTTTTCTTTTCTGAGACGTCGTCTCGCGGAGAGCACCAGCGTTCCTCGCCACATCCTCGTTTTCTTTAGAGACGTTCTGCTGTTGACTCCCAACTCGACCCGTTTTCTTTCTCAAACCGTCCCATTCCACAAAAACGTCGACCACCATCGATAAAATAAAAAAAAAAAACAAACATCGACCACGTTCCAGAGCTAGAACCCGGGGCTAACGTTCCCACAGGCGTTCCGATCAGCAGGCCGGAGCCGGTTCTTTCGGTTCTGTTTTGTTTTTTTTCGTGTGGGACCCACATTTCCTGGTGGTATCTTTAGAATGAAGCTCCACCTGAAAGCCTCCCTTCTTCGAACCCTCTGCTCGCAGCGAGATGTAAATCGGTGTGGAGTTTTCGAGGCGCCCCTGTGTTGGGGCGTCACGGCCCGTTATCCACCTCCTCGGGCTCCACGCAGCACTTTGATGCTCAGACTGTTGTGAGGTTCTAACCTCATCGTCGCTCTCACTCGGGTTCCGTCGGCCGTGTGCACGGATTCCTCACGATATCTGAGAACGCCGGATGTGAAGGCCGATTTGGAAAACAAACTCTTTTCTGATAATGGAACCCCGGTTGGCTTTGAAGGCGTGTGTTCGTGGTGTACGCTTAAAAGACTCCCAGGAGTGCAGTGTGTGTGTGTGTGTGTGTGTGTGTGTGTGTGTGTATACACACTACAGAACATCACAGCGGCATCGGCGCCATCACTGCCTCCTGTTCCTTTAAGATCCAGCTCCCTGTTTTTAAAGGAACCATTTCATGAAGTCGCAGAGAAGACGTCGGATCTGACGTTAAAATGTCTTCATATTCGCACTCAGACGTAATGATCTCCATGTTGCATCGCTGGGAGAGAAGAACCCTGGGTTCTCCAGCGACACCCCCCCCCCCCCCCTCCTCCACCCCACATCTGCACTGAATGTGTCTCTTAGCTAAATGTTCTGTGACAGTGGAGTCAGCGATTCGGCTCTTTCCCGTTGACAGGAGAACGCAGGGGGGGGTGGGAACATTCCGCTGTCCTTCCCCAAACGTTCCCGCTTCACTTGTTGGTCGTACCTGAGGATACGAACGTTCCTGACCATCTTCCTGACCATCAATTAATACCTTTACATCCTCATGATGATAATAATACAGAGTGTTAATTTAACAGAGATACAAACCTGCATGATATATTATTTATTAGAATGCCGGCGCTTTCAGTCCTTAAATCTGATTGGCTGAGCCGTGACATTATTAACAATATCACACACCTCTATCCAAAGAGCAGAGTGTATAAAACCAGCCTCCCTGAAACGTATATAAAAACCAACTGGTTCCTGTTTTTTATTCTCGGCTTTAGACGATTCGTTGTCCTGAGATAATAATAAAGCGTTTCGGTGCGAGGGGGCGTGGCCTTATTATCCCCATAAAGTAGTGTTAATAGTCCCGATGTTTAGTGGAGTACAGCGCCACCTCTTTACGTGATTTATTCACAATAACACACAACCTCGAGAGTCTGATTGATTTAATAAAACAAGCTCTGATTTAAAAAAACAAGCTCTGATTTATTAGTGTGTTTATTACAATCAAAATCGTTAATAATCTGATCTTCCACCACATAACAAGTCTCGTCCGCTTTTTAAAGTGAATGCTGATCGCTGAGTAACAGGATTACGGTTCCTCTAACAACGAAACACTGCCATCTAGTGGCCAAAATTACAAAACATCGCTGTTTATATTAATCTGTATTTTATAATATAAAATAATGTATTGTATATTGTATTGTGATATACCATTCAGACTCTGATGGTTTGTCACGCATTGATACGAATGTAGGGGTGTGTTATCGGCAATGATGTCACGGCTGGAACGACAGCTCAGCCAATCAGATTATTTTAATAGTAAATACATGCTAAATGTAAATATGAAAACAAAAAAAAAAACACTGGAAATGGGCGGGGCATATGTCAGAGGTCATTCCGTCGCCGGTTTGGCGGCGTTTCTGTTCGCGAATAACCGTCGCTTTAAAATGCACAGAGAGCCTCGGTGTGATTTCTGATCTCACAGCAGATCGATACAGGTGGCCATAAACATGCTGAGTGTTCACACCAGACCCCCCCCCCCCCCCCCCCCGCAGCTGATTGGATTACACTAATATGTTCAAAGGCACTTCATATTTGCGCGCCCAGTGGCGGTGTGCTGATAGCGTTCTGGGAGGAGGGGATTTAGTTTGCGGTGGATTATCGGGATTATTACCAGACCCTCTGATCGTCCCACCTCTGCGGATCAGACGTCCAATCTGTGATTTCTTTTTTCGGGAAGCCTGTGCTCCGGAGGCCTGAGCTGGGATCGTTTATCAAATCAGATCTGCTGAGTCAGGACCGGGGCAAGCTCGCCTCAGTTTGTGACAAACTGCATTTTCTAAAAAAAAAAAAAAAAAAAAGGTTGTGATTTTCTCTAAAAGTACAATAAAATCTGAAATCTGTAATTAATTTAAACTTCACCAGAACGACAACAAAATGCACTGGATGGCCAAAAAGGTCAGACCACCTTAAACCCCCGCGTCTGTGATGTTTGTTTCTATCCAGAGTTGCATTAATTTAACCCACGCTCTTGTCCTGATGATGGAGAGACTCCTCCAGCACATCCCCAAGATCCTGAGTGCGGTCCAGGTCTGGATCTGTGGAGTGATATGTGATGCTCCCTGAACCCCGCGCTCACAATTTAACCTTCTGAAACAGATGAGCCTCTTTTCCACGACCTCATGATGCGTCTTCAGCTGTTTAACTATTGAGTACATGCTCACTGCATCAGTTAGGGTTTAATAACACGTTGCCAGGTGAAACATAATCACCCCTGCAGTAATCATCCAATGGGAGGCTTCTACCTATTTGCTTAAAACTTAAATCCAGGCGACGACTTTTTTTTTTTTTTTGGGCCAGCCAGTGTGTGTTCGGCCTTTAATGGTATTTTAATCGAGTGGAAATTAAGCCTATCCCTGCTGTATACTACATTTGTAGACTTGAGACTGCTCAATAGTTCGTAGTCGCTGTTGGTTGATTATTTTCCTAATGAGGCGGGGCAATCAGGCACTCAACGTTTAAGTGTTTTTCCAAAAAAATCCCAAAAAGCAGTTAATTATATTAATCTTTGCATCGTTGATACCTTTAGATCTCTGCGGCCCCGGCCCCGCAGGGGTCACTTTGGCCCACTCACGTCATTACAGATGGAATATTTTGGAACATGTCGTAAGCGGCGAGATTGGACAACTGAGCAAGAAGGGGGTGTGTCCAAACTTCTGACCGGTTCTGATAATTGTAGAAATTTAGAAAGAGAGAAGAAATGGAACGATTTTACTAGATGTTGTTAATACACAGCCTACAGGCTCAGAGAGCACCGATTCCTCGTTTGATTATAAGATGGCAGCAGACTCGTCATTGGGACTCCGATGTTGTGACCGTTATCTGGACTGAATCCTTGTGCGCTGAGCTAATTTGGTAGCTCTTAACCCCTGAGTAGCTCCCGCTCCTTATCTCCATCTGATTCCACTCTTATTTATTCAATCTACAAGCTCGGCTATCTGTCTCCTGACATTGTTCCTCAGCGGAACGTTAAACTCCAGACGAGGAACACGGGCGGTCCGTGTTTGCGGCGTGTTGACCCGTCTAACCTGCAGACATGGATGGACATGAATTGGAAATGCGAGTGCGCTCAGCGGCCCGTAAATCACCGGATGCCAGCGTTCCTGTAGGCATTGTGGGGGGGGGCGGTTCTGTGGATGATTAACGGAGGGAAGTGGGCGCACCTGCTGCGTTCTCCGACGGGACGCCGTATTTACGGTCCGCCGCTTCGTGTGGAGTCCAACCGAATCGCGCTCACGGGGCAAGCGGCCAGTTCAGGGTTCCGCTACCGCGTTGGATCGGATGCCGAGGAACCGGATGGTAGTTATTAGGAACAACACAAAGCCCGCTCAGGGAACCCCCCCCCCCAAATTTATTCAGGCACATTGGTCAGAGGCCTCAATATAATCTGATGGATCTGCGAATCGCGTTGCTGCGACGCCCCGCGGCAGAAGTTCATGAACGGCGCTCTGCAGCCGCGCAACAAAGTTATTAATTATAAATCATCTGCGATCTCAGCGTGACGGAGGAACCAACATGGAATTATCATTTAAATGAAATCATACAATTATCTTATAACACAAATCCACACCATTTAACTTACCTCCTTTTTAGGACCCTGTGGAGGTTTATATACTCTTCACAATCACCAGCATCATCGCCTGTGATTGGTGGAGAGTGTTTCTGCTAATGTGCGCAGACGAAACTTGTGAAGATGTGTTTTTTTTTTTTTCTTTTTTGGTAAATATAATTTTCTAAAAAACAAAATCCGCCAAATGAGCGGCACGGCGGTGTGGTAGTTAGTATGTTCTCCTCTCAGCACTGGGAATCTAGGTTTGGGAATCCTGTGTCCGCGTGGGTTTCCTCACATGGACTCGAGGGGAATTGAATGCTCTTAATTGCCCCATCTAGTGTGTGTGTTTATGTGAATGAGTGTGCATAGTGATGGATTGGCGTCCTGTCCTGGGTGTCTGCCCTGCGCCCACAACGTTCTCCCCTGCATGCCCCCCCCTCACGCCAGCGACCCTAGTGGAGTATTAAATTGAAGATAATGAATGAATAAAATCCACTAAAAAGCGATTAATTATGTTAATGATCTTTCCACCGTTTGCAGGACACTTTAATTAGATTTCTTACTCATTTCTATAAAGTCATGCATCCTTTTATTTCGGCGTAGTTCGGACCGATGATGATGATGATGATGATGATGATGATGATGATGATGAATGTAATCTCGAGTCGGGACCTGGTCGTTAAGTTTTGCAGTTGTTCACAGCGTGAACGTTTCGTCTTAATAAAGGGATATAATTTATTTACTCTCAGATTCCGAGCGATAATGAGGACTGGAGGGTGAAATCAGCTGTGAACTCATTCATATGAAATTTCACGTAAACAACGACTCACTGCGCTAATCCATTAAAAACTTTAATTAGTTTGGAAAGAAGTAATAGTAACTAATGACTAATTAGTAGTGTGCAGAACACAGGGATGTAATTAGGTAAGTTATAACGGTGATGTACGTACAGGACGTAAATACAATAAAGAATTCAGATCGGTTGGCATGTTCAGGTTCTTTGATGTTTTTAAAGAGACCATGTGTGACTTTTGGTCAGGAAGTTAATTGTAAAAAAATGTTTACAGTAAAGACAATTATCTTAATTATCAAAAACTTGTCTTGTCATTTCGCTTGTCTACATCCTCACCAACTCTTATAATACCTTACAAACAATAGTTTATTGTCTTAATTACTTTATACCTCATAACTAACAGCTCTTACAACTAATGTGATCCGTTTAAAACATAGTTGCCACAACTACTGTAGTCGCTCTAAAAGGTTCCCACAATTAGTATAATGTTCGTAAGCAGGAGTTTCTCGTGCGTTACTAATTCAAATATTTATTTAGATGAGAAGGTAATTCCGTGAGTGTGAAGTCATCGAATTTGCATCTGCAGTAAATATTTGAGGATGAGGTAAATCCTAATTTCACGTTGCCTCATGTTCGTGTTGCACAGAGAGAGCGTGGTTTGACATTTAAACCCTGTGAGTACCCGTAACCCCCTCGCACCTGCAGCGTTTCGTTTTTTTAAATAGAAAGCCTCTTTCAGTTCACTTACGATGATCAGAGAAATCAATTAAATGATTGAATGCCACTTAAAGAAATCCAGGAAATGAGTAAAACGCCATTAAAAATGCAGAACGGCGCCAATGAATAAACAGATGCACTGCGTCGGAAATCTGAGAACAAATTCTGTTTAATGTATAAGTAATGAATACAGAATAAATGTTTGATAATTAAGGGGATGAAAGGACATTGGTTGGATTAGAGTTATGTTAATAGTGAATGTGGTGCTTTTCAAGAACACTCAATAAATAAAAAAATGAAGTGTGTGTGTGTGTGTGTGTGTGTGTGTGTGTGTACACATGTATCTCATTCTGTGGTTTCTCATTACACTTCAGATGAGTGTTGATTTAAATAAACACAAACTTTACTGATCCATTCATTTATTCATTATCTTCTGCTTAATCATATATTGGGGTCGCAGAGAGATGGGGGGGGGGGGGTTGTTCCCAATGCCCACCCAGGGGAGAACGTTTTGGGCGCTGGGTAGATACACCGAGGACAGGGTGCCAATCTATCACTGGGCACACACACTATATAGGGGCAATTAAGAGCATTCAATTCCCCTTAAATCCAATTCAAATCCAAAACCGGAGAACCTGGAGGAAAACCACAGGGAGAACATGCAAACTCCACCCAGTCTGGGATTCAAACCGGGAATCACCAGCGCTGAGAGGAGAACATACCAACCACCCAGCCACTGTGCCGCCTTCTTGTTGGATTAATGTTTAGAAAAATAAACTACATTTAACAAAACCACACAACGTCCACATCATCTACATAAAGGTTTTAAATATAAATAACTCTCTCCACCAATCACAGCTGCTGCTGCTGCTGCTGCTGGTGGCTGTTAAGAGTATATAAACCTCCACAGGGTCCTAAAGAGTAAATAGTTTAAATTTCATAGCATTAGATGCACGGTGTGGATTTGTATCTTTATTATTTATGGGATAATTGTATGATTTTATTTAAATGATAATTAATTATGACCTTTAAACTCGGGTTAACGCCGCAGCATAGAGCTCCGTACATAAACCTCCGTAAGCATGTCGTATATTAAAAAGATTTTCTGCATAAACTCTGAAGGATTTGTGGCTGGGTTCCTCTTTAAAGGCATTCGATATAATTTAGGAACTGAACCAACCGCCTTAATGTGGCGGCGGCGTTCTGCCTCCAGAGCTCATCTCAGCTCGGCGCTCAGCCGCATAATATGACCAATAATGCTTTTGATTGAAACCTATTTACACAATTTTGCCTTTACCCCAGGCGAGCGGATCAGTTAATTAGCTGGATGCAGTTGATATGGCGTGCATGCGTGCGTGCGGGTGTGAGTGTGTGTGTGTGTGTGTGTGTGAGCAGGGGAATGCTGGTGATTGAATGTTTCATGGTGTAACAGAGAGGTTCTGATTGGTCCTGCCGGTGTGTGTCTGTGTGGTGGTGGCGCGGTCCCACCGGTGTTACAAACGCAGTCGGCTGAATAAACAGAAAGCCTGATACGATACGCTACGGGTTCTCTCGGCCGACGGCGTGGAAAACCTCCTCGAACCCGGCGGCTTTAGGACCGACTTGACCCCAGAGACGGAGCGAACGCTGGCAGGGAAGCACGGAACGTGAGTCTGAAACCTGGGTCCGCTCCAGGACCGTTCCATCAGTTCTCCAACCTAGCGTTCTCCTGCTCAGCGGCCTAATTACGTTCCCTACATGATGGTTAACGCAGGATTTTTTGCCAGCTCGTGTTATTTTGCGTTATTATTTTAATTGGCGTCACAGGCTTCTGCTTCTGATTATAAACAGTCCATTACCAAATAGCTTTTTGTATCTTTGGAAATGTCCACGGCGTTTAAACACTATAAATACTATTTTGTACTAGTCAATAAAATTTCAGGTTGGCTTGAAGACGTTCCCCTCGCATTACATTTACATTTATATTTATATTCGGTTGTTTCAAAGCCACTTACAAATATACCAACTTGGGGGGGGTTGGGGTCCAAACTGTTGGTACAGCGCCCCCTGGAGCAATAAGTGTTAAGAGTCTTGCTCAAGGACTCACATTGGTAACTTCAGTGGACCTGGGATTTGAACCCACAACCTTCAGACTGAAAACCCGACCACCTGAGATCTTTGTGGAATATGTAAATGAGATGAATCGAGTTCTGCACACAGCTTGATGAGAACGCTGAGGTTCTGATTAAAGGGTTAATCCCAGAGCAAAGCAGCATCAAAAACAGAGGTCTCATTAACGTCTCGGTGGTTTCTCCTGAACATCAATGAGATGAAACAGGAGATGAAGGAGACTGTGGTATGAGTCTGCTGCTGATCAGCTGTATCTCCTCAGATAAAGACCTCCTGACGTTCAGTCCAGATCGCAATGAAGCCTCACAAAGGCTTATTGGACGAGCCGTCTGTACTGACTCAGCACTCTAATGACTCGGAGTCGTTTGAGCAGGAATCACTTTTCACAATGCTGACAACAAAAGAACAGAAACACACACGAACCGATCTCCTATAAGCGGCGCCCATTAGAACTCTTCACCCAACAACCTGCATGTCCTCCCTCACCAAATCCATCAGCCTCCTCTTTGGCCTTCCTTTGCTCCCCCTTTAATACAAACCAACTAAACCCCGCCTCTCGAAGAACCACGCCCTCCAAAACATCCTGCCTTTGCCGTCCCACCAATCAAATCATTCCTAATCTGTCCACATGTGCAGGATACACTGCCCCTGGTGTTGGATTATATTATATTGGAAAGGTCTAGGGCGTGTTGGCTCAGTGGTTAGGGTGTTGGGCTGTCAATCTGAAGGTTGTGGGTTCAAATCCCAGCTCCACGGAAGGTGTATGTGTGAGCAAAACCCTTACCCGTCATTGTTCCAGGGATTCTGTATGTAACCCTGTGTTCTGACCCCATACATTAAGGATACTTGTAAGATTTAGGGAACATTGAGCTTAACTCTTTCTGAACATGGCAGAGTTTGGATTAAATTGGAGCTGTTATTGTGAGCGAGTCGTCTCCATGAGAACTCTCGACGTGGTTCTGAGTAACTTCCCGTTTGAAGGCAGGTGCTTTCTGTCAGAACTGCGTTCCGGATGGCGGCGCCGACTGAAACCAGGTACAGAACGCGTTCTGCTGCGAGCAACTGAGATGGGTTTGATGTGACGGCAGACTTTCAAAGCCTCGTCATTTTTAAATCATGCTTTGATCTGATTGTCATCACAGTATGCTGCTCATCAGAGTAATTATTCATTCAGTCATTATCTTCTTCACGGGGGGGGCGTTTCAGGCGCCTGGCAGATGCACCCAGGGGGTGCCAATCTATCACTGGACACACACTATATGGGGCAATTTGGAGCATTGAATTCACCTTGAATCTCCATGTTGCAGCAGAAGGTCTCCGTTCTGACCGTGGTGGACTGATGCGAGACATCTCACCGTAGCCTGCCGTCCATCTACATAAATAATGCTGACGCCATTGGCGGGTGTGCGGTAGTTCCCACCGTCCTGAAGGGCGTGGCCCCAGCCTCTTGGCCCCATGGATGGTACCCACAGCCGCAATGTCCAGACTCAGCTTCTGTCTCACCGTCTCTCCTTTAGTTGACTTGCAGCCGGGACGCTCGTCCTCACGGTCGTCCATCATCATCGGTACTCGCGCCATCGGCTGTCGGTCGGCGCGGCAACTGTTTGAAGTGTGCGCCGCTTTAAATATCATTGTTTGGATAAAACTGATCCTTGTATTTTGTCTCCTGTGATGTTCTGTCCCTCGGTCGGGTTAGGTAACACCCCCGCCCCCACCCCCCCCCCCATCCCCCTCCCGGGCATGTGATCCTGTTACAGAATTTAAAGGTTCTGTTTGCGTTCTGGCTGTTTCTTTAGTGACCGCAGTGCTTTATCGATGCGCTTTTAACCATATTGTACATATTGGGTGCAGAATTATGGGATGTTTATTAGATTTAATCTTCAGCGATGCAGCCAGCTGTCGGTGAACCACCAGCAGACATGGATTTGTAAATTTCTCCATTGTGGGACCAATAAAGGCATGTTTCATCCATCCATCCATTATCTTCTGCTTTATCCCCCACTAGGTTCGCAGGGGGGTTCCCCATGCCCATGCAGGGGAGAACGTTTCGGGCTCTGGGCAGATACACCCAGGACAGGGCGCCAATCTATCGCTGGGCACACACTCTCACATTGACACACTCTATATGGGGCAATTTGGAGAATTCAGTTGACTTGATCCATGTTTTTGGGACAGTGGGAGGAAACCGGAGAACCCGGAGGAAACCCACGCGGACACGGGGAGAACATGCAAACTCTACTAAGAGGAGAACATGCCAACCCCTAAGCCACCGTGCCGCCCTGCATGTCTTATCATATCTTATTTCATCAGATCCTCAATAAGTGTTCTCTTGGTGAGTCCGTATCTGGTTTCCCCTTGCGGCACGTTCACTGACGTTCAGGCCGGCGTTGGCGTGTGATCACCATCATTAGGTCCATCTCTGAGCTCCGTGGGTTTGATGTTGCTCTGCGAGCCCGATTTAAAGAAAAGTAAAAAAAGCTGCCTCTTCAGAGGATGTGTGGGCGCTGAACTGCGGGGTGGAGGTGGCGCCACCCACTCGGCAGGCCTTTCATGTGTGTGTAAGTGGTGTCTTTGAACCACCTTAAAGTAGCGGCGTTCAGGACGGCTCCCGTCGCCCCGCGTCCTCCTGCATCATTACGCTCGCTCGCTCGCTCGCTCCCGCACACTCGCACGGCGCTCTCTCTCTCTTTTCATCAAAGTTCGGCGGCCCCTTCCAGCTATGAGCCGTTTCCTCTCTTTTTCGGGTGTGAAACGGTGAAATAATAAAAGGCCGTGGGGGCTTCCTGCTTCCTCACTCCAAACTGGACTCTAATGCAATTTGTTTCAATTCCCTGCCCTGCATCACACCCCGACTCACCGCCGACTGCGCTCTGCCGGTAGATATGGACTCACACTATTTTGGGATGGTGTGAGTGTGTGTGTGAGTGTGTGTGAGAGTGTGTGTGTGTGTGAGTGTGGATGCATTCACATATGTGAGTGCTTGAGAATGAGCTCTGAATAGAGAAATTCCATTTCTCTGGAGCCAAGATGGTGTGAAATACTTAATCTGTGTGACTGTCATGTGGTTCGCTCGCCCCAAAGTGTATTCATGATTCAGAGAGAGAGAGAGAGAGAGAGAGCGAGAGAGAGACAGAGAGAGAGAGAGGCATGCAGTGATTCACCTGCAACCATCAAGTGACGACCTAGAGGACGTTCGCTTCCTTCGGGTTCTAGCCCAGTCAGGCCGGGTAGGTCGGGGCCTTAAATCTGATTGGCTGAGCCGTCTGTCCAGCCGTGACATCACCGACAGTATCACACCCCTCTGAGCGCGATGCGTGATATACAATACAATACATTATTTTAAATCATAAAATACAGATTAATATAAACGTGTAGTGCAGTTCCCTCGCGTGATTTATTCACAATAATAACCTTAATAATAATAATAATAATAATAATAATAATACACGTTATTAAAACACTTACACACTATAATAAAAAAAAAAACAAGGTTTAATGCAGAAATATGAAAATCGTTTATAATCTGATCTTCCACAATGTGATCTAGTCCGGTTTTTAACGTGCACGCTGATCACTGAGCAACAGGATTCCGGTCTCTCTAACAATCAAACACTGCCATCTAGTGGCCGAATCACGGAACACTAAGCTACAGGTTTAGTGCTGATCTGTGTTTATATTAATCTGTATTTTATGATGTAATATAATGTATTGTATATCACACACTGATACGAATGCAAAGCTCAGAGGGGTGTGTTATTATTAATGATGTCACGGCTGGACAGATGGCCAGCCAATCAGGTTTCTAAGAAATATTACAGCACTGTTTCTGCTTCATTTTATACGAAACTATTCATGAGAATCGTTTAGTTTGAGTCAGAAACGCTGAATCAGCAGAACATGGTTACGTCCTCGGAAATGTATCATGAGCGGTAGCATAACATTCTTTCCAAACCCCCCCCACCCCCCGCCAACCCCAATTCACGTAAACCGTGAACGTGCGGATGCAGCGTGCGTTTGGGCGTCTCAGACCACCGGAGAGGAACGTTCCGTCCCTGTACAGAACACGGTTCTGAAGTTCATCCACTGTGTGTTTTACAGCACACCACTCGTCACGACGCGCTGACTGAACGCCGACGTTCCGCCGCTCGACCACGACGGCCTTCCTCCCTGCGATTTGACGACTGATTTGTTTTTTTTCTCCCGGCCGCTCCGCGAAGTGTGCGTCGTACTTCCAACTGATGATAATTAGGATAAGAGGCTTAGATAGTTCATGAAAGCAGGATGAGCGTTTTATTCATCGCCGGCGTCGATCAGGCGGGAAACATCACGGAGCGAAGGCTTTGACGTCTTACGCTGACGCGCTGGAGTCGGCGTGTAAATAAAAGATCTATTCCGGGAGTTAAGGAGGATAATTGGGTGGCTTTCAGCATCGTGGAACTCGAGCACGTTGCTGTTTATTAGAACAAACACCGTAGAGCACATTCACACACACCCGAAATCCAACCCAGGAACTTTGGATTGGATTTAGGAAGAGAACCAGGGAGGCCTATGCCTTAGAACAGTGTAAGAATGCAAAAGAGAACCAAGGAGGCCTACGCCTTAGAACAGTGTCAGTGTGCAGAAGAGAACCAGGGAGGTCTACACCTTAGGACAGTGTCAGTGTGCAGAAGAGAACCAGGGAGGTCTACAGCTTAGAACAGTGTCAGTGTGCAAAAGAGAACCAGGGAGGACTACGCTTTAGGACAGTGTCAGTGTGCAAAAGAGAACCAGGGACGTCTACGCCTTAGAACAGTGTCAGTGTGCAGAAGAGAACCAGGGAGGTCTACACCTTAGAACAGTGTCAGTGTGCAGAAGAGAACCAGGGAGGTCTACACCTTAGAACAGTGTCAGTGTGCAGAAGAGAACCAGGGAGGTCTACACCTTAGAACAGTGTCAGTGTGCAGAAGAGAACCAGGGAGGTCTACACCTTAGAACAGTGTCAGTGTGCAGAAGAGAACCAGGGAGGTCTACGCCTTAGGACAGTGTCAGTGTGCAGAAGAGAACCAGGGAGGTCTACACCTTAGAACAGTGTCCGTGTGCAGAAGAGAACCAGGAAGGTCTACACCTTAGAACAGTGTCAGTGTGCAGAAGGCTGGTTCTCATTTCTGAACTTGTGTTTTCAGAATGATCTGTTCAGGTAGCATGTAAAGCTTGCCCCATTAACCTCATTGATCTTCAGGTCGCCTCTGAGCTGGTGGAGCGTGAGGTGGACCAGGTGGAAAATTCAACTCCTTAAAGGATCAAATGCCGATGTCAGCGTTTTCCCAGCCTGGCACCACACACTGCTTTCTTTTCCAGACAGAGGAACGTGGGCCTCGGAGCCTCGGAACCTCAGAGCCTCAGAGCCTCGACGCGTTTCCCGTTGAACAAACCTCTTTGGATATGTTGGCCAGTGTGAAGGCCACCAAAGCCAGAGCGAGGCCTGTTCTGCTGTTGGTCCTCGTTGATCTTCACGGTGATGGCTGCCGCTTGGTTTGGCCACTCCTCCTGCTCCTGGGCCTTTGAGGCTCGTTTCCTCGTGTTTGTCCAAATGTTTGGAACGGGACATTCTGTTTGTAAAGACCAGCTGGTTCTGATGAAACGTTCTCATTGATCGATGCTGATTTTTTTCTTTCTGGATGCTTTTCGGTTTGGTTGTCTGTCAGAGGCTTGGGTTTTATTCTCGGATGGACAGCGCCGTTCAACGTGTTCTGCAAGAAACACGCAGATAATTATTTCATTATTATTATTAGTATTATTATTATTATTTATACGATGCTCAGTCTAAGGGTTATAGTCTTAGGGTTTCAGAAATCCTCATAGAAACAACGTAATAACTCCCGGTCATGATACATGTACATTGTTCACAGCATAGGGTTATTTGTTGGCATAGCTCAAATAGTTGGAGTTCTGATGCAGTCCAAAATACGGAGGATTCATGACATTAACATCATTAAGATTTTTAGAATTGCATGGAATCTAAATGGGGGGCCCGGTGATGTAGTGGTTACCACGTCTGCCTCTCAAAGCTGGGCATCTGGGTTCGAATTCCGATCTGGGTGTAGTTTGCATGTTCTCCCCATGTCCATGTGGGATTCTCCAGTTTCCTCCCACACTCCAAAAACATGGGTTTGAGATGAATTGGCTGCCTCTATATAATGTATGTGGAGTGATGGGATAGCACCCTGCCCAGGATGGGTCTGCCCAGCGCCCAAATCATACTGACAATTAAAGGCCGGCTCCCTGCTGCGTTTCTTGTTTCTATCCGTCGTACTAGTTGGCCATTGTCTGGCTTAAACAAACCGTAAAATCAGTGTTCTCCACTGTTGCTTTGATCAGCCTTTCTGTACTGCACAATAAAAAAAAAGCCTTTCTCTCTCTGTACGTCTTTCAGACGGCGTTTGACTTCCACAGACTCTGATAAGCCATCATGGCTGCTGGATGACACTTGTTTTTGTGAGCTGTCTGCCGGCAGCCTTTAAAAAATCCCCTGGCTGCAGACAGTTCCCAATTTGCTTCTTCAGTTCCACCCTCTGTTCCATCAGCATTGTTTCCCCCGAACACAAAGCCACTCGAGCTTAGCAGAAGTGTGCCTTTCATTTCCACTAATTGCCTACTTGAGGTAGCTCATTGCTTACTGATATACCCACGTCCGTTGTTGGGAATGGGCGGATGTCTTAAGTTGCTTTTCCGTTGGCTGAATTAGTGTCAGAACGATCTCATTTGAGAGAGCGGGCCCTTTCTCATTAATACCATCCTGCAGCCCTCGGGGGGGTTCCAGTCTGACACCCGATTGGTTCCTTCCAGAAACCTGATTAGACTGCTGCTCTAGTTAATTAAGTCTGAGCCCCGTTTCTGGCCTCTTCTTTTAAAATCACTTTTGTGTAATGTAATTATGCCGTGTCATTTTTTTTTTTTTTTTTTTTTTTTCGCGCTGGTTTTGTGTAAATGGGAGAACGTTCCTTTGTTTTGGCAGAACTCACCTGCCGCGGTGATCTGAATGAACCGCGTTATTAATATCGCTTTCAAAGCTTTGAATTGCGTGAATCTGATTGGGTGGCACGGTCATTTAGATAGCTGGGCATCCAGGTTCAAATTCTGATCTGGGTGGAGTTTGCATGTTCTCCCCATGTCCGTGTGGGATTCCTCCAGGTTCTCCGGTTTCCTCCCGCAGTCCAAAAACATGGGTTTGAGATGAATTGGCTGCCCCTATATAGAGTGTGTATAGTGATGGGATGGCACCCTGTCCCGGATGGATCTGCCCAGTTAATTAAGTCTGAGCCTTGTTTCCAGCCTCTTCTTTTAAAATCACTTGTGTGTAATGTAATTATGCCGTGTCATTTCATTACTATTTTTCACACTGGTGTTGTGTCTGTAAATGGGGAACGTTCCATTGTTTTGGCAGAACATCGCCGTGGTGATCTGAATGGAACTCGTTATTCAGATTAACGGCGTGCACTGTGCTGTGGACGTACGTCGGTACCCCACCTGTTATTGGAAGGTTTCAGGGTTTCTCCGTCTAAATGCTTTGTAAACGTCGGGTTATTTCCATGGCTCTGTCGCCGTATCCCGATTTCCCCGGCTATCTCACAGGAGACAGCACGGCGAGGTTGCAGCGAGGCTGTGCAGGCTGACCTCATTTCATGGTGCGTTTGGAAAGTGGGCTTTAGAAGAGTATTGCTTTCTCTCTCTTGATACGATGACCATGTGGAACGCCGCAAATTAGATTAATACAGAGAACACACTCGTTTACTTTTTTAATCAAGTACGTTTTGGCCAAAAAAAAAAAAAAAAAAAAGAAGCGTCGGGTCTGAACTGATGGCTCGCCGTGTAATTCTGTCCCCTTTATCTGATTGGGGGATCGATTCCGCGCCGTCTCCCTCTCATCCCGCGGGACAGCGGCGTGGCGTGGGCGAGGTCCTGCCGGAGCGTCGGCTTAGTTTTTTTTGCTATTTCGTTAAATGTGTAGATCAAAAAAGCAGACGACCCGTCAGCTCGGTCATCACGGACGTCTCATTATGATCTGCTGGATGATTCGAGACGGGAGACAGATGGAGGACGGGGTGTCCTGTGATGGGGTTCTGCTTCTATGTTTTGTGGTTGACGGACGGTAATGAATGTCAGAGCTCTGGTTTAGAGATGCACTTGCTTTTTTAACGTAGCGTCGGTTCTTCAGTGTCCTCTAACTGAGGTCTATTCTGTGAGTGTTCTAAGTGTCCCAGATTCTGAAACCCTCAGATGCAGGGCGCGTCTCTTTGCAGTCCAGCAGGGGCACGTGGAAATGGGAATAGTGTGAAGGGATACCTGACTAACCTTAAAAAGCTTCTCAGATGCTGATTTTAATCTCACTATCTTCTACTTAATCGACTACTAGGGTTCTCCATCCAGAGGAGAACGTTTCGGGCGATGGGCAGATACAAGACAAGATATAAGACAGGGTGCCATTGCAATCCATCCCTTGGCACACACTCATTCATATAGAGGACATTTAGAGCAGCCAATTCACCTTGAAACAATGTTTTTGGACTGTGGGAGGAAACTGGAGAACCTGGAGAATGCCCACAGGTAGAACATGGAGACCAGATTGGGATTCGAACCTGGATCTGGATCTGACGCCACCCCCATCCCAAGCTAATCAAGTTAATTTCTTAATGAATTTATAATTACCAATGATGTTAAACTGGATAAACAGACGTTCTTTGATGTCTTTAGAACCTGGTCCTTGTGTTTTCAATTTGAATTGAAGGAGGAAAAAAAATCTTGATCACCGAACTTACGTATGGTTTTCCCATCTGCTTATTAATTTCAAATTCCCGTTCTTGGTGTTAGTACCATACCATATGCTAACCCCCGAAGACGACTGCGCGTTCCCTCAGACCGGAGCTTGGGAACCGGTTCCCGTCATTTTCCTTTCTCCTCCTTTCTGCTTCGGAGGGAAGTCCAAGCAATGAAAGATGATCTTTCAGATGTTTGGTGCTTAGATCTACAAAATGCCCAGGTCCCCAGAGGGGGGTGCACTTTCTCAGTGAGGCCTCCTTTTGGCCTTTGAAACAAAGACGGGGCAGAGTCCAGGTTCACTGCCCTCCTGGGTCCCCACGCCGTCTCTGAATACATTTCTGAGTCGGTTCACTTTGGGTCGGTTTGGTGTTTCTGACTGACGATCGTATTCTTCTTCCTCATTTATTTAATCAAAGAGATCAAAGAAAGCTTATTATTATTACTTTTAGAAGCACAGTGGTACCATATTTGACATTTTGCCAAAACTATATATATATAGCAGCACCTGTCCAACATTAGGCCACGCCCCCTTCCTGCTTCATCCTCCATGTCCTATTTTATATATATAAATGCGAGTGTATAATGTATGTCAGTGTAATAATGCCTTTTGTCTGATATTCTCATCATAAGGTCAGGTAAGGAGTGCAGGACGTCTCCGTGGTAACGAGCTCAAACAGACCTCCCGTCTCGGTCGTATACGGTCTGGAGTGGAATTCTGAAGCGAACCATAAAAAAGCACCGCCTTCAAAATCTGCCGGCTGCTTTGGTCGTGCCGTCTTTCAAGTGGGCCCGGTCGTGGTGTAATTAAGGGGTGGGTGGATGGTTCTCGGAGATGCAGGCCGTGATGTTTCCTCACTCTGTTTGCGATCTCGGGTGGAGCTGGCCTTGTGGCTCGGACCGCGGCGCAGCCGGAGCGCGGGCTGAAGGCTGTGAGAAAATGCCCTGCGGCTGCACCGGGCGCTGCCGCTCTGTTGACTGTTATTGTCCCAAAATAGAGAATGTTCTAGGAGTGGAACATCACACGTGGGATCACATGGTCTAAAACATCAACCACGGAACGCTGAAACCAACTGAACGCTATTACATCTGACTGCGTCTGCACAGAGAACGCAGATCCAGAGAACACCCATTCACAGGAACACGGAGAACCTCAAAGAGCAGCGCAACCCGCCAGTCCGTCTGCATGGTTTAAAAAGCAACACTGCGTGTGAATATATCTACCATGATGCGTTTGTACAGAGAATGCAGATACCGTGGGTTCTCCATTCACAGGAACATGGAGAAATAGCAATCCGCCAAAGTAAGAGCGCCACCTGGAACGGCGAGTGAGACGCTGATTGGTTAGTTTTATGTAACGCCAAAAACACACCCATTGTTTGGGTTGCAAACTTGATTACGGAACGGAATACAGAACGTTAACCGGGTTTGTCTTCACACTTTATGCCTCGCAATCGCGAAAATGAACAATTACGAAGCACCATGTTGTTGTTGTTGTTGTTTGTGCAAAGGTAATGGAGGTGAAGTCACCTGACACTCTGGAGGTTGATCTGGAGGTTGATCTGGAGGTTGAACTGGAGGTTGAACTGGAGGTTGACCTGGAGGTTGAACTGGAGGTTGAACTGGAGGTTGACCTCCTCGTGAGGCAGATGGTGGCGTCCACTTTGCGTTTTAAACACGTTGGCGGTCCGCGGTGGTTGGGATGTAGCTGTGCTGTGAATCATTAGGTTTTTTGTCTCTGGCTCACGCTGACTGTCCTCGTCCGTAACGACCTCGGCGTTGCCACGGCGTCGTCTCTCGGCCGCCTCCCGGATCGATACCCCCGACTCGATGGCAGCGACGGTTTAGCGGCGTCTTAAAGTTCCATTTCTTAATAAAGCTCAGCAGTGCACTCTGAGGGACCGTAAAACGCTCCCGGTTTTTACGGACTTCATAAGGTTCCCGTTCCTCATTGCCCTTTCAACCGTGGGGGCTCGTTAGCCTGGCATTTGATCTGGAAGTTAATTAGCCTCCTCGAGCAGGTTTCCAATGATCAGTCAAACGGAGCGATCGTTTATCCAAAACCAAATGTTTCACTCTTCAGAATTTCAGATTTATCGATTCTCTAAGTCTCTAATTACCGTGATGGGAATATTCAGAATGGGGCAATTACGAGCAGCCAGTTCACCTTGAATCCATGTTTTTGGACTGGAAACCTCCCCCCAGATTGAAACCTGGACCTCAGTTTGGATCCACAGCAGCGTCCTCTCTTGTGGAAAGCCTTTCTCTGAGTCTCAGTCTCAGTCAGGCGGTCAGACACCGATGTTGGATGAAAAGCTTCGTGGTTTTATTGAAGGTGGAGGTCAGAACTTTGTGCAGGACGCTCAGGTTCCTCCACATTCTGCTCGTCCAACGATGCCTTCATGAGTCTTACCCCCTGCGGAGGGGCGGAGCATTAAAGGACCTTCCCCAAACTGTTCTACAAGCCGACAGTTATCCCGCCGAACGCCTGAATTCAGGTCTTTTGTGAATATTATTTCATTCTAGGTTTGGACCATCTGGACCATGTGATCTGGTGATCTGGTGTCCCTATAAATAGATCCAGCCCTTAATAATCAGAATGAAAGTTAAGGTCCGAGGCCGAGCGCTCGTTATGATTATTGGGTGAGCCTGAGGACACGATGGTTCCCGTATCAGAAGGTCCTGTTCGTAAAGTTCCTCCCAAGAGCTCGTCCCTGCTCTTTCATGCCGGCGCTGACCCCGACCGATTGCTTTGAAGCTCCCGAATTCCGGGCTCCGCTGTGGTTCCCCCTTCAGGACTGAATGTTTAATTACGCCGATTGGCTGTGGTATGAAATACGGACGTGTCCGAAAGCCGAACCCCGAGATATGACCGAGGTCTGCAGCACTCTGCTGAGACGAGGGGACGGGACGGGAGGACGGTGAGGACGGCGAGGACGGTGAGGACGGCGAGGACGGCGAGGACGGCGAGGACGGCGAGGACGGTGACAAGACTCCACCAATCAGGCAGAATGAATGAAACATGATTACGCGGCGTCTGATGTTCTATTTTAAACAGAGCAGTGGACGTTCTGATGCATCTTGAGACATATGGGTTTTGAAAACGTGGTGTGTGTGTGTGTGTGTGTGTGTGTGTGTGTGTGTGTGTGTGTGTGTGTGTGTGTGTAAACTACTTCCCCAGATGTGGAATACACTGTGGACTTAGCGAGGCTGTTGTTTCAGGTTCTCTCAGCTATCAAATACAAACGAATGTGTGGAGACAGACGAGCACTGCGGTTACCACGGTTACAGGATGGAGCCTGGATTCCTATTGGACGGGCGCTCGATGGACTTATATAGTTTTCCAATTGTTAAATCCGGGTCACCTGATCACACACTCTGTACATGGCTGTCCTACACTGTCAGGTCCTCCACTGAGCCTCGGTCCTCACAAGGTTTCTTCCTTAAGATATCAACATAATGGGGAGTTTTGTCTTGCCGCTGTCTCTTGGTCTTGCTCTTTGGGGTTTTAAAGGTTTATAACTCTGTACAGCTGCTTTGTAACGTTGTGCGATTGAACTTGGACGTCCAAAGACCAGCAGTCTAAAGGATGGGATGCTGTCTGCGGTGAGGAAGCGTCCCGAGTCCCTCCGTGAGGCCGTCAGCTTTGCCTCTCCGTCCACACCCCGGTCCATTCCGGTCATTCCCGCATCCCTGCCTTCGGGCCGGAGCCGGCGCTCCACGGTCTGGGTTTAAAGTGTCTCTGAAGGGAGTTGATGTGAGGGCAGGAGGGTCACGCTTTGGGAACTATAC
This sequence comes from Corydoras sp. C115, assembly GCA_019802505.1. Classification (NCBI taxonomy): domain Eukaryota; kingdom Metazoa; phylum Chordata; class Actinopteri; order Siluriformes; family Callichthyidae; genus Corydoras; species Corydoras sp. C115. The sequence continues at coordinate 519,190 of JAFMOC010000091.1, read as the reverse complement.
TGTTGATATTTCATATGAATGTTGGTGTTGAGGGACGGGGGGGGGGGGGGGGGGGGGGGGGGGGGGGGGGGGGGGGGGGGGGTGTAATTAAGACAAGCTTATTGGTGTGATTTGCATTGAGGACGGACGGAATGGGCGCGGTTCAGACCTCAGACCTCTTTTGTTGTGTTTTGCTCATGCTGCCGGGAACAAACCTGATTTACGGATGAGGGCAGGATAGGACTCTGCGGGGGGGCAGTTGATTGGCTCTGCGACAGCCGAACGGTTGTGGCAGCGGGGGAGCGCGGCTGGCTGATGAATGTGGAGCCAGCTCCCCGTCGCCGTGAGTGAACACGCCGCATCACTTTTACTTCTCCTTTGTTTTAACTGGAGCGCTCGTCGCCCCGGCCCGTTGCCCCGGCCCGTTGCCCCGGCCCGTCGCCGTTTGTTTACGCCGCGGCCGCATTAGAAATGATTTTGCGTTTTGAGAAGCCGTGGGATTTTGTGCAGTGGGTGCGAATGAAAGAGGACGAGGCCCTGTCGCCGCCGCCGCCGGCGGGATCATGGAACAGCGGGGGGGCATGCGCATTAGAACTGACCTTAACGATGTGCAGCGATGGGGCGTGGCCGCCACGCCGTGATGGACGGACATATGCTTCTCCACTTATCCCCTAACGCCGACATGTGATCCTCCTGTGAATGACGTCACGCTCGTTGTTCGGTAATTAGCGTCGAGTTTAACCAGCGAATGGCTTGAAATGTGATTACACCGAACGCTCACATGCTCCCGCAGAGGGGGTCATAACGGGGGGGCGGGGGGCGGGGCAATACTGATGATGGAGACCTAACACCAAAGAGAGGACGCGTTGTGTTTGTTCTTTAATAAAGTAGGAAGGCTTCTGTCTGTGTGTGTGTGTGTGTGTGTGTGTGTGTGTGTGTGTGTGTCTGTGTGTGTGTGTGTGTGTGTGTGTGTGAGAGAGATACGGGTAAAGGGCAACCACCTACGGGTTGGAGTGAGTAATCAGCCAGCAAGCTGCACCCTTAACCACTGATGTGTGTGACTGTGTGTGTGTGGTATGTGTGTGTGTGTGTGTGTGTGTGTGTGTGTGTGTGTGTGTGTGTGGTGGAAGGTTAGCAGACCTCCCACAGTTGGCCGCAGCTCTGTCCAGTCGTCTGAAGTGAGCTGAAGCAGGCCATGTCCTCGGCTGTGCCTCTCGCAGGCCGTCAGTCGGGCGTGGGCTGAGCGTTGCTCTGACGTCGGTGTGCGAGTGTCTCGCGTGTCTCTCGCGTGTCTCTTGCGTGTCTCTTGCGTGTCTCTCGCGTGTCTCTTGCGTGTCTCTCGCGTGTCTCTCGCGTGTCTCTTGCGTGTCTCTTGCGTGTCTCTCGCGTGTCTCTCGCGTCTCGCGGCGTCCACGTGGTGCTTATTAAACATGTAAACGACTGCTGAGTCACTCAGCTTCTCATTAACGAGCGTCAGGTTCAGTCAACACATTCAAACACAACAGCATTAATAATCATCATTAAAAAAAGAAGTGGTTGGCATGTTCTCCTCTCTGCGTGGGGGATCCAGGTTCCAATCCCAATCGGGGTGGAGTTTGCATGTTCTCCCCATGTCTGCGTAGGTTTCTCACTGTCCAAAAAACACAGGTTTATGGTGAAGGGAATGCTCTAAATTGCCCCATATAGTGTGTGTATGTGTGGATTCATGGTAAATTAAATACCCCTTTAGAGAGTGTGTGTAGGTGTGAGTGTGTACAGTGATAGATTGGCGTCCTGTCCTGGGTTTATCTGCCCAACGCCTGAAATGTTCTGTCCTGGATGGGCATGGGGAACCCCCCCCCTGCCTCCCTGTGACATAATGAATGAATGAATGAATGCTTGTTAGTGGGACTATATACAATACAGTTTAGGGGCAATTTAGAGCAGCTAATACAACTTGAATCCATTTTTTTGGACTGCGGAAGCAAACCGGAGAACCCGAAGGAAACCCGCACGGACACGGGGAGAACATGCAAACTCCACCCATTCGGGATTCGAAGCGGAGTGATTATAAGGGAATGTTTTGGTTTTGTGCGATCTGAAGGTTTTAAAGGTTTATTGTGAGGTTGGACGGGGTTCGGGTCCCGCCGAGTCTTTTAAATATTAAAACCTAATCTGGGTGTTCCTGTGGATCTACCCCGCAGTTGCCCCGTGGGGGTTCTTTAGTGGGGCTTTAATCACCTTCTCTTCGGGTTCTGCGCATTAATATTTCAGGGTGTCAATACGGCGGCGTTAGAATTACATGCAGACGCGCCGCCCTCGCCGCCCGCGCCGCTCTCATGTCCTGATGAATTATTAAACACGACAAACGAGGCGTCGCATGGCGCCCGCCCGCCCGCCTGCCCGGCACCGCTGCACCGCGCCCTGCGTTCGGAGGTCCGGTCCTCACGTCAAACGGCGGGGGACGTGAGACCCAGTGACGGCGAGAACGTCGCGGGTTCTGAATGTCCCACAGTGACATCAAAAAAATCTTTTGTTTGATTAAAGACATGATGCTGCAGAACCCGGAGATCAGAGACTCCATCGTCTGCATCCCCAGCGCTGATAGGAGAACATGCTAAACTCTGCAGATATAATCTGTTAATAGGGGCGGCGTGGTGTCTTAGAGTTTAGCATGTTCTCCTTTCAGCGTTGGGGATCCAGATTCAGATCCGGGTGGAGTCCTCGTGGATTTCCTTTGGATTCTCCGGTTTGCTCCCACAGTCCAAAAACATGGATTCAAGGTAAATTTAATGCTCGAAATTGCCCAATTTACTGTAGTGTGTCCATCCAGTGATGGTTTGACGCCCTGTCCTGGGTGTATCTGCCCAGCACCCGGAACGTTCTCCCCTGGATGGACATAGGGAACCCCCCCCCCCTCTGCCCCGCGACCCTAACAGAGGATTACGTGGAAGATAATGAAGCAATTAATTTTAACATAATTTGCATAGGGCGGCACGGTGGCTTAGTGGTTTAGCATGTTCTCCTCTCAGCTCTAGGAATTCCCGGTTCGAATCCCCATCTGGGTGGAGTTTGCATGTTCTCCCTGTGTCCACATGGGTTTCCTCCGGGTTCTCCGGTTTCCTCCCACAGTCCAAAAACATGGATCAAGTCAATTGAATTCTCCAAATTGCCCCATATAGAGTGTGTGTGTGTGAGTGAGTGTGTGTCCAGCGACAGATTGCCCCCCTGTCCTGGGTGTATCTGCCCAACGCCCGAAACGTTCTCCCCTGGATGGGCATGGGGAACCCCCCCCCCGTGACCCTAATAGAGGATTACATGGAAGATAATGAAGTAATTAATTAATGTTAACATCGTTTGTCGGGGCAAAGTGTCAGGTAAATAAATAAAGCTGCTCGGTTCTCTCTTGAGAACTTCCTGTAGCGCTCCGGTGCCAAACTTTTCCTGTATTAAATATTCCGATGTTCTTTTATCTTTAAATAAAAGCGTCTGCTGTTGGATTACAGAACCGTGGGGTTCCGCCGCCGCGTGTCTGAAGTCGGCGAGCGTTCGGTGGAATAATGGAGCTGTGTTCTCAGGCACATCATTAGACTGCGGGTTCCGCGCCGACTGACAGAATCCCCGGCATCGCCCGCGACTCCAGAGAGCGCCGCAACGCGGGCCACGCCGCTCTCACCACGGCCCTCCCCGAGATGAAGCCCGACCCGGCCGCGCTCTCGAGATTACACGCGTGCCATCGGGAGGCGCTGCAGCACCTAATTAAATCAGGGTGGCAGCAGGCGCCGAGATCAGGGTTCCACTGCGTTCCGTTTTCCGTTCCGTTTGGAGGGCGGGGGTCTCGTGTTGGAGGTCTTCAGATTTCCGCCGTGTGCGTTGAACCGGCTCTGAGGACGGATCGGGGAACCGTTCTGCATCAAAGGGAGGAGGACACCAACACAGAGGACAGATGGACTACAGACTGGAATTATAGAACTACAAACTCCATCTGTATGATGTGTGGAGTGAAGGAAGTGGGCGTGGCCTTACAGCTCACTGATACTGTGTGTACAGTATATATACTGTATATATATATGTATATAGGGGCAGCATGGTGGCTTAGTGGTTTAGCATGTTCTCCTCTCAGCACTAGGGATTCCAGGTTCGAATCCCCATCTGGGTGGAGTTTCCATGTTCTCCCCGTGTCCGCGTGGGTTTCCTCCGGGTTCTCCGGTTTCCTCCCACAGTCCAAAAACATGGATCAAGGTCAATTGAGTTCTCCAAATTGCCCCATATAGAGTGTGTCTGTGTGAGTGTGTGTGTGTCCAGCGACAGATTGCCCCCCTGTCCTGGGTGTATCTGCCCAGCGCCCGAAACGTTCTCCCCTGGATGGGCATGGGGAACCCCCCCCCCCACGACCCAAATATAGGATGAAGCGGAAGATAATGATAATAATATACATACAGTATTAGTAACAGGTGGCATAGTGTTTAGCATGTTCTGTTTTTGGACTCCTCTTGGAGTGTTGGGGATCCAGATTCGAATTTTGCATGTTCTCCCCATGTCTATGTGGGTTTCCTCCGGGTTCTCCGGTTTCCTCCCACAGTCCAAAAACATGGATTCAAGGTAAATTGAATACTTCAAATTGACCCTATATAGTGTGAGTGAGTGTGTGTCCAGTGATAGATTGCCCCCTGTCCTGAAACCTTCTCCACTGTCAATGGGGAACCCCCCCTCGCCCCCTCCCCCTCCCTGTGACCCTACTAGAGGATTAAGGTTCGTCCGTCCACCCCCCCCCCCCCCGCCATACGCAGGCTCTCTGAGGCATGTCCAGATATTCCAGCAGCACGCCGTTCCCCGTGGCAACACATCCCCAAGATTCATGGTCCTCAGAGAGATGTTTGTGTGTCCACCACCTCACCGCTCGGTTTGCCCTTCGCCGTTTCCCGGGCAGTGAGAGTGATCGGGCCGTCGTCCCGCTCGGCCGCGGGCAAAGACAGAAAGAGAGAGAGGGACGGCGAGGGGGGAAAACGAGGGGGATGGCAACGCATTTATCTGACAGAGCTCTAAAAGAGATCAGAGATATTCATCTCGTGTAACTAAAATAAAGTGTGGGGGTGCGGGGGTCAGCCTGTCCTTCACGCGAGGCCACGCCCACCCCGTCCACCCCGTCCACCCCGTCCACCCCGTCCACCGCCTTCTGATGTAGCACTGAGACGCGCGTCAGGAGTGTTGTTTATTCCTCGTTGTTTGCATGGACTTCATTAATACTCTGTCCTCACAGGACATTACTGCAGCCATGATGATGATGATGATGACGATGATGATGATGATGATGATGATGATGATGATGATTTAATTAGTAGAGCTCATCTGTAATGCGATGATTAATTAACAGCTGTGTAGACAGATTAGTTTTAAATAAGACAGATTACTGAGAGGCATAGTGTTTGGCATGTTCTCCTCTCAGTGCTGGGGATCCTGTTTGAATCCCAATCTGGGTGGTTTGTATGTTCTCCTCGTGTACATGTGGGTTTCCTCCGGGTACTCCGGTTTCCTCCCACAGTCCAAAAACATGGATTCAAGGTCAATTGAATTCTCCAAATTGCCCCATATAATTCCACCATCTCTGCTGCACTAATTAGATGTGAAGTGGCTTAGAAAAGAACGTTTTAATGATATTCATTCATTCATTATCTTCATTATCTTCATTATCTTCATTATCTTTATTATCTAGGGTGGTGGGGGGGGTTCCCCATGCCGGGAGAGAACGTTTCGGGCGCTGGGCAAATTAGAGCATTTAATTTACCTTGAATCCATGTTTTTGGACTGTGAGAAAAAAAAATGGAGAACCCCACGCGGACACGAGGAGAACATGCAAACTCCACCCAGATTGGGATTGGAACCTGGATCCTCAGTGCTGAGACGAGAACATGCTAATCACCTCCAATTTTAAAGGCATGTTTGCTTTTATATTTCATACTTTAAAATGTTTTCATTTTGGGCGTGGGCGCCCCCGTCAGGCTGATCCTCGTCCCGGTGTAAACGCGGGGACAGTACCCCGCAGCCCTGCTGTGCAACTGCGGTTCTGACGTTGTTTTTGGTGAAGCGGTTGATAATCCTCCGTTCTATTGTTCCGAGCTTCTCGGAGGTGGAACCCGGAATTCTGCACGGATCGGATTTGTATGGGGACGGAGGTGAGGCCACGCCGGGGGGGTGGATTTGTGTTATTTCGGGGGTGGAGGCCTTGGCTGCGTTGAGTCAGGCTGCAGGGGGTGCAGAACGCGGGGCGGGGCGGGGAGGGGCGGGGCGGGGTCGCGCTCACACGGCTCCCGGTGCGTTTCACAAACATTAACACCGGAATAATCCTGTAAGAACATCCGGTCCGGCCTGAGTCAGCAACGTTCCATCAGAGAACGTTCCAGAAGTGTCTGCGGCGGGACATTTATAAAAACTGCACTCATTTTTATAGATGGGGTCAGCCGCCTCTTAGTGGTTTAGCATGTTCTCCTCTCAGCATTAGGGATTCCTGTCTGAGTGGAATTACAATGTTCTCCCCGTGTCCACATGGGTTTCCTCCGGATTCTCCGGTTTCCTCCCACAGTCCAAAAACATGAATTCAATGTCCATTGAATTCTCCAAATTGCCCCATATAGAGAGAGTGTGTGTGTTTGTGTGTGTGTGTGTGTGTGTGTGTGTGTGTGTGTGTGTGTAAATATGCCCAGATAGATATATAGATTGTCCTGGGTGTATCTGCCGAGCGCCTGAAATGTTCTCCCCTGGATGGGCATGAGGAGCTCCCCCCCCCCCCCCCCTTACCCGCCCCTAGAAGAGGATTAATTAGAAGATAATGAACTAATGAATTAATTACAGCAATAAATTAAAATTACATTTTTTTATTGGCTGAATATTACACTGAAAACTTAAAATATTTCATGCCTCATCCGAACGGGAGAACGTTTCGGACGATGGGCAGACACCCAGGACAGGAGGGCAATCTATCACTGGACACAATCTCACACACACACACACACTATATGGGGCAATTTAGGCAGCCAATTCAGCTTGAATCCATGTTTTTGGACTGTGGACGGAAACCCAGACGGACACGGGGAGAACATGCAAACCACCCAGATGGGGATACGGACCTGCATCCCGAGCGCTGAGAGGAGAACATGCTAACCACTACACCAGCAGGTCTCCTGTGAGGGGTTTTAAACTCATCGGTGAGGTTTAGGTTCTAAAGGCAGGACGACGGGGTTTAGTCTCTAAAGCAAACGGACCGTTCTCACATGGGGGGGGGGGGGTCTGCGGGGGTTTCGGGGGGCGGGGGGGGGGGGGGGGGGGGGGGGGGGTCTGTTCGGGGTTTCTTTCATTGAGGACGAGGTTTTTACAAAAATACAACGAAAACAAAGTCGTTATCTTTAATCGCTGACCGTGTGTTTCATCAGACTCCCGACAGAGAGACAGAGAAAGACAGAGAGAGAGAGAGAGAGACAGACAGAGAGAGAGAGACAGAGAGAGAGAGACAGACAGAGAGAGAGAGACAGAGAGACAGAGAGAGAGAGAGAGAGAGACAGAGAGAGAGAGAGCTTTATTTCTGCAGGATATTTACAGCAGAATGGACAGCAGTCAACACCGGAGAATGTCCCCCGGTCCACACGGCATGAAAAATTCATGGGAATGTGTCAGACTGCGTTCTCTCACCGTCGGGCGAGCGACTCTAGAACACACATCTGGCTGATGGAGCAGTACCTGAGCTTCGAACATCAAATCAGACATTTACCTTTAATTATTTACCTTTAATTATTTACATTTAATCATTTAATCCAAAGCGACTTACAAATGAGAACACCGTCAGAAGTTACGCAAAAAACCAGCTACACTGTAGAATTAATTACCCTGATCGTTATCATAATTAAATTTTATTATTGATAAATTGATAAGAGATGTGTTTTCAGTTGTTTCTTAAAGACGCTGACTCAGCGTTACAGATTCGGGACGATGGTTCCACCGTTGATCAGTGGAGAACCATACAGAGTGAGGGTGAGGTTGCCCCACCAGGCGACATCCATCACTAGAACGTAGTGAACGAGTCGGAGTGTGTTTTAAAATCTAGAGTGAAGGTCAGAGGGGCCAGATCCAGAGATCGTCCTGTAGATCAGAGTCAGCTACAGGGAGCCAATCAGAGAGGAGAGGGGGAGTCACATGATGCACTTGGGTGGTTAAACGCGAGTTCTGAATCAGTTGTAGAGGTCTGATGGTGCATGCTGGGAGACCGGGATAGGATACGATGAGTAGCTGAGTCTGATCTTCCTGATGTTCTGCAGAGAGAACCTTCAGAACAGAGCGTTTTAGTCACATGAGTCGGGTGGAGAGATGGTGGTTAGCCTGTTCTCCTCTCAATGCTGGGGATCCAGATTTGAATCCTAATTGATGTGGAGTTTGCATGTTCTCCTGATGTCCGTGTGGGTTTCCTCCGGGTTCTTCAGTTTGCTCCCACAGTCCAAAAACATGGATTCAAGGTAAATTGAATGTTCTAAGTTGCCCCATATAGAGTGTGTGTGTCTGTGTGAGTGAGAGTGTGCTCACTGATAGATTGGCGTCTGCGGGCGTCAGCGCCCGAAACGTTCTCCCCTGGTAGAGGATTAAGGCAACGTGAATGAATGAATAACAGGTTTTTATTACACTGCCCCCTGCTGGACCAGTGTGTTCTATATGAAGTGTGTTATACGTCCTGTGGCTGCTGTGCATCAGAGGTTTGAACTTTGGGAACCTCGGCGTCGGATTTCAGATGCTGCAGGATTTGATGGGATTCTGAAATATTTACCGGCTCACGGCTTTGAAAGCTGACTGGCTCCTCCGGGGTGGGGGGGGGGGGTGGCGTGAGGGGGGGGGTGCTCCTCCATATCAGAGTTACCCTCGATGAGTATAGAGTTTTCATCTTATTATGCGCTCCTCATCAGAATGAAGGGAACTCGGCCTCCGGTCGCCGTAGAAACCGGCGCGTCGGGGAGGACAGTGGAAGGAGACGCGAGGAGCGGCTGGAGGACGCGGCACGCCCCGATTTAAGAAAAGACTTGAAACGAGTGGAAGATGAGACGCCTCTGAATTCCCCGGCGGTCTGCGGGGACGCCGCTCATTAGCACCTGACTTCTGAGGCGCCCCACCGTCCTGCCGTCGTTTATTTAGATGTGGATAACGAGCGGCGGGGGGGTGGGCGGTGGTGGTGGTGGTGGTGGGTTTGATGCAGTGCCGTTGGTGCCGCGTTGGCGCCGCGTTGGCGCCGTGTGATTGATGGCTGAATGAGGTTGGAGGTGTTGAGGTGATTGTTTGTGGTGATGGCGCTCTGGAGGAAGCCCAGTCTGAGGAACCTGCAGGTGGAGGCCTGAGGTTCTGTGTATTTTCTCAGATAATCAAACCCCAATAAATCAATCCCGCTGCAGCTCTGAGGCTGTATCTGTATCTGAGCACGTGTGTGATGGGTTTGCTTGGAGAACCAGCCTTGTGAGAACCAGACTCTGTTCTCCGTGTTTTGTGGATTTGATTGGTTTGATTGATTGGATCGACCTCCTAACCTTGATTTCAGATATTTTTTGGTTGGGAGCATCATGTCTGATCAGGATGTTTGTTTGAAAATCTCATAACGCGACGCAACATATTGATATTTCCTTCACACCGCAGATGGTTCCACTCTCCATCCACGTCCTCTTTGGAAGCTGGAGGTCAGCCGCAGTTGATTGACAGCCTAATAGTTCCATGTAACAAAGCCAGCACTCGGATGAAATAGCTGCTAATAGGATTGCGGTGGAGTTGGGGGCGGGGCTGTGGGTTCTTTTTCTCTTCATGTGTATCGCCGTGGGACCGGCAGCTCTTCTGTGGTATTAAAGCGCCTGACGGAGATAACGTCAGGAGCCAATGAGGAGGCAGGAGATCGGAATACTTAAGTAGAGTTTAGTTGGTGTAAAGCAGAGGTTCTCAGCGGGTGGAACACGTTCGTGTTGGACGGCTTTAAAAAAAAAAAAAAAAAAAAAACATACATAAAACAAAAAAAAATCTGATTTTGTTGACGACTTTTATCTTAAAAGAAAAAAAAACAGAGAGAGAGGCACGTGTCAGACGCACGCAGTATTCTCGTTGCCATGGTAACCATCATTCGCTTGCCAATTCACCTTGAACCCCACGTGGACACGGGGAGGACATGCAAACTCCACCCAGATCGATTCGAACCTGGATCCCCAGCGCTGAGAGGTAGATATGCTCCCCGCTACGCCACCGTGCTGCCATCTGGTGTAACTGCACTACGTTAAATGAATAGTGAATCTTTATTATAAAGATAAATTAAGATCTTACACGCCGCAGCTTTAACGATAACGAAGCGCAGACGGTTTAATTGAACTCAGTGTAAGGTGACTGAAGCGGGACCTCGGTGCCGCACACTCGGCGCTCGGTTTGATTGCGTCGGTCGTAATCCGCTGGCATTTCAGACTGATTCGGTAAACGTTTGCAAACACGGCGTCTGAATGCTCAATAAAACCAAACGGCGTCGCGGCGGGGCATCTGGACCCGAACACCAATCAAACGCAGCCGTGTCTGCACAATGCACAATGCCCTCCCCAACAAACTGCAGACTCAGCAGGTTCTCAGTGCGAACCCCGCGCGGGGGGCCGCAGACTGTGGATTTAACAGGAGGGGCCTAATTAACTGTAAACATCGGGGTTCCGGTGCAGAACGTGGTGTAAACGCACGTTTGGCGGCGCGGTGGACGTGTCGGGTAAAGGCCGCGCCAAATCCGCCGTCCTAATTGCCTTTAACTCGTCTGATTCTGAATGAACTGCAGGCTGCAAACTAACGAGGAGGTGAAAGGTCGGCGTGGTGCGGTCAGCGGTTTGTGAAGGTGGATGAAATTATAACGACGCGTTTTTTCTTAATTGGATGAAACGCAAACGAACGGACGGAGGAGAACGGACTTAACGACCTAAAGGGATTCTTGGTTTTCAAGACGATTAAATTAAATGTCGTTAACTTTCCTGCGGGGCGGCTTAGTGGTTGGCATGTTCTCCTCCCACTGTCCAAAAAAAAAAAATGGATTCAAGGTGAACTGAATTCTCTAAATTGCCCCATATAGTGTGTGCGTGAGTGAGTGCGTGCTCAGTGATAGATTGGCGTCCTGTTCTGGGTGTATCTGTACCCCCCCCCCCCCAACCCTAGTAGAGGATTAAGCGACATATAATGAATAAATAAGAGACAATTAAATGAAATGTCGTTAACTTTCCTGTGGGGCGGCAGGGGCCACGCCCGTTTTTGCTCCCGTTTACTCTCAGTATTTTATTAACAGTTTGTGATGTCGTTGTTTCAATTCTAAACTGTCCCGACCTTTGATGTGACCACAGCTTAGAGACGCCCCGTTACCCGGCCACGCCCACTTTTTTCACTTGGTTCACGGTTGTGCTTTGATGTTGGTCTGCACCATGTCTCCTACGGCCGCGCTCCAATTCCTCAGGAAACGCACCTCCCCGTTTCTAAACAGTCTGAACGTTTCTCGTTATCCGGCGCCAACGCGGCCCGCGGCAGACGGCCGGCCAATCGGAGTCGTAACGCCGGCGCTTTGTCATCGCCGTAGTGACATCATCGTCTCTAACTGGGCGGGACCCTCGTCTGTAACGACGCCGGTCGGCGTGTCGGCAGGAGGTCGATCACGTGAGGCCGATTGCCCCCGCCACCTCGATGGCGCAGACGTGCATGCGCAGACGTGACTTCATCGTGTTGCATCACGCTGTTTTAATGAAGCGCAGACGCAGCGCCCGATGGAACGCCTCCCGCAGACGGAGATCCGCACCGCCCTCGCCGTCCCGCCGTCCTCCACTCTCCCGTTTCAAAGCAGCGGCGTCACCCTGCAACTCGCCGTTAATGCCGTTCATTTCAGAAGTGTGCCCCCCCCCGTGCCTTTGAGCGTGGGGGTTATTTTCAGAAGGGCAGCCCCCCCCCCCCCCCCGTCTGACGTCTTGTTGGTCGGTGCCAACCTCGCGGTTGTGTTTCGATTACAGAAGCGCGCGCCTCATCGCCTCCACCTTGCTCTGGCTGAGGATCAGAGGCGACACCCCCGGAATTCAGAGCCTCCTGCTTCATTAGCGTCTGAGGAGGCGGGCGGGCGCTCGTGTCGGGCCCCGGCGCTGACATCGGCAGAGCGGCGGGGTGAAAAGCTTCGACACGGCCACGCCCACGCCTCTCTTCTCTCTTCCAAACTCCAACCATCGGCACGCGTTCCGCCCACACGCCAAGAACATGGATTCAGGTGGAATAAGCTGCTCTGTATGCCAACTAAATTGCCCCATCTATATAGTATGTGCATTTGGTCTCTATTAGGAGTTGATTGAACCTCAGGTGGCTTAGTGGTTGGCATGTTCTCCTCTCAGCACTAGGGATTCCCGATTCGAATCCCCATCTGGGTGGAGTTTCCATGTTCTCCCCGTGTCCGCATTGGTTTCCGCCGGGTTCTCCGGTTTCCTCCCACAGTCCAAAAACATGGATCAAGTTCTCCAAATTGCCCCATATAGAGTGTGTGTGTGTGAGTGAGTGTGTGTCCAGCGATAGGTTGGCGTCCTGTCCTGGGTGTATCTGCCCAGCGCCCGAAAGCGCCCCCCCCCCCCCCCGACCCTAATAGAGGATTAAACAGAAAGCTAGGGGGCATGGAAAGAAGAATGAGGTCGAGTACTAAGGCAACGTGCTTCAGCTGCAGTGCACACGGACCGACTTCTTTTATCGTTCAGCAGAACCTGAGATGTGTGTTAATGTAACGTTGCTTCCCCAGTGTCCCTGCATGTCGTTGTCCACACACACACACACACACACACGCACACACGCACGCACACACACACACACACACACACACACACACGCACGATCCCGCCCCCATCCTACACTCTCTGCACCATTACACCCCAGCACGGTGATGAATGACTTTTAATAAAGCAAACAGAGTTCTGCCTTGTCTGGATCAATTCTTCCTGTGGCTGCCATGCCGGCTATTGTCACAAGTAATTGCTTAAAGCCCTTGTTGTATGAAATGAAGCTCTTTTGGGGAACGAGGGGAAAAAAAATGCACAAATAAAAAGCTGAACTGGTGGCAGCCTCAATTTACTCCTCCACTGCTCTCACTACAGCAAATCCTCAGCGACCGGGGGCATCTTGACGGGATCTCGGTGCGATCGAGGGCATCCCGTCGGCCAAGGCTCGCTCGCAAACAAACACGCTGCCAAAAAGCTGCTTTCCAGCAGCAGAGGTTTTGTTTTCCTGTAAACGGATTGTGCCGTGCGGTTCGTCAGTAAACGTGAACACGAGGGCCGGCCGGTTTTAATGCTTTTAAATTCTGATTATTTTAATCTGCTGTCAGTGACGTACACGGTGACGTCCTGATATCCCATGTGTGTTTTGTGGTGTAAGCATGTTTACATATGGATGCAGTCCTCTGTGGCGTCCTGTCCCATCCTGACCTTGACCTAAAAACGTGTATAATGCTGTTATATAAAGCCGTGAAGAAGAAAAGCTGCGGCGCATCGCTGCGTCTGACACATCATCCTCTGGATAACTTGATTTATGATGTTTACACACAACGCTCAAGCTGTAACCTTCCTGAATTACATTAATAACTCGGCAACCCAAGGAACAGCAGACGTGTAGCACTGTCAGACTTTAGGACACAACAGAATAGAATAAGGTTATTGTGATAAGTTCCGCTCCTCGAATCTGATTGGCTGAGCCATTTTTGTCCAGCCGTGACATCATTAACAATACCACACCCCTCTGAGCGCTTCACATTCGTATCAGTGCGTGATTTACAGTACATTATTTTCCCGATGTTCTGTGATTTGGCCTCAAGATGGCAGTGTTTGTTTGTTAGAGAAATCGGAATCCCGTTACTCAGCGATCAGCGTTCACTTTAAAAACCAGACTCGATGATCACTGCGTAACAGGTTTCCTGTATTCAGGTAACCATCAAACACTGCCATCTATTGGCCAAATTGCAGAAGACAGTTTATAAACAGTGTAACAGGATTAGTGCTGATCTCTGTTTATATGAATCTGTATTTTATGATTAAAATAATGTATTGTATATCACACACTGATACCAATGTGAAGCTCAGAGTGTTAATGATTTAAATACAGAATATTATAAACAGATTCTGATCCTATTATTATTATTATCATTATTATTATCATTATCATTATTATTATTATTATTATTATTATTATTATTATTATTATTATTATTATTATCATTATTATTATTATTATTATTATTATTATTACATTCTGTTTGTAACTGCAGTATCCTGAGCACTCGGGGTCAGTACGGTCCGACTGGCTGCTTACATCTGGCAGCTGGATTCATTTGTTTTTCTCTTTTGGAATCCACTCAAAGACAACTGCAACAGATTAATGATGTTTGATTAGCTGTCCACAGCAATTCACATTAATATTCATGGAATGGCGCCCTGTTATTTTGGGCCTGGCCCGGTTGCTGGGATCACTAGATGACATTGGTTTCAATTATGGATTGTTGTTTGACTTTTAACCGACTGATCAGCTCGCAGCTGTCCGCTGAACGCAGCCACGCCGAACCAATCAGAGAGCAGTGAGGGTGAGACCTCCGCTTTCAGAACCCTCAGTGTCTGTACGGAGTCTCAATATTACAGTGTTTGTAATTATATATATATTTGTGTGTGTGTGTTTGTGTGTGTGTTTGTGTGTGTGAGTCAATGTGAGCCCGGCAATGGACCGGCACCCTGTCCTGGGTGTATTTGCCCAGCACCCAAAATGTTCTCTCTTAGATGAGCGACCCCAACCTCAGTATAGTTTAAAGCCGAGATAATGAGATAAGATGAGATAATCTGCAGTTCACCAGTCTAATTTAGCTTTTAATAAATACATTTCTGAATCAAATCTTTTATTATAGTGTGTTTGTGTTTTATTAAAGTAATCAGACACTGGAGGTTGTGTATTATTGTGAATAAATCACGTAAAGAGGTGGCGCTGTTCTCCACTACACGCCGGAACTAATAACACCTCTTTATGGGCTTTATTCAGAATAAAGACACGCCCTCTCGTACCGTATTGTTTTATTAAACCCTGATTTCTCTTGGACAACAGGTCGTGATACCTGTATAATCTAATGTTCAGTAACAAACCCTTCTCACTAATATTAATATTATCATTATTATTCATTCATTCATTCATTATCTCCCGCTTTATCCTCTATTAGGGTAGCGGTGGGGTTCCCCATGCCCATCCATTATAATTATTATTATTGTTATTATTAATAGTATTTTGAAATAAAGAGCCGTTTGTACTATTTTAATTCAGTTTGGGAGGTGCAGGAGGTTTGGCAGGACAAACCGAGAGATGAAAACAAATGACTTAAAGAATCAGAAAGCATGTTGGGGAGAACAAACCAAACACAAGATCAACGAGGCTGAAATTGAACTAAAACCCGCTGCTCAAACACAGCCACGGGACACGGGGGACAGAAATAGACAGACAGACCGACGTGTGAGAGACAGACAATAGAGTCAGGACTAAAGATAAACAGCCCGGCGGATAATCACCTGACGGCTCCCCACAGACGAGCGGTCGAACCCGTCCACGCCGGCTCGTCAGATGAACGCTAACATAATAGGTCTAAATGAGCCGGTTTCATACGTTTAACCACACGCTGACTGCGGTGCACTAATAACGATCCGCTTCATCCATCACTATCGACTTCGGGACGCGGCGGCGGCGGCGGGACGGCAGGGCTGGCACCGCGCACACAGACCGTACACGGCTTCAGAATATAAAGCAACGTCATGATGCCGGATTTATAATAACGTTAATTAAAATAGATTTATAATGCAACGAGTTTGGGCCGAAAGAACAAATAAGATCAACAGGATGTTAAAACTGATCACTTAGATCACCCTCCGTACGGGACACTTTAATTTTCTGTTTTAATATCACACTTTTGACACTTTATAAATGTTTTTTTTTTTTTTTAATGATTCCCTCAATTATAATACTATTAGTATTGTACTGATACTGCTACTGGCTGCTAAATGTCCTCAATAATGTAATATTCATTCATTCATTCATTATCTCCCACTTTATCCTCTATTAGGATCGTGGTGGGGTTCCCCATGCCCATCCAGGGGAGAACGTTTCGGGCGCTGGGCAGATACACCCAGGACATGAGCGCCAATCCATTGCTGGGCACACACTCACTCACACACACTCTATATGGGGCAATTTGGAGAAATCAATTGACTTGATCCATGTTTTTGGACTGTGGGAGGAAACCGGAGAACCCGGAGTAAACCCACGCGGACACAGGGAGGACATGCAAACTCCACCCAGATTGAATAAAGTAATAGTAATAGGAGAAATAAAGTATTCTATCTATCTATATATCCTATTCTATTTATTCTATTCTAATTAATTAATTTATTATTGTTCTATTTATCTCTTTATGAAGGTTGTCTGAGGAGAATCAAACAGATCATATCAGTGTGACATCATCAGCATCATTTTTGTTGATGTTCGGACGTCGCCGCGTCTTCGTACGGATCGTGTTGTGTTGGTTAGTTCATCAAACGTCGGATTTTGTGTGCGTTCACGTTTTGAAACATCGGAGCGTTTAAACATGCGTCTGCAGGAGCGCTGGGAGGCGGTCAGGACTGTATTTGGGCGTGCAGCATGTGTTGTGCATTAGTGTGTATTTATCTGCTAATCGCCCGCCAGATCTGAGGCAACCTGAAAACCACGCCGCTGGACAGAGACCAGCGGCGGGACGGCCTCAGAGAGTCCGGCTCTGTTCTCACGGCTCGCCCCATCTGTCCACGTCCGTCCCCTCCCTCGCTCACGCACTCACTCGCCCAAAGTACCACATATTGACTCAGAGCTCCACAGCGGCCGTGTTCGGGGCTTTGTCTCTTTCCTGCGTCTCGCTTTCATTCGATGCTGGTTTTTTCTCCTGAACTCGGTGTTTGATTCTCGTCCAGCAGCTTGTGTCCTCCTTTGGCTTTAGGGACTGCCTCTCTGTTCTCTGCATGGAGAGATATACAGCTCCAGTTCCTCCGGTGTGATTATTACAGCGGGTCACCGGGGTGCGAGGCATCTGCACACGGCACCGAAAAACAGCCCTTACTTTAACTAACACACACAGAGATATGTCTACCTTTAAACAGTAAAGGATGCAGTTCCACTCGTTATTGCGTACGTGGTGTGTGACTGAATTCAGAATCAGAACACTTCGTTAATCTCTGGAGGGGACACGTTTTTAAAGATGCTCCATTTTTCGTGCCATAAACAGAAAAAAGATTAACAATCAGCATCCATTCATCCATCCATTATCTTCTGCTTTATCCTTTATTATGGTCGCGGGGGGGGGGGGGGGTTCCCCATGCCCATCCAGGGGAGAATGTTTCGGGCACTGGGCAGATACACCCAGGACAGGGCGCTGGGCACACACTCACACACACATAGTCTATATGGGGCAATTTGGAGAATTCAATTGACGTTGATCCATGTTTTTGGACTGTGGGAGGAAACCGGAGAACCCAGAGGAAACATACACGGACACGGGGAGAACATGGAAACTCCACCCAGATGGGGATTCGAACCGGGAATCCCTAGCGCTGAGAGGAGAACATGCCAACCACTAAGCCACCGTGCCGCCCTTAATCAGTGTCTAATTAAACTAAAAATACAAATAATACAGAATGAAGTAAAAAGTAAAGTGTGAGTGAGTTATGTATCCATCCATCCGTTATCTTACTCTCCAAACTACTACTGCTAAGGTTGTGGAGGGTGTGGGGGGGGAGTACACCCAGGACAGAGCGCCAATCTATCGCTGAACACACACTTATTTACACAGGCACACTGTATGTGTATAAAGCTTTGGGCTTTACAGCGTTACAGTCTTTAAATCTTCACTGTGTCGTGAGTTTGGGAGTTTGCAGAATCAGAAGTTCCATCTGAAGTTTGCAGAATCTGAATATCTTTTATTAATATGTGAGCGATAAGCCTGGGCTCGGCTGTGCCGCCGCGCCGTCTTCGCTGACGCCTCGGTCTCGGAACATCCGATGTTCTCTGAACTTCTGTAAAGTCCCTTCATATTTCATCCGAGTTCCCCGAGATATGAGGACGACGTTCTCACCACTTTAAAGATAAGAATGGCTGCTGTTTAAACTGAGCCTGAATCAGAAACGCTTACATCCCAACACTGGGTTATCTGATCATATCAATTAATCTGCTCCACACACGTGAGACACTCAGGTCCTGTCTCCACGGCAACGGAGGCCTTGTTTATATGATCCAATATGGATGAAAGACCAGATGATGACATTTAGTATGATGTCTCGTTTAATGTCCAAATAAAAGCTGCTTTCCCAGGACGCCACAAGGCAATTTACGTGTGCGTGTTCGTGTGTGTGTGTGTGTGTGTGTGTGTGTGTGTGTGTATGTATGTGTAGAGGTTGGTGGTGACGTCGGTGCTGGTTTAGAAAAATAAATAACTTCTAGCAGATGGAGAACTGCCTCCTGATGATATTCCATTTCAGACGTCAGCTTTAAACAAGACGAGGATATTTTTGCAAAGTCATCATCTGACCTATTAATGTATTAAAGGCATTGACTAATATTAATATTAATACTAAAGCGAAAATGAATACTAACACTACTATTAACAATAATACTCACATTAATATGAATACTAATAATATTAACACAAATTTTAATACTTATATTAATAATCATACTTATATTATTAATCATCATTGTACTAATTCTTATATTAATACTGAAAATAATATTGATACTAATACACCCAGAGTATGATTCCTCTCATGACTGAATTATAAAATCATGGAATAAAATGAAATAAAAATCAAACGTAATAAAATGAGTAAATGCGGTGTGGAGTGTAATTGCGTTTAAATTGCGCTGTGTGTAACGCTCTGTGGGGGCAGTGTGTCTCTGTTTATCGTGAGGTTCATCGTCTGTGTCGTGTTTATTGATGTCAGCTGTGTCTCTCGTCCTCGTGTGTATTTAAGGACCGCCCCTTACCCTCTTCACTGTCGGATCGTCGCGTGTTGGTGGCATATGTCGCGCTATTTCGGCGGTGTGTGTGTTTTGTGTATATGATGTTTATTAAAAGCCGTGTTTAGGTCTCTACGTTGACCTGAACTCTGATATAAACAGCGTATCTGTGACATCACATGACACATTTCATATATATATATATATATATATATATATATATATATATATATATATATATATAAAAAAAAAATATATACATATATATATACATTTTGTAGCACTTTATAGAATATAAATATATATATATATATATATATATCCATCCATTATCTTGAGCTTTATCTTATATTAGGGGGGTTCCCCATGCCCATCCAGGTGAGAACGTTTCGGGCGCTGGGCAGATACACCCAGGACAGGGCGCCAACCTATCGCTGGGCACACACTCACTCACATACACACTCTATATGGGGCAATTTGGAGAATTCAATTGACTTGATCCATGTTTTTGGACTGTGGGAGGAAACCGGAGAACCCAGAGGAAACCCACGCGGACACGGGGAGAACATGCAAACTCCACCCAGATTGGGATTCGAACCGGGAATCCCTAGCGCTGAGAGGAGAGTGTGCCAACCACTAAGCCACCGTGCTGCCTATAAATATTATATTTATATATATATTTTTGTAACACCACTCAGCGAGCGGTCCTGATCAATCAGACGGCAGCTCTTGGTTTCAGCATGGTGTGTATCTGTTGTGCTTGTGAGTGTCGGGTTCGAGACGGCGTTCTCGATTGTCCCGTTGTCCCTGCGTTTAACAGTTGTGGCAGGTCTTGAATTTGGAATGTGTGTGTGGATCACGGCTCTGAAGTTTGACCTTTCTGCACACTTCTGCACTTTGATTCGAGGCCTTTGGACTGAACCCTGCGCTCGAGGAAGACCTCCGGGCTCGGCCCCGGGGCAGCGATTCGGACAGTGTGTCTAAATCAACTGCGGGATTTCCTGTATTGGGACTCCGACTTACCTGAGAGGGAACGTATAGAGAACCTCAGCGGGATCACTGAGCGGACATTTTTTTAACCTAGTTTTTTCCGTCTGCGTGATTCAGCGTGATAATGGAACCCGACGCGGTGAACACGAAGCCGTCCTGCCGCGTCCCGTGGTGTCACCGTCCAATTAAAGTTGTCCAATCAATCAGCGGGTTCTTAACCGGGGAAAATGGAACGTCCTTCAGGACCACTATAGCTGTACTTATGTTGTCAGCGTCATATTGTTGTTTAATGTGGAGCTGCTAAGCCGTTTTAAACACCGTCGTTACGACGGAATCGGTTAAAGGTCTGAGGAGCCGAACAAAAGCAGCTGATTGCAGCTTAAGTGCAGAATTAAAGCCGAGTGTCGAGTTCAACATCCGCCTGCAATTCACCCTCCGTCCCACAATTCTCTCCGTTTTATTTAAAGCCTGAGGTTTCAACGTTGATTTCCACAAAGAAAATACTGAAATACAATCAGTTTCCCTGTTTAGATTAATAAAGCAATAAAGGATAAATAAATCACGAGAGCCGGGTGTTCAGCACGCCGCGTACGCATAGAAACAATAAAGAAAACCCACGTGGACGTCGTAAAAGATGATTACGGATTTGTACGGTACGATTATTGTTTGTATAATAATCACGATTATATGATATTATGATTATTATGTGTTCATTACAAAAAAGTGCCAGAGATCAGAGGAACAGTGCAGACCTGACTGACCAGACTGATTTCATGTAAGACAAAATAAGTTTAGATAATAAAAATAAGATAAAGTAAAAAAAATTGCCTTCGTTTACCTTAAAGTACGTAATGGCGTGTCCACGGCGCGTGGAAGGACAACGGAAACAGGCGAGGGTGCTGCACGTTCCGTCTGAACGTCGTCGTGACGATGTTGAGCCGCTTTATTTATTGTTACGTTTTTAATCACGATTAATTGCAAAAACGATTCATTGTCTCAGCCCTCACACAGACACGGGGAGATCTCCACAAACTCCACCCACGTTGACTGAGAGGAGAACATGCTAAATACTAAACTCTTCAAATGTCACTTTCAGGAATGTGCTTGTGATTTGTATTGAATATGTATTGAATATTTTAATAGATAAATGAATGTAATGTGGTTGGCATGTTCTCCTCTCAGCACTGGGGATTCCAGGTTTGAATCCCAATCTGGGTGGAGTTTGCATGTTCTCCTCGTGTGTGTGCCCCCCCCCCCCCCAACCCTAGTTGGATCACACGGGGATAATGAATGAAAGACTAAATGAATGGATCAAAAGCAACACTGTATCGGTTATGTAGCCGGAATAAACCCTTTATTGTCACATGACTTCTTGACTTTTCTCTTTAACGAAGCCTCGTTTTTGTAGATGATTAAAGCGAGCGGGGGCGCTGTTCTTCAGCACAGATGACGTTCCGGTGATTAGAACGGAACAATAGAACTGGTGATTTGTCAGAGCGGTATGTTTCAAATCCAGACTGTTCTGCGTTCTGTCAATTCCAGAGACACTGTCTTCATGTCTTAAGGGACGCTGTGTTCACTCAGGGTGCTGTGAGTTTAACATGTTCTCCACATCCTAAAGCAGTCCCGTCTTCTCGCTCATGTGGATTTGTCCGGTGCCTTACATCATATTGTGATGTTTGTAATTTTTTGGTGTGGATGGTCTTTATATGGACTGTCCACCTCACTGCCATCAGGCAGATGGTACCGCAGCGTCCCGGCCAAAACGACCCGGATTATAAACAGCTTTTACCCGCAAGCCATCTACTAAACAAAACCAACAGTTAAAAACTCCCACACTCCTGCTTTTTACTATGTCACTTTACACTGTCACTTTAAATTATATATATATATATATATATATATATATATTTTTTTTTTGGCGAATACATCTGTAAATATTGTGTATTTCATTTTATCTTCTATGTAGAGTGTAGATCCTGATGCCTCACCTTAAGAATGTTTATGAGCACATGTCCCCCAACATGGAGCACAAATGACAAATAAACTTGAACTTGAAACTTGAAACTATTTGTTCTAAAGCAAACGGACCTGATGGTGGCGCTGCATTCAGAGGGTCGCTTCTGAACCACGTGCTCTGAGTTTATTATAGTTTATCTCTCGAAATCCCGAAGCATCTCGGTTTCTCTCTCTTTAACTTTGACATGCAGATGCGTCTACGCGATCTGAATACGTTTGCATCACCGGTGTGTGTGTGTGTGTGTGTGTGTGTGTGTGTGTGTGTGTGTGTGTGCATGCATGTGTGGCGACTGCAGACAGTGATCCCTTTAGTCAAACATTAGTAGCATAATGAAACAAGCCTCTGAGTGAAAATTAAGTCATTATGTATAAGACGGTTCCTCTGAGGAGTGAGGAGCCAGCGCTGCATACAGAGTGCAGATTAGTCCTGATGGCAGTTAAAGAAATGCTTCAATCAACCGCCGACATGCCGACTGAATCCATTAGTTTGCTTTATTCTGCGCTGCGTCGCCGCCTTCGTGCTCGCTCGCATTCCTAAAAATGTTTGCCGGATTTCGGAGAACACAGAAATGATTATTATTGTTAGTGCCGTCCTCCACTTACCGTACAGATGGACTTTGTAGTTCTATAATTCCAGACTGTAGTCCATCTGTGTTCTGTATTGGTTCTCTGTTCTCTCAGGAGCATCACAGAACAGGTATCATTTGGGTGGTGGATTGCAGTGACACTAATGCGCTGAGGGGCTTTTAGTGCAGCAGTGCTGCTGGAGTTTCATTTAAACACCTCAGTCACACTGCTGGGATAGGACTAATGCCCCCACCCAATAACCCCTGCTCTGTGGAGGTACTATTAGAGAACAAAGAACACAGTCTGTACTGTAGAACACACACAGATGGACTACAGTGTGGAACTGGAGAACATGGAGAACGTGGAGCCAATATTGTGTTGCATCATGTGATTTGTAAGAAAAATAAAATGTGTATTAATGAATATGAAGTTTTAAAATGAAGAGTAAACTTTAATATGTTTGTGTTTTTAATATGTTTCTGTATATAAGTAAACTTTAATATGTTTCTGTATATAAGTAAACTTTAATATGTTTCTGTATATAAGTAAACTTTAATATGTTTCTGTATATAAGTAAACTTTAATATGTTTCTGTATAAAAGTAAACTTTAATATGTTTGTTCTGTCGTTTCTCTTGAAGGCGTACTTCCGACAGGGTGTTGCCCTGCAGTACTTGGGCCGTCATGCAGATGCTCTGGCCGCCTTTGCCTCCGGCCTCGCTCAAGACCCGAAGAGCCTGCAGCTGCTGGTTGGCATGGTGGAGGCTGCCATGAAGTCACCACTGAGAGGTGTGTGTGTGTGTGTGTGTGTGTGTGTGTGTGTGTGTGTGTGTATAATTATCTCTCTGTGTTAACACTATATCCCCCGGATGACAGCATGTGCCATGTCTTCAAAATATAGAGACATCTGGACGGTTCCTATGAGGAAAGATTATTTTTTACATTTAAAAGCTGCTAATTGCAGTGTGTTTAACATCATGAATGTCTTTTATATATATACAGTACAGTGTGTGTGTGTGTGTGTGTGTGTGTGTGTATATATATATATATATATATATATATATATATATATATATATATATATATATATATATATGTAGGTACTTTGTATTGTTGGAATGACAAATAAAATACTTGATTATTCACAGTATGTATGTGTGTGTGTGTGTGTGTGTGTGTGTGTGTGTGTGTGTGTATATATATATATATATATATATAGGGCAGCACGGCGGCTTAGTGTTTTAGCATGTTCTCCTCTCAGCACTAGGGATTCCCGGTTCGAATCCCCATCTGGGTGGAGTTTGCATGTTCTCCCCGCGTCCGCCTGGGTTTCCTCCGGGTTATTCGGTTTCCTCCCACAGTCCAAAAACATGGTTCAAGTCAATTGAGTTCTCAAAATTGCCCCATATAGAGTGTGTGTGTGTGTGAGTGATTGTGTGCCCAGCAATAGATTGGCGTCCTGTCCTGGGTGTATCTGCCCAGCGCCCGAGACGTTCTCCCCTGGATGTGCATGGGGAACCCTAATAGAGGATAAAGCGGAAGATAATGGATGGATATATATATATATATATATATATACACTAAATTGCCAATAGTATGTGCCCACTCGTCCAAATGATCAGAATCAGTGTTCCAGTTCATTCCGTGGTCAGTGGTCAGTGTGGGTTCTCCTGCTCCTCTCACTCTTTGTTCAGAGTTCTCCTCTGTTTATCAGTCTGAGCGGCGCTCCAGTGAGGATTTGCATGCTGGGGGATTACCTCGCTGTAATTGAATTGTCCCGCTCGTGGTTCTGCACCATCAGGGGTGTCGCCCAGACCCGTCCCACGGAGCCGGAGCAGACGAGCGAGCGCCGCTGAGCGTTAATCACACGTTCCTGCTGCGTTTCCTCAGTCGTTTCCACCGGCGCTGAAGGCTTTACGCTCAGAACGGTGGGGGCACCGTGACTTAGTGGATAGCATGTTCTCCTCTCGCCGCTGGGGATCCAGGTTCGAATCCCCATCTGGGTTTGCATGTTCTCCACGAGTCCAAAAGCATGGATTCATGGCGTCCTGTCCCCCTGCGACCCTAATAAAGCATTAGGCAGGAGATCATGAATAATGGATTAATATTTAAATAAATCTATTTATTATTAGTTCTGTCCTCCCCGTTGATTAATTGTAGAATTAATTAAACTATAATAAATAATGAACACGTTAAAACTTTCATTTGAAAAATTTGTGACTCTCATCTCATCTGATTATTTTCCACTTAATCCTCCTTTAGGGTCACGGGGGGTGTTGGCGCGGGGGGGGGGGGGGGGTTCCCATGCTCATCCAGGGGAGAACGTTTTGTGCGCTGGGTAATGTTGTTATTATATGGAACACCGGGGGCGCTGTCTGCTCTGGACTCTGTGTATTAAATCTTGTGTATAAAAGCCTGCTGACAGCTGAACATCTCCTTTAACTTTATTTTAAAGAGGAGACGAGAGGGGACAGAACCGGGTCCACTGTTCCCCGTGGTGTTGGTGGTGCACGCGGTCATGGCAGGTTCTGATTTATGACCCCGTGTGCACCTTTACTCTTTACCTTCATCTCCAGGCTCCTGGCAGAGGTCACCTCTGCACATATGTCAGCCTTCTGTCGCCGGTCCCACCGCAGACCCACAGTGACCGGAGGGGAGGGGAGGCGGAGCCACCAAACTGTAGATAACCGATAACCCCGAGCGCCGCAGGCTTTAAAAAACAAATGATTTATCTTTGGAGCATCAGATGTGAGGATGGAACCTTCAGATCAAAGTGGAGATGTTTAATGTTCTGTATCTGTTGTGATCTGATGTTCTGTATCACGGTGATGTTGGTGATGTGATGTTGTGATGTTGGTGACCTGGTTCTGTGTTTTCACGCAGACTCTCTGGAGCCGACGTATCAGCAGCTTCAGAAAATGAAGCTGGACAAGAGCCCCTTCGTGGTGGTGTCAGTGATCGGACAGGAGCTGCTGAACGCCACGCATCACGGGGCGTCGGTCGTGGTCCTGGAGGCTGCGCTGAAGATCGGAACCTGCAGCCTCAAACTGCGAGGCTCGGTCTTCTCTGCGCTCAGCAGCGCCTACTGGTCACTGGGAAACACCGAGAAGAGCACGGCGTACATGCAGCAGGACCTGGAGGTCGCCAAAACACTAGGTGAGAGGTCACGGGGTCGTTGTTCAGCTCATCAGCTCTCATCTCCCAATAATTAATTCTGACTGTTAATGATTTAATCTGTGGTTTGAGAAATCAGGACATTATTAATCACACAGTACCAGTCCAACGTTAGGCCACGCCCCCTTCTGGCTCCATCCTCCATGTCCTCCACTTACCATACAGAGGGGTTTTGAAGTTCTATAATTCCAGACTGTAGTCCATCTGTGTTCTGTGTTAGTCCCCTGTTGGTTCTCCATCACAGAACACATATCATTTGGGTGGTGGATTGCGGTGACACTGATGCGCTGAGGGGGTTTTAGTGCTGCTGTAGTGCTGAAACGTTCTCCCCCGGATGGGCATGTGGGAGGAAACCAGAGAACCCGGAGGAAACCCACATGGACATGGGGAGAGCATGCAAACTGTTCCGGTCAGATCATGCTGTCCCACATGGATTAAGGTGAACTGGCCGATTGATTGGCAGTTCAGATTCTGTCAGGCCGTGTTCTCTATGTAAAGACTTACTGGTTGTTCTCAGTTCTGGTTCTACTACCTGACAGAACCCGGAGGAAACCCACATGGACACAGGGAGAACATACACACTGCACCCAGAGCTTTGGATTTGATAATATTAACCAAAGCTGTGAACTGCCCCCGTCACAGTTAACGCTCCACAGTGACCACGCCCCTGGATCTGAGACCCCGCCCCCGAACAGAACCTCTACAGAAGGTTTAAATAGCAGCGTCCACCGGGCCGGACGCCGGTCCGCAGGCCGGACTCCGGTCCGCAGCTCGTCCCTCGCGGTTTGCAGGGATTTATTTCAGGTGTCCGTCGTGGTTCTGGCTGACCGTTGCGTCTGTAATCATTCCACCGTTCTGTAAAAACCTCGGCTGTTTGTTTCCCTGTAATTTCATCCCGTCTAAACATAGAACCCGCTTCCATTTAAAGGTCCAGTATAATCCGGCAAATTGTAGGCTCTGAAACCTTTTCGGTTGCTGCCCCTCTCACAGAGAACCCTTTAAATCCAGAACAGTGCGCTCTGACCGCAGGACCGCGGTTCCGCGTGGTGTTCCCTATTCATTGGATTTTTAACACTTTCACAGAACACCAGAGGAACCGCTGACCTATCAGAATTTATATGAGGAGAGGGGCGGGCGGGGGGGTGGTGCAGTGGTCAGCACGTCTGCCCCTCACTGCTGTGGGTTCAGGTTCGAATCCCGATCCGGGTGGAGTTTCCACGTTCTCCCCGGGTTCTCCGGTTTCCTCCCACAGTCCCAAAACCTGGATTTAAAGTGAATGATTGGCAGTTCAGGTGACGTCAGGACGTCTTCTCCAGTGAGGACGTGCTGGTTGTTCTCGGTTCTGGTCCTTGTCCCTGTCTTTTCATCTTTTGTGTCAGTTCTTCGTTCTAAATGTCACACGTTGGCGGTACTATGAAAAAAATACCTTTAATAAGTAACCACGTCATGTTAATAAAGTGTGTGTGTGTGTGTGTGTGTGTGTGTGTGTGTGTGTGTACCAAGTATAACACTGTGGGAACCGAATCCTGTTTACACAGTGTGGGGACGTTGTGTAAATGTGGGGCCCTCCAGCTGGTCCTCACAGTGACACATCCGTCCGTTTTAAAGTGCTGTGGTTGTGATTATGTTGGTTATGGTTGGGGGGGTGAGGACAGGGTGAGGACAGGGTGAGGACAGGGTGATGTCAGGGTGATGTCAGGGTGAGGACAGGGTGAGGACAGGGTGAGGACAGGGTGATGTCAGGGTGATGTCAGGGTGAGGACAGGGTGAGGACAGGGTGAGGACAGGGTGAGGACAGGGTGATGTCAGGGTGATGACAGGGTGAGGACAGGGTGAGGACAGGGTGATGTCAGGGTGAGGACAGGGTGATGTCAGGGTGAGGACAGGGTGATGTCAGGGTGAGGACAGGGTGAGGACAGGGTGAGGACAGGGTGATGTCAGGGTGAGGACAGGGTGATGTCAGGGTGATGTCAGGGTGAGGACAGGGTGAGGACAGGGTGAGGACAGGGTGAGGACAGGGTGATGTCAGGGTGAGGTCAGGGTGATGTCAGGGTGATGTCAGGGTGAGGACAGGGTGATGTCAGGGTGATGTCAGGGTGAGGACAGGGTGGTGAGGACAGGGTGATGTCAGGGTGAGGACAGGGTGAGGACAGGGTGAGGACAGGGTGATGTCAGGGTGAGGACAGGGTGATGTCAGGGTGAGGACAGGGTGAGGACAGGGTGATGACAGGGTGGAGGTGTTTATGGTTCGGGTTCGGGTCAAAATGAATGTGCCTCTATATACAGCCGGTCCCCACAATGTATAAAAACAGATTGAGTGTGTGTGTGTGTGTGTGTGTGTGTGTGTGTGTGTGTGTGTGTATTTATTTCTAAACTGCTGACTCATTGTCTTGTGCAGGTGACCAGGTGGGTGAGTGCAGGGCTCATGGGAACCTCGGTTCCGCCTTCTTTTCCAAGAGCAATTACCGCGAGGCCCTGACCAATCACAGGAACCAGCTCGTCCTCGCCATGAAGCTGAAGGACAGAGAGGTAAACTGTGTGTGTGTGTGTGTGTGTGTGTGTGTGTGTGTGTGTGTGTGTGTGCGTACGAGAAAACGAGAGCGAGAGAGCCATGAGCCAAAGAATCAACATTTGATTAAATTGCTCTCGTTAGTCATTAATTAAAGCGCCTTTGTGACTTTTTAACGTTCTGTAATAAGACATGCTGGAACGTTCTGTATGGAAGCATTTTAAGAACCGAGGGGAATTATTCACAAAGGAAATGTTCATGAATGCATCTCCGACAACTGAGTACAGATATATCCAGGACTCAGGACAGGGGGACCGTCCATCACTGACACACACACAAGTTCAAGTTATTTATTTCTGTCGCGCTTTTTACATCAGAACGTCGTCACAAAGCAGCTTTACAGAATGAAGTGACAGTGGCAAGACAAAACTCCCTGTTATGTTGTTATTTAAGGAAGAAACCTTGTGAGGACCGAGACTCAGTGGGGGACTCGTCCTCCTTCAGCGGCCGGGCAGCAACAACAGTGTAGGACAGTCATGTCCAGATATATAACAAATGGAAAAACTCTAACAACTGGGGAACTATATGTGAGTCCATTAGGGGGCGTCCTGCAGGACCGCCAGTCCAGTTAATATTCAGGTTCCATCCGGTATTCGTCGGCAGAGCCATGGGTGAAGGTCTGACCACACCTCCAGGACGCCGGTCACACCTCAAAAGAACGGACGAGGAAGGTCGTTAGAGCTGATAATAAAGCACAGCATTTAATTAATAAGTAATTACACACACACACACACACACACACACCATATTGGGCAATCTAGAGCCGCCAATTCACCTTGAATCCGTGTTTTTGGATTGTGGGTGGGAACCAGCTGTGGTTTGTGATGTGTTGAAGCGGGCGTGTGTGTAACAGGATTACAGTGTTATACTGTATTACGTCTCTATAATAAGCGTCCTCGTCTCAGACGTTCTAATGAGAACGCTGTCCTACATTCTCACGCTTCTCTTTTTAAACTTTCTCCTTTGGTTTGTGAGATTATCAAAGCTCAGGCTCGGCTTCCTGTCACATGATCTGATTTATCAGCAGAGTCTGAATTTAAATAAGTAAAAAAAAAAACACGACATGATGAAAAACAGAGAGGATCCCGAGGCTCTGAGGTCCTCACTGTAGATGAGGTGTTTGATGTCATGGTGTTTAACATGAGGTGGTGGTTAATAATACAATACAGTGCGAGAGGGCGTGGCCTCATTCTGAATAAACCCCATAACGAGGTGTTATGAGTCCCGATGTGTAGTGGAGAACAGCGCCACCTCTTTTTTTAATTGAATTTTCTGATTAATTTCCCACAATATGAACAATATAATTATGATATTATGATAATTATGATAATGATAATGCAATGCAAAGAGAACAGAAAAAATAAACAAACAAGTAAGCAAAAAATAATAATAATAAAAATAACATTAACAAATTAAAAAAATTAAAAAAGGGAGAAAGAATTCCATAATGTAAACATGGCATTTGAGGGTACAATATGGAAAATTCACATAGAACAGCAGCACAACAGGGTAGTAAAAAATATTAATAATTTAGTCATTTAGTCATATTTTCAAAATTTTCTTCAAATTACCCAACAGTATACATCTGAGCCTCTCAATATGCAGCATATTAACAATTTCTGTGAGCCACATTTTAAATGTTGGTGGGGAGAACAGCGCCACCTCTTTACGTGATTTATTCACAATAATACACAACCTCCAGAGTCTGATTGCTTTAATAAAACTCTTACAAACTCACTGTAATAAAAAACAAGCTTTGATTCAGAAATACGTTTATTAAAATCAAAATAATAATAATCTGATCCTCCACCATGTAATCTGCTGAATGCTGAACGCCCTTCACTGAGTAACAGGATTCCGGTTTCTCTAACGATCGATTACAGAACACAGTTTATAAACAACGTCGCTGAAATAATGTATTGTATATCACGCATTGAGACAAATGTGAAGAGTATTATTGTTAATGATGTCACGGCTGAACAAACGGCCCAGCCAATCAGATTTAAGGAGTGGAACTACCTGTTAAATAATTGTAAATAAATCACCAGGAAGTTTCTCATGCCTGATAATTAGCATCTAATTTCCATTTTAGAGTCACGTGATTTAAAATAAAGTTCTTTGCCGGTGAGCTGGAGCCGTTTGGATCGGAGCTTTTTGGTTTTGGTTCTTTGGCGCCCCCTGTTGCTGCAGCACGTTGGTTCAATCAAGTTTGGATGCAGGATGATGCAGTGGATTCTCTTTGGTGATCGGTCCGAATGTGAGGTGCTCAGAGGTGTATGTTGTTGTTAGTGATGTCACGGCTGGACCAACAGCTCGGCCAATCAGATTTAAGCAGCTGTTATAATAACGTTGCGGTTCTTTTTTCATTCTTAAGTTTACGTCCTCGGCTAATTAACTTCATACTCGTTAAGTGAAAAGCCATTAGAATTATTTAAATCACTCGTAACGTTATCTGATATCAGACGCAGGGCTGAGGAGAGCTGCGCCACCTGCTGCTGGAGTGTCAGTGATTAATTAATGCAGTTAATTAGCAGAGAAATCCATAGCTGACCGTGTGCGAGGTTCTTGATGACGAGCGTTTCCAAACCTCGGGTTCCTCTGGATGTCCTTCACTGTCGGTGTGGGGTGTGATGCCCACCCCCCCCCGCCCCGGTTTGAGGACTCCACGTCCTCGGCTGGAACGACAGGCCTGTTCACACACGGCGGCACACGCTGGCAGGAATTAATGCCTCTCCCATCACGGACAAGCTACCGGTGCCGGCGCAGTGCATGCTGGGTAGCGGAGGGTGTGGGATTCATGCTGTTTCTGTTGGAAGGGAGCAGAACGGTTAAGAAAACACAGCAGATAGAGCGCGAGAGACAGAAAGTGTATGAAATAGATAAAGCACAGCTCTGATGGGCTTGAGCTCTTCATCAGTCACTTCAGAAGGTCACTCGCACCCCGGCCGTCCCGTCCCGTCCCGTCCTGTCCGTCTCTTCATCATCGTTCCTCAGCGGATACATCAACAACGTTCCCCAAAAACCCAGCAGCATCACGCCTTCACACCTCACCGTTCTGATAAAGAGCTATGAGGGTGGAATGGGGGGGGGGGTGGATAGTCACAGAGCCAAAATGATGTTGGTCATCACACCAGGAGAAATCCAGGTTCCATCAGTAATCGCTCAGAACCATGGATGAAGAGCTGACCCCACCTCCAGGAAATGAGGCGACACCTCAAAAGAACAAACAAGAAAGGCAGTTAGAGCTAATTAAGCACCGTAATTAGTTAATAATCAGGGTTTGATTGACACAAGAGGTTATTGAGATATTTCTGCTCTCAGATCCCGTCCTCCAACGTTCATCCATCCATTATCTTCCGCTTTATCCTTTATTAGGGTAGCGGGGGGGGGGGGGGGTGTTTCCCCATGCCCATCCAGGGGAGAACGTTTCGGGCGCTGGGCAGATACACCCAGGACAGGGGGGCAATCTATCACTGGGCACACACTCACTCACACAGACACACTCTATATGGGGCAATTTGGAGAACTCAATTGACTTGATCCATGTTTTTGGACTGTGGGAGGAAACCGGAGAACCCGGAGGAAACCCACGCGGGGAGCACATGGAAACTCCACCCAGATGGGGATTCCCTAGTGCTGAGAGGAGAACATGCCAAACCACTAAACCACCATGCCACCCTATATATATATATATATATGTGTGTGTGTGTGTGTGTGTGTGTGTGTGTGTGTGATTCCCATTCACGTTAGAGAGCGTGTGTGTGACTCTGTCAGTCCCCGGCGTGGACGCCTGAATCAGACGGGCTTTTAATGATTGTTTTATCTCCGTCAGAGTCGGCCTGGATTTATGACCTCTCTGAAAACGCGGGCGCGCCCGTCCATCACGCCGCCGCCCTGCGCTCCCCGTCATCGCCCGCGTGGCGTCCCGGCGGTTCCGGCTGCGGTACCTTTAAGCTTCTCGGGACTCTGTCGTTAATTAAAGTTAGTGCTCTGAGTGAAGATAATGAAATTTGGTGATAAATATTGATGTCTTGAGGTTTTTTTTTTGGAGTGAAATGAGGCTCGCCGTCTGTGTCAATAAAGGCATGAAATCAAAGGCTGGTGAAGGCGGGGGGGGACGGGGGACGGGGGGGGGTAGAGCTCGTGGCTCTGGCTGGAGGATCTCTTTACGAAGTGCGCTCGTCTTTGTAGTTCCAGCCAATCAGGTCGTCTGATGTATTTTTCATGCTTTAAGGGAATCTCGTCGTTCCGTCGTGCGGTTCCTTTATTTCAAGAACAAACAAAAATAATGCAGCGGGTCCGTTTTAAAGAACCGACCCCATGGATCAAGCTAGGGTCGTGGGGGAGGGGGGAGGGGGGAGGTTTGGGTGCTGGGGCAAATACCCAGGACAGCACACTCCCTCACACA
Source organism: Corydoras sp. C115 (assembly GCA_019802505.1). Taxonomy (NCBI): domain Eukaryota; kingdom Metazoa; phylum Chordata; class Actinopteri; order Siluriformes; family Callichthyidae; genus Corydoras; species Corydoras sp. C115. The sequence continues at coordinate 486,459 of JAFMOC010000091.1, read as the reverse complement.
CACACACACACAGTCTATATTAAACCATTTAAAACAGAAAGTTCACCTTGAATCCATGTTTTTGGACTGTGGGAGCAAACCAGAGAACCTGGAGGAAACCCATGGACATGGGGAGAACATGCAAACTCCACCCCGGTTGGGATTCAAACTGAGAGTTCCAGGATTCTCTGGTTTCCAAGTGCTTCAAATTGCCCCCATACTGTGTGTGTGTGCGTGTGCCTAGTGACAGATTGGCACCCCGTCGCCCGGAACGTTCTCCCCTGGATGAAGTGAGAGGAGCATATCAGGTCACCATGTTAAAGGTGAACTCGAGCGGTGAACCTTTAAACTACGTTCCGCACCGCGGTGTAAACCATGCTGATTATTCGTGAGAGAACTAAACGGGAACCGGGAGGAACTTTAGAGTGGAACTTTCTGTGAGCTATACATTCACATTACTCTTTTTATTGCCGTCTTTTCTCCTGCTGCCGAACCTTTCTGAGTTTGCGCTCTCAGCCAATAAAAAGGCAGCGTTCCTCAGAAAAGAAACCATTAAAGTTTTATTGCAGAGAGAAAAGCCTCAGTCATTTATATAAAGATTAGTGTTCTGGAGCTAAAAGCTGCGAGAACAAGTGCTTTAGTTCCCCTGCAGGTTTCAACTCCACTCTGAATCCGTGCTGCGGGTCGAACCTCCAACCCGTCCTGCAGGACAGACACGGCGTATACGGTCAGACTTCACGCCATGTATAGAGGAAACTCTGAGGTCGTATAACATTAATCCATCTGCGTCTCAGCTGGGATTGAAATGAGGACGCGGTACATTCGGACCTTCAGCAGACCGGCTAAACAAAACATCCTAACTGGATCAGAGGGGTCAGAACACAGGGCTCCTCATGCCCAGGGGGGGCAGCATCAACAGTGTAGGACAGCCATGTACAGATCGTGGTGATCATGTGACCCGTATTTAACAATTAAAGCTATATAAGTCCATTGAGGGCATCCTGCAGGACCGCCGGTCCAATAGAAATCCAGGTTCCATCAGTAATCACTCAGAACCATGGATGAAAGCTGACCCCACCTCCAGGAAATGAGGCGACACCTCAAAAGAACAAACAAGAAAGGCAGTTAGAGTTAATTAAGCACCGTAATTAATTAATAATCAGGGTTTGATTGACACAAGAGGTTATTGAGATATTTCTGCTCTCAGAACCCGTCCTCCATGAACCTGAACAATCATCCATCCATCATCTCCCGCTTTATCCTCTATTAGGGTCGCGGCGGGGGGGGGGGACGTTTTGGGCGCTGGGCAGATACACCCAGGACAGGGGGGCAATCTATCACTGGGCACACACTCACTCACACACACACTCTATATGGGGCAATTTGGAGAACTCAATTGACCTTGATTCATGTTTTCGACTGTGGGAGGAAACCGGAGAACCTGGAGGAAACCCATGCGGACACGGGGAGAACATGCAAACTCCACCCAGATGGGGATTCGAACCGGGAATCCCTAGTGCTGAGAGGAGAACATGCCACTAAACCACTAAGTCACCGTGCCGCCACCTGAACAATCAGGATTATATAATCTGAACGGTGCGGCTGATTGGCCGTCGCACGAGGCTTCATCCCGTTGGAGAATCCTGAAGCAGACGACATGATGATGAAGCGTGAGGGTTTATGTGAGGGTAAATTATTCAAGCGGTCACTCTCCGCATGTGCACGCCGCTTCATCGTAACGAGCGTCGGTCAGTAAGCTCTGAAAGACCCGTCCTGATGCTCCAGTCACATAGATCTTCATCCGGGCTCTGATTGGTCGATCTGTCGGGCCGTTTTTAAACGTGCGCAGTGGCTGGTCTGCAGCTAGCCGATGCTCTGCGAGCGCTCCGCCGGCGTGGAGTGGCGGCGCACGGCGCCGTTTAAAGAGCTGGAATTGCATCCCGCGCCACACGCCGATCGATGCCACGCCTGTCAGAAAGACGAATGGGGGCCTTTGGAAAGTCCATTTCAATGCAGAGAGAGAGAGAGAGAGAGCGAGCGGGCGAGCGAGGGTCCGCTGGACTGTGAGTGTATGCATGTGTGTGTCTGATGTGAGTACATGGCCCGTTCTGCAGATGTGTGTTGGGGTAGTTACTCTCTTATAGACTCCTGGCCCCTGGGGCAGGTTATTAAAGCTTAATATGCGCAGTGCATATCAGAGCCCAGCTGATATAAACTGGACCAGCCGCCGGTCATTTGTTCCTCGTACCAACCCCCCCCCCCCCCCCCATCCTCTTGATTTTGAGGTAAAACAGTGGAAGGTTCTGAACCTGACCGGCCCGAATCGCACAAACTCACAAAGCACAACCAATCAGAAGCCGTGATCTGCAGCTCAGACGCCATCCGGCTACGGCATTAAAGGTGTGTTCATGAATGAGAACACGGCCCACGGACCCAGGATCCCCCAATTAAGAGAAAACGATAATTAAATCTAATCGCATTTAAATATTCGCTATACAATTTAAGAATATATATATATATATATATATATATATATATATATATATATATATATATATATATATATATATATATCAATTATACGTCAATCTATCACTGAACACACTCACACAAGCACATACACTCTATATGGGGCAATTTGGATAATTCAATTGACCTTGATCCATGTTTTTGGACTGTGGGAGGAAACCAGAGAACCCGGAGGAAACCCATGCGGACACGGGGAGAATTTTTTTTTTTTTTGTAAATAAATTTGAAAAAAAAAAAAATTTTTAAATAATATCACACAGTACACTATATATATATATATATATATATATATATATATATATATATATATATATATATATATATATATATATATATATATATATATAATATATATATATATTTTTTTTTTTTTCTCCACAGTAATTTCACATCCCACACACTCTGTTACTCTGTCTCCTGATTGTCTTATAATTTCAGTTGTACTTTCTGTGGATTCCTTCCTTACGGTTTACAATTCTATATAACTACCTTATTTTTCACTCATTTAAAGATCTCCTAACCCTCTGATAATACAACACTAACCCTGTTAAACTGTGCTGGGTTAAACTGTGCTGGGTTAAACTGTGCTGGGTTAAACTGTGCTGTGTAAAACTGTGCTGTGTTAAACTGTGCTGGGTTAAACTGTGCTGGGTTAAACTGTGCTGGGTTAAACTGTGCTATGTTAAACTGTGCTGGGTTAAACTGTTCTGTGTTAAACTGTGCTGGGTTAAACTGTGCTGGGTTAAACTGTGCTGTGTTAAACTGTGCTGGGTTAAACTGTGCTGGGTTAAACTGTGCTGGGTTAAACTGTGCTGTGTTAAACTGTGCTGGGTTAAATTGTGCTGTGTTAAACTGTGATGGGTTAAACTGTGCTGGGTTAAACTGTGCTGTGTTAAACTGTGCTGGGTTAACCTGTGCTGTGTTAAACTGTGCTGGGTTAAACTGTGCTGGGTTAAACTGTGCTGGGTTAAACTGTGCTATGTTAAACTGTGCTGGGTTAAACTGTTCTGTGTTAAACTGTGCTGGGTTAAACTGTGCTGGGTTAAACTGTGCTGTGTTAAACTGTGCTGGGTTAAACTGTGCTGGGTTAAACTGTGCTGGGTTAAACTGTGCTGTGTTAAACTGTGCTGGGTTAAATTGTGCTGTGTTAAACTGTGCTGGGTTAAACTGTGCTGGGTTAAACTGTGCTGTGTTAAACTGTGCTGGGTTAAACTGTGCTGTGTTAAACTGTGCTGGGTTAAACTGTGCTGGGTTAAACTGTGCTGTGTTAAACTGTGCTGTGTTAAACTGTGCTATGTTAAACTGTGCTGGGTTAAACTGTGCTGTGTTAAACTGTGCTGGGTTAAACTGTGCTGGGTCATCCCGCCAGGCCACGGCAGGACCTGTAATCACCCCGTCCATGTGTTTGTTTTCTGACTGCGTTCACAAAGAAATGATGGAAAATGGAGGCC
>JAFMOC010000091.1:195000-475000 GCA_019802505.1 Corydoras sp. C115 | reverse complement strand
AAAGCAGGCGAGTTCTTAACTTAAGAGTAAAATGTTGAAGTGGAAGTTGCAGTTGTGTGAATTTATTAAAGGGAAACCTGCGACGTGCGCAAATTAAAAAAGCATTCATTTAAAAGTTCAATTCGGCGGCATGGTGGCTTAGTGGTTTGGCATGTTCTCCTCTCCGCTCTAGGGATTCTCGGTTCGAATCCCCATCTGGGTGGAGTTTCCACGTTCTCCCCGTGTCCACGTGGGTTTCCTCCGGGTTCTCCGGTTTCCTCCCACAGTCCAAAAACATGGATCAAGTCAATTGAGTTCTCCAAAATTGCCCCATATAGAGAGTGAGTGTGTGCCCAGTGATAGGTTGGCGCCCTGTCCTGGGTGTATCTGCCCAGCGCCCGAAACGTTCTCCCCTGGATGGGCATGGGGGTCCCCCCCGCGACCCTAATAGAGGATAAAGCAGAAGATAATGGATGAATGATAATATTATGTTGAAAATAAAGCAGAGAACGCAGGTTCTATGGAGATGGTGTAAATTAAAAGCCTCATCGTCAGCGCTGTGAACCGAGGCTCACACGTCGTTCTGGACTTTAATCAGCGGTTCACTCTTTACAATCAGAGGTCCTGACTTTCTGAGTGGATGCCTTTTCTTCGGTCCTCCTCTTATAGAACGCCGATAGAGATGTTCCATTGATCTGCCTTAAGTCGTTATCGAGCTGAGTATTAATTGTTGCTCGCTGGAATGCACCGTCCCAGCACGCAGATGAATGGATCATATGGGTAACTCGTTTGGTAAAGTAATTATCGAGGGGAGCGAGTGGAGAGGATTCGTTAGGCGTTTGTTTTCAGTCTTGCAAATGAAACACCTAACGAGCTGTGAATGTTTTCGGGTTCTTGTTTAATTCATTCTTCATTGGATTTGGTTGCACCCAGGTGCACCCCGCCTCCTCCTGCGCCCCGCCGACGGATCCCGGCCTCGCACGCATGGCCTTCAGATCAATAGCAATAATCCTGAAAAGAATCGTTTAGTGAGTGAAGAGTAATCAAAGAGCTGGGAATCATGGGTAAAGCTCGCAGAGGGCTGGACATTAATGGACGCGTCCTGTAACACTTCAGATTGTGTTTTGGAGGAAACTGAAGTACATTCCCAACGTCCAGTTTACTGACCGAGTCACTGAGATTTATTCTGAATTAACGACCTTCTTCATTTCATCTGGAGTCCAAATAAAAAAATATTAAAAAACATAATATTGATCATTCTGATTATGGATATGAATTTATTCATTCATTATCTTCCGCTTTATCCTATATTAGGGTCGTGGGGGGGGGGGGGTTCCCCATGCCCATCCAGGGGAGAACATTTTGGGCGCTGGGCAGATACACCCAGGAAGGGACGCCAATCTATCGCTGGGCACACACTCACTCACACAGACACACTCTATATGGGGCAATTTGGAGAACTCAATTGACCTTGATCTATGTTTTTGGACTGTGGGAGGAAATCGGAGAACCCGGAGGAAACCCACGCGGACATGGGGAGAACATGCAAACTCCACCCAGATGGGGATTCAAACCAGGAATCCCTAGTGCTGAGAGGCGAACATGCTAAACCACTAAACCGTAATTCACTGCAGCCGGCAGCTTTTTGTAATGTTTCACACTATTTGCACCATCATCATCAGTCAGACTCATGAGTGTGTGTGTGTGTGTGTGTGTGTGTGTGTGTGTGTGTGTGTGTGTGTGTGTGTGTGAGTGAGTGAGAGTTATAAATTACAGTCTGTCTGGTTTTTCAGACATGGTGACGCGTGTTGTGATTATTAATTTATTTTAAGTAGAGATGCTGGACCTCAACATGATGATAAACGAATCTGATCTGATCTTTGATGCTAAATTAATTTCTGGAAACGTGAATTAAAAACTCAAACTGTTGACGAACTCAAATGGCATCTTTACAATGCCCCCTCCCCCCCCCCCTCCTCGCATTGGCAGCTGATTATCTTTATGAGAGTTGTGTGAGTTCATGCTGTTGATTCACTGATTCACTGATTCACTGATTCACTGAGTGAAGCTGCAGTTCTTTCAGATTTGAAGTTCACATCGTTCAGATTAATTACGTGGCATTTTCGCCGTGTTGAAATCAGGCCACTTATTCCAACTGGACATCGATCGTCCATCAGTTCATTAACAGAGCACTGCCACCTCCTTAATCAGAGCACCCCGTAATAACCCCACACAGGGGCAGATCTTTTTTTCTGTTCTATGTACTCAGTATAAACATATTTGTCTTTGTAATTGTTGATCAATGTGGAGAAATTTACACAAATTAAGAATGAACATATGAATCATGTTAAATCATAAAACGGGTAGTTCCACTCCTTAAATCTGATTGGCTGAGTCGTTTGTCCAGCTGTGACATCATTAACAGTACCACACCCCTCTTTATAGTGCTTTATATTGGTATCAGTGTGTGATATACAATACAGTATATTAAATCATAAAATACAGATTAATATAAACAGAGATCGGCACTAAACCTGTTACACTGTTTCTATAAACTGTGTTCTGGAATTTGCCCTCTAGATGGCAGTGTTTTTCGAAACTGGAATCCTGTTACTCAGCGTTCAGTGTTCACTTTAAAAACCGGACTAGATGACATCGCGGAAGATCAGATTAACGATTTTGCTTTTAACAAACGCATTTCTGAATCGAAGCTTGTCTTTTTATAATTGTATTATAATTTGTGTGTGTTTGCGTTTCCGGTGTATTTTCCGTGTTGCTATAGCGAAAGCTCTGACCTCGTTGATTTCGGTTCAAGCCTGAAATCTTGACCTGGGAAGTGAAACTGTGAGAGTGAGGAACGAGCTTTTCTCTGGAATCATAAAGCTGATTATCTGAGCTCATCGTAAACGTCGGGGTGATGTTCCGTCTCATCCCGTAGAACTCTGCTGCTCCCCGTGGCATCGTGTCGGGAAGGGGGGGTGGGCACAGACGCAGCCTCCTCACACGTTCACGTACAGACTCGAGGAAACGGGGAACGAGGGTGTTAAATCTGCCTTTATCGAAAATTGGCTCGCCCAGTTAACTGCTAACTGAAACCCAGTCGGGTTTCCACGGTAACCGCTCCACGGCTCCACGGCTCCACGGCTCGACGTCTGAGGACATTGTAAGAAATAGAGCGGATCTGTGAAGGAAGCAAACCATGTTAGATCTTTTGTTATACAGTTAGAATTTAGAATATAGTCCCTGAGTAAGAGAGCGTGAGCAGCATGGCGACGGTCTGTGTGAGGCTTCAGGGGAATTGAACATGTGTTCATGTGTTTCATGCTTCTGATGGACGACACGCCCGTCCTGCGTTTCCATGGCTTTTGGTCAGTGCGCTCGAATATAGTACACGAATTAGAATAAACTAATTTATTAAGATGAGCTCAATCATGATTTAAAGTAGTCTAAAAAAGCGGGCGGCACGGTGGCTTTGTGGTTGGCATGTTCTCCTCTTGGCACTGGGGATCCTGGTTCGAATCGTTTGAATAGAGTGTGTGTGAGAGTGTGTGTGTGCCCAGTGATAGATTGGCGCCCTCTCCTGGGTGTATCTGCCCAGCGCCCCAAATGCCCCCCCCCCCCCCCCGACCCTAGGGAAAATTAAGCGGATTAATGAATGATACAGATGTGGTTGCTCAGTGGAGGGTGTTGGGCTGTCAATCAGAAGGTTGTGGGTTCAAATCCCAGGTCCGCTGAAGTTACCAATGTGGGTCCTTGAGCAAGACCATTAACCCTCATTGCTCCAGGGGGCGCTGTATCAACCCTGTTGTCGCCTTGTAAGTGGCTTTAGATAAAAGCGTCCGCAAAATGACCAAATATAAATATAAATGATAAATAAATGACCTTCCCCAAAAACAGTTTGCACAAAATTGAAAGCAGGCAGTTCTTTAGAATGATGTTTCAGATGTTTTTTTTTTTTTTTTTCATTATAAAGCAAGGGCACAACAGTTTAACTTGCAACACACTGAGTCTTTTCATTTTCTTTTGAGAGCTAACCCAGAAATAGTTCAGTATACACACACATTTCCATAAATAGTCTTTCTTCTGTGAAATTTGGTTCCCTACACGCAGAACAGCTGAAAATGCAAAAAAAAAAAAAAAAAAAAAAAGCAGAGTCTTTGTCTTCATTCTAAATAAATACAGAACGAGGAAAGAATGCCTGCAGGAGAATGTTTCAGGGTCTGTACATCTACAGAATATATACATACATATACATATATATAAATATATATATATATAAATGTGTGTGTGTGTGTGTGTTCAATGAGCACTTGTAGCAAATCACATTTCTGTGTTTGTGAGCATTCTGTGCTTCCAATGTGAGATAATTGCCGTAAAGTTGTTTGTCCTTCCACATCAGAACCCTCGGCTGAAAGGCCTTTGTCTCGGGGTAATTGGTTGCAGGCAGCACCCAGAGAGCGGGCGTAAGCGAGCCTAAAGACAGCCTGGCACTCTGAGCTGCAGGATTTAACTCGAGCTTCAGAGCTCAGACACAACTCTTTACCTTCTGTTCTCTGGAGGCAGAGTGTTTGCCATCGGCAGCATCGGCAGCGGCGGGATCATCATAACACACGAGTCCTGAGAGTTAAAGGTGTAACGTGTGCACCGCACTGCCAAAAGTTTCCTGATCATCAATAACTGAAACCTGGGCTTTAATTGACTTCTGTATTAAATAACGGGACACATCGATGTTGTTTTATAGTCTTTAGAGATGAGTTGTGTTTGTTAAACAGATATAATATGTTTTTGTGTTGCTGTGGAGTCACATCACTCGATTTTAACTCTCAGCAGTTTGTGGTCATTTTTATCAGATTTTTTTTTACATTGAAACATCATATATTTTAAATAAGAGACAGATCTGGACTGCAGGCCATCCCCTTGGGTACACACACACACACACACACACACACACACACACACACACACACTGTGTCTACAGAGCCATGATGTCCTGCTGAAATGGACATTAAGCTTATGGAATCTGATGCAGTCATGACAGCAGCATGTGTCCTCCCATGAGGCTTTGTGATATCTTTATATTTATATATATTTATATCTTTATATTTATATTTATACATGCACCTCAGTCACAGATGATGTTTGGTTTGTTTATGATGTGAACCTGACATGCATCACGCTCAGAACAAACATATATTTGACTCGAGAACTATTATAATATAATTATTATTTAAAATTTATTTTATAATATACTTTAAGATCGTAGGGTTGGCACGGCGGCTTAGTGGTGAGCATGTTCTCCTCTCAGTGCTGGGAGTCCAGCTTTAAATCCCGATCTGGGTGGAGTTTGCATGTTCTCCCGTGTCCGTATGGGTTTCCACATGGCTCTCCGGTTTCCTCTCACAGTCCAAAAATATCTCCTGAACTTATAGATGCGAATGACTCTCGTCTGCACAAAGAGATGAAAGTAAGAGAGGAACCTGGAGAACCTGGAGAACCTGGTGAGCGTTTAATGTTCTGTGTTGTGTTGCACGCCGCGTTCATAGAAATGCACATATTTACAAACTCCCTCAATTAAGCGCGTCTTCGTTTAGTCCCTGGCTGCGTTCCAATTTGGATACTTCAGAGCAGCAGTGCACTGATTACTCTCTAAAATTCAGTGCCTTGTTTTAAAATGTGACCAACTTAAATTTCCGTGGTGCAGAAATGAGAAACGGCTCCCGCTGAATTTTACAGTGTGTGGTTTTCTGCAGAGATCTTCAGAGAACGGCCTTCCGTTTTGAAGCATGGCCCAGTTCTTCACGTTCAGGTTGATGGGAAAGGGAATGCGCAGGTGCGGGTTTCGGCGTTGGGTACACGGCAACACCGAGCCGACGTGGGTTTAACAGATTCGCCTGAAGGCCAACTTCATCTGGAGATGAGCCTCGTTAAAGAGACCGTGTGCAGAGTCGGCAACTCCTGACGAAATGTCTTCTCGTTTCCTTTGCAGGCAGCATCCTCAGCGTTGAGCAGTCTGGGCCACGTCTACACGGCCATCGGGGATTACCCCAACGCGCTGGCCAGCCACAAGCAGTGCGCCCTGCTGGCCAAACAACGCAAGGACCAGCTGGAGGAGGCACGGGAGCTGGGCAACATGGGTGCGGTCTACATCGCCATGGGTGATTTCAGCAGCGCCGTGCAGTGCCACGAACAGCACCTGGACATCGCCAAGGCGCAGGGCGATAAGCGCGAGGAGGCGCGGGCCTACAGCAACCTGGGCAGCGCGTATCACTACAGACGCGACTTCGACAAGGCGGCGTCCTACCACGCACGGGTGCTGGAGTTGGCGCAGGAGCTGCAGGAGCGGGCCATCGAGATGCGGGCGTACGCCGGGCTGGGTCACGCCGCCCGCTGCATGCAGGACCTGGAGCGCGCCAAGCAGTACCACGAGCAGCAGCTGGTCATCGCCGAGGGGCTGAAGGACCGGGCGGCCGAGGGACGGGCCTCCTCCAACCTGGGTAAGAAACCCTGTGTACATACCGTGTACTCTGTTCTCCAATTGTACCACCACAGAGCGCCGATTACCTGCTCGGGGCATTATTCCTATCCCAGCAGTGTCCCTGAGGTGTTTAAAGGAAACTACAGGTCTTAATGCCTTTAAAGTTCCTGAAGAAGAGCCCCTTTGTTATCTAACTTTGCAGGAGTTCCAACAATCTCTGCACACAGAGGTGCCGGCCTCCATCCCTCCCTCCCGTCCGTCCGCCCGCCCGCCCGCCCGGCCGGCGTGTACCCCACACTGTATTGATCAGAACTGTCGATATCAGCACTTATAAAATGAATGAGTCCACGCTGCGCCGGGAGCTGGGCTGCTCAGCAACCGCCCTAAACGTCTCAGCGCTCGCCTCAGCAGCCAGACTTATCACAAAAGAATAAAAACAAATATTTATTGAATTAGCAGCTGGAGGTGTTTGGATAGAAATGAATTCTCCTTCAGAAGGTCTCATGTTCTTGTTCATGTACAATATTATAACCTGCAAACTTTAAGGCTTGATGTTGGTTCAGATGAGCTTGTGTCATTACAGAGGACGTGTCTCTAATGAAGTGTCCATGCAGAGGGTATATGTAATGAGCAGGACGCTCCCCCGGCGCGCTCATCGTTCTGGTTGGGTTTCTTTTTGGTGATGTAGTGGAGTCTCTGTGCTGCGTTGGGAACCGGAGCGTGAGCGTCTCTGTGTTCTTCACTCGTTCATGTTTTATTCAGAGATGTTTGGGGTTGGGTGAGATGAGTGATATTCAAGCCCTGAGTAAGTGGAATTGGATCCTTGTGAAGTATCGCTGAGTGGACAGTAACGGAGTAACGGGAGGCTTATTGAAAATCTGCAGGTGAACCGAGTCTGTTTAACGCGACGCGCCGTCTCTCAGACCAGAGGACGATGGGGTGTAATTACCCTCTTAAATTACTGTAGTTACGTGTAATGAGCGTCCATAGAATTATCTGAATATGCTGTTCATGTTTTCTATTAAACAGTTTATATTTAGTTTTCATGGCAATCCAAACTGAAAATTCAAGTAAAAAAAAAATTTCAAATTATTACAAAACGGATCGTTACACTTTTTAAATCTGATTGGCTGAGCTGTTGGTCCAGTTGTGACATCATTGACAATACCACACCCCTCTGAGCTTCACACTGAGCTTCACACTTTCAATAAAAGGCATTGCTGATCAAACAAATCAAAGCTTGTTTTTTTGTGATGGTGTGTAAGCGTTTGAGGTCGTGTGTTATTGTGAATAAATCACTCCGCTTCGCATCGGGCCTAAAGTTGTCATTTATTTTCATTGATCCCGCCCTCTCGTACCTCACTGCTTTATTAAATACTGTTAAAACAAACGTATGGACTTTCTCATACGTTGGCTCAGTGCTCTAAACACTTTATTTTAATTCGGAGTTCATTCCGTCATAATTTAACGACGCCGTGGTAACAGCCGATGAAAAGAAAGCGTTGTAATGAATGTTCTGTTTAGTGTGTTTACCTGGCAGCCGTTACCGACGGTAATCTGCCAAGTGCTGCAGCATCCCACCCACCCGCCCACCCACCCGCTCAGGCCTCGCAGACACGCCGCTTTAGTTTTGCTGTGATAATACATTCCTCTCATTAGCCGTGTTTCGTCCTCGGACCGCTCTGCCGGGAGGATTTGGCAAACCGGCTGCGGAATCTCACTTGGACCCGCTGCCTGTGTTTGAGGCACAGCTTCTGTGGATTTTGGATTTGCTACACCGCCTCCAAATTACTGTGGTGACATTAGAGACCAGCGGCGGGTCAAAGCCACCATAGAAACTGCGCAAATATTGGTGCCGACTAAAATGGGTCACTTCATAAAAATACTGAGGCTCTTTAGAACGTAGTGGACATTAAAGTGAGGGAGGGAGTGGGTGAGTGAGTGAGCGAGTGAGCGAGAGAGTGAGTGAGCGAGAGAGTGAGTGAACTTTAAACGTGACAGAAACGACGACGCGGCACCAGAATGGGATGTGGGGTCTCAGACTTCAGCTTCAGATTAGATGTCAATCAAAACACAGTTGCTCTTTAAATCTGAAGTCATCATTAATATTAAGTACGTCATCCATCCATCATCCACCGCTTCTCCGCGTCAGGGTCGCCGGGGGCAGCAGCCAACGCTGCCGAAAATGACGTGTTAATATCAGACGCTTGTGTTTCATGTGGAGCGTACGTTACGTTATGCCCCAACATCTCACCCTGAGCCGAAGTCCCGCCCCCGGGGCGAGCCGACTAACAAACATCAAACGCGAGCTGCACGCATTAAAGAACACGCCTGCCGTCGGAACGAGAGACGGAGCGAAGGTGCAGTCCTGTTAGCACATTTAAAACCACTCTCAGATTAATAATGGAGACGTTCTCATTATTAAAGCGCCATTGTGAAGAAACGAACACATGTCACAAATCTGAGGAGAATTGGTTTGATCTTTATTTTTGGGAAGTTGTCAAATCCGTATGGAGGGACGCCAGAAGTTTTGAAGAGCAGTCGACTCGCTGTCATTAATTATGGAGCGATGATCCTGCAGTAACGACGCTGTGAATGAAGTGGGATGTTGGCAGAACGATGCTGCGCCGCAGTAACCGCAGAGGGCAGAGCCGCGCTGCCAACCACGATACACTTAGCCCGAGCCGGATCGAACGCCGGGGCCGTGTCCGCGGTGTCTGGGGCCAAACAGAGGCCCGGGGGCCAAACAGAACTCATGTGCATAAGATCAAGAGCCACGGCATCTCATTATCTTCTGTTTACTCATCTATTAGGGTTGCGGGGGGGGGGGGGGTTCCTCATGCCCATCCAGGGGGGAACGTTTCGGGCGCTGGGGAGATACACCTAAATCGCTAATAATCTGCTCTTATTGTAATCTAGTCCAGTTTTTAAAGTGAACGCTGATCGCTGAGTAACAGGATCCTGAGAACCCGGAGGAAACCCACACGGACACGAGGAGAAATTGCAAACCCCACTCAGATTGGTGTTCCAACCGGGAATCCCCAGTGCTGAGAGGAGAACATGCCAACCACCATGCCATCATGCCCCGCCCACTATATTGTAATTCTATATACTGCATTATATAATATCAGGTATAATAATCAGTGTAGAGGTTCAGAGGAATGAGGTTGGGTTTGGAACTCTGCAGTCAGGTTGCCATGTTGAGGTGATTTAAGCGTGGAGGTGCACTCGCACCAACCGCGAGAGCTGCTGTATCAGTTCTCTCTCTCTCTCACAGCACGTCTCCTCTGCTGCTTCAAACACCTGCAACAGACGCTTCCTCGGTTTGATTCTCAGGTGTGTGTGTGTGTGTGTGTGTGTGTGTGTGTGTGTGTGTGTCTAACTTTCGAACTCCGTCTTGCATTTACAAGTGGAATCATAAATCATAACTGATGCCTTTGCTGCCGTCAGTATTCAGGTCAGAGGAGCATCATTCACATTGTTAGGTTTTAGTGAAGCTATTTAGGGGGGGGGGGGGGGGGGGGGGGTGGGGGGGGGGGGGGGGGGGGGGGGGGCGTGTTCTGTGTTTTTTTGAGAACGTCAGAATAAAGGTTGATTTAATGATTTATTGATTCACTCTGGAATTAAATCAGACATTTGTGAGACATACTGTAATTTGAATATGAGGTCGAACATACCTCATATTGGGGGGGGGGGCGGCACGGTGGCGTAGTGGTCGGCGTGTCCGCCTCTAAGCACTGGGCATCCCGGTTCGATTCCCGATCTGGGTGATTTGCATGTTCTCCCCGTGTCCGAGTGGGTTTCCTTTGGGTTCCCTGATTTCCTCCCACAGTCCAAATGGATTCAAACTGAATTGGATGTTCTAAATTGCCCCTATATCGGTTCGGTGTGTGTGTGTCCAGTGATAGCTTGGCACCCTGTCCAGCACCTAAAATGTTCTCCCCTGGATGGGCATGGGGAACATCACCCCCCCCCAACCCACAACCATAACAGAGGATTAAGAGGAATATAATGAGATGAGATGGTAGCATATAAATAAAGACAGCACTGGCACATGGGGGGGGGGGTGATAGGCTTTCCACAAACCCCACCCCCCGTTTCCTCTGAGCACCGTCGTGGGTCTGGTGTGTGATTGTGTCTGTACATATTTCCCTTGGCGTTGTGCCCCCCCCGCCGTTGGAGATCAGTTTTGGTTATTATGGCTCCTTAACCAATTACACCAGCGTCGCGAGCAGTTGCCCACTGCTGATCTTGCTCTCTTTCTCTTTTCCACTCGTCCCAGCACTTTTCCCGATCCATCTGCGTTTTGCAGACAGCGCTCCGGGTTTGTGGCTGAAAGGAACCGATTAGAGCACGCTGGGACGCGGAGGCCAAATCGCATGAACCAAAGATTAATATCCACCACCACTCTGCTGCTCAAACCTATTTTCCACTTTAAGTATTCATCAGTTTCCCCACCACACACACACACACACACACACACACACACAATCCCTCTGCCTCGCTTGACTACTCTATTCACCAGATCTGCTCTACACTGCAATCACAGCACCGCACTAATAATAATAATCATAATAATAATAATAATAATCATAATAATAATAATAATAATAGGGCGGCACGGTGACTTAGTGGTTCACATGTTCTCCTCTCAGTACTAGGGATTCCCGGTTTGAATCCCCATCTGGGTGGAGTTTCCATGTTCTCCTTGTGTCCGCGTGGGTTTCCGGATTCTCCGGTTTCCTCCCACAGTCCAAAAAACATGGATCAAAGTGAATTGAGTTCTCCAAATTGCCCCATATAGAGTGTGTGTGAGTGTGTCTGTGTGAGTGAGTGTGTGCCCAGTGATGGATTGGCGCCCTGTCCTGGGTGTATCTGCCCAGCGCCCGAAACGTTCTCCCCTGGATAGGCATGGGGAACCCCCCCCCCCCCCCCCCCCCCGCGACCCTAATAGAGGATAAAGTGGAAGATAATGAATGGATGGAAGTTCTAAGATGCCTCAAGGAATCCTGAAAATGTTCCTCTAAATGCCACTGAAGATACAAAGAGGGAGGAAAACATATGTTATCATTCTGAGATATTCAACAATTCCTCTTGAATTATGAAATGTACTTTGCTGGGAAAATGACGGTTCATTAAAAAAAAAAGCAGAGAGAACATGTTCTAATCTCCAACCTGTTTTACAACAAAGCAGATATTTATTTAAAGGCTTATTAAGTGAACTGTGTACAAAGAGAAGTGTGTTCATTATCTCATTCTGCTTTATCCTATATGAGGGTCACAGCGAGGGGGGGTTCCTCATGCCCATCCAGGGGAGAACGTTTCAGGCGCTGGGCAGGACACCCAGGACAGGGGGGCAATCCATCACTGAACACACACACACACACACACACATTATAGGGGCATTTTAGAACAGCCAGTTCACCTTGAATCTATGGAAACCCAGATGCACACAGGGAGAACATGCAAACTTCACCCAGATCGGGATTCAAACCTGAATCCCCAACGCTGAGAGGCGGACATGCGAACCACTACACCACCGTGCTGCCAAAGTTCAAAGACAAATTTAACTTTATATTAAATTTATGGAGGGGCTTGGTGGCAAGTTGTGTGTGTGTGTGTGTGCGCGCTCAGTAATAGATTGCCCCACCACAACCCTAGTAGAGGATTAAGAGGAAGAGAATGAGATGAGAAGGAAACCCATGTTTATTTTTTAATATTCCGTACACTTAATTGCAGATAGTAATGTATTTAAATATTGAATTATATATTTAAATATTCTCCTGTAACCTTTCAGGAATAATTCACCAGATGAAAGGAGATTATGACGCCGCTCTGAAGCTGCACAAAGCTCACCTCTCCATCGCCCAGGAGCTGAACGACTACGCTGCCCAGGGCAGGGCCTTTGGAAACATGGGCAACGCGTACAGCGCCCTCGGAGCCTTCGACCAGGCGGTCCGTTACCACCGGCAGGAGCTGCAGATCTCCATGGAGGTCAACGACCGAGCCTCGCAGGCCTCCACACACGGCAACCTGGCCGTTGCCTACCAGGCCCTGGGAGCGCATGACCGAGCCCTGCAGCACTATCAGAACCACCTGAACATCGCCCGAGAGCTCCGCGACATCCAGAGCGAGGCCCGAGCGCTGGGCAACCTCGGCAACTTCCACTGCTCACGGGGAGAGTTCCCCCAGGCCGTGCCGTACTACGAGCAGTATCTCCGGCTCTCTCCAGACCTGCAGGACATGGAAAGCGAGGGAAAGGTTTGTCACAACCTCGGATACGCACACTACTGCCTGGGAAACTTCCAGGAAGCGGTCAAGTACTACGAACAAGACCTGGCTCTGGCCAAGGACCTTCATGATAAACTGAGTCAAGCCAAAGCTTATTGCAATCTGGGTCTAGCGTTCAAAGCTCTGGGTGACTACAGCAAGGCCGAAGAATGCCAGAAATACCTCCTGTCCTTAGCCCAATCCCTGAGCAACTCCCAGGCGAGATTCCGTGCACTGGGAAACCTGGGGGACATTTTTATGTGCAAAAAGGACGTGCCGGCGGCCGTGCAGTTTTACGAGCAGCAGCTGACGCTGGCGCATCAAGTTAAAGAGCGCAAGATGGAGGCGTGTGCGTACGCTGCTCTGGGGGCTGCCTACCGGGGCCTTCACAAGTACGACAAAGCTCTTGGGTACCACACGCAGGAGCTGGAGGTGTACCAGGAGCTGGGAGACGTCCAGGGGGAGTGCCGGGCGCACGGTCACCTCGCAGCTGTCTACATGTCTTTGGGAAAGTACAGCATGGCCTTCAAGTGTTACGAGGAGCAGCTGGAGTTAGGACAGCGACTCAAAGACCCCAGCGTGGAAGCCCAGGTTTACGGCAACATGGGCATCACCAAGATGAACATGGGCGTGATGGAGGAGGCGATCGGCTACTTCGAGCAGCAGCTGGCCATGCTTCAGCAGCTGAGTGGCAGCGAGGCGGTGCTGGACCGCGGCCGTGCTTATGGGAACCTGGGAGACTGTTACGACTCGCTGTGCGACTACGAGGAGGCCATCAAGTACTACGAGCAGTACCTGTCCGTGGCACAGAGCCTCAACCACATGCAGGACCAGGAGAAGGCCTACCGCGGCCTGGGCAACGGGCACAGGTGAGACGTTCGGTTATTTACGCGTTATTTATTTTAATAATCTACACTGTACCATAAATCAGTCGCTCCGTCATCCCAGAGCTTGCTGTCAATTCTCTTTACCTCACATGACGCCTCACTTGCATAAGTGCATCCACACTGAGACATGGGGGGTGGGGTGGGGGTGGGGGTGTATGGGTTGATGAATGGGTTTTCCATGAGCTAATGGATAGATGCAACCAGCAAGGGAATGAGAGCGGCTGTGGGTGGAGGAGTCCGTATTTGGCCGTCAGTTTACCGGCCCCGCCGATGCTGCCATCCATCAAACACCGCCGTCGCTCTGCCGCGGCCCACCGGAAGGTAAATGACATCGTCGGCGGGGACAATGGACCAGATTTTTCCTAAATGAGAGCAGGCTCGCCCTCAATAATGGAGACACATCCAACAAGAGCCTCATTGACGGGCGACATTAAAGGGTGTTTGTTTCATTTATATTTGACAGAACGGATGGCGGTGTAATTGCGAGTGCCTGCACCACCAGGCGCTAAGATGCATGGCGTATTAAACCGCACATTTATCCCTGAAGCTGTCAGGACCCAACGCCGGAGGTTTCCTAATCCCGACGTGTTGATGTTTCCTTTTTAAAAACAGAATGCATTTTATTTTTTAATGCGCAGTGAGCGAGTGAGATTTATTTGCGAATGTTTTCTACAAGGCTAACCTCTGATTACACGTGAATGCTTTTAACTTTTAAGTGGATACCTGTACGTCTGAAGGATATATCATTAAAATCGTGATTTCTCTTGGCTCTGTAGAGCGATGGGGAACCTGCAGCAGTCCCTTGTGTGTTTTGAGAAGCGCCTGGTGGTTGCACATGAGCTGGGCGAATGCAGCAACAAAGCACAGGCCTACGGAGAGCTGGGCAGCCTGCACAGTCAGCTGGGCAACTACGAGCAGGCCATCTCGTGTCTGGAGCGGCAGCTGACCATCGCCCGGGACACCAGCGATAAGACGTTGGAGGGCCAGGCCAGCTGCGTTTTAGGAACGGTGTATCAGCTGATGGGGGAATATGATACGGCGCTGCAGTTTCACCAGCGGGACCTTCAGATCGCCGAGGAGACCGAGAGCGCCGGCTGCCAGGGGCGAGCCTACGGGAACCTGGGCCTCACCTACGAGTCGCTGGGCAACTTTGAGCGTGCGGTGGTGTATCAGGAGCAACACCTGAGCATCGCGGCGCAGACCAGCGACCTGGTGGCTAAGACTCAGGCCTACAGCAGTCTGGGACGCACACACCACGCCCTGCAGAACTACTCACAGGCCGTCATGTACCTTCAGGAAGGTTCGTACCCTGGATAAAACTTCTCACCAAGTTCCACCCATCATCAAACCAGAACCTTTAAGTTCCATCTCTGTTTCCATCACGGAACAACGTACGGCGAACATCACTCAGGTGTGAGTGGATTTTAAAGCAATGAGGTACGAGAGGGCGTGGCCTCAGTCTGAATAAATCACATACAGAGGGATTGTTGGTCGCAACGCCTAGTGGAGAACAGTTCCATCGCTTTCCGTGATTTATTCACAATAATACACAACCTGGATGCCACGGTGGCTTAGTGGTTGGCATGTTCTCCTCTCGATGTCCAAAAACATGGATTCAAGGGGAATTGGCAGCTCTAAATTGCCCCTATAAAGTGTATGTCTGTGGGAGTGAGTGCCCAGTGATGGATCCAATAAAGGATTAAGTGGAAGATAATATTATATAAATTGTATAATTAATACAGAGTTTAATTATTCTTAATGATTTCTGAACTGATTTGGTTTTCAGGTCTCCGCCTGGCAGAGCAGTTGGGTCGCCGTGAAGACGAGGCCAAAATCCGTCACCGCTTGGGTCTCTCACTTTGGGCGAGCGGAAATCTGGAGGAGGCTCAGCACCAGGTACTCACACACACATACACACACACACACACACAGAGCTAACCTACTGAACCATTTAACTTGCTCTACTCAAGTGGTTCTAATCCACTCAAATAATTGGCATTGTCAGGGTTCTCTTAAAGCCCGGCCCGAAGCCGGACCCGTTCTCCGTGTTGCTGTTTCAAATCACTGTGGACGCCCCGGCCACAGAGTGCCATTATGTTTAAAGGAGGACAAAGCCAGGGTTTGACAAGAAGGAAGACGAGTTGCTCTAAACCTCCCTCTTTATTTAGTCCCTAATTGATCCGGGGGGTGTGGACACCGGGGGGGGCGCAGGGTAAACATTTCCTGGCCTGTTTGCAGAGGCTCACGGCGCCGAGCTCAGCGCTCCATCACCGGAGTTCACTGCAAACCGACCCGCCGGAGCTTCAGCTGCTTTACGCTCTGGAAGCTTTTCAGGATTGATTTCTCGCCGGCTGCTCTGGATATCAGAGGGTCAGACGGGATATAAAGAGGCTGAGATTACTTCTGCGCTGCTTAGTTTTCCTTCAGGAAGTCAGCCGGGTTCTGCGTGCTCTGCAGATGTGTGTTTCACCGGATTCTTTTTTTAGGAAACGCTCCATGGGAACGCCTTCTGAAGTCTGAATGTATTTATTCATTATTCATGCATTGTTTACATTTATCAAAGAGCAGACCTTTATTCTGTGTGTTATATATCTGAGTGAATTTTAATGTTCTTATGTCATAATGCAGCTCAGGGATTTAATACAACAAAGGGTTTAAGGGCCCAACTCGGTCTGGTTGTTAGTTCTGCAGCTTAAACCCTAAACCCTGATTAAATGAAAGTATTAAGCCACTATTGTATTAAAAATAAGAATTATTTAAGTTATAATAAACATTTTAGTACATCTGTGCGACCAGGAAACCTTCTGTAGTAATTAAAAATGTCAGAACATGAAGATTTCATATTAAAACACAGATTTTCATGTCATCACACGTTTAAGCCCAACTGTAACATCCTGCCTCATACATAAAAACAATCAAATCAAAGAACCCTTTATTAAATAAGGGGCTTAGAGATTTCCGGTTCGAATCCCCATCTGGGTGGAGTTTCCATGTTCTCCCCGTGTCCGCGTGGGTTTTCTCCGGGTTCTCCGGTTTCCTCCCACAGTCCAAAAAACATGGATCAAGGTCAATTGAGTTCTCCAAATTGCCCCATATAGAGTGTGTGTGTGAGTGATTGTGTGTCCAGCGATAGATTGGCATCCTGTCCTGGGTGTATCTGCCCAGGGCCCGAAACGTTCTCCCCTGGATGGGCATGGGACCCCCCCCCCCCCCCAACGACCCTAATAGAGGATAAAGCAGAAGATAATGAATGAATTTTTTTAATAATGTAAATCACTGAAAAGGAATTCTACTATTAAGCACTAATCATTCACAATATATAATTAAATCATTATTTTAACACAAAGTCTTAAGTATCATCATTCTTTTCTTTATATATCGATTTGAGTTGCACTCCAAAATCTTTGTGATTTATTATTAACAAGAATTGTTTGGTTTTATGAGAACAGTGTGTTGACCATTTAGTGTATTAAATGTTATGGACTATCATTTATTGATCTTTATATAATATGGATTATGAATAAAGGAGTTCATGGCAGCATGTGTTTGGAGCTTTAGACAACAAAAGTGATAAATTTAGACAAAGTGATAAATTCATACAAATATTTTCCTCTAAATGTTTGTAATTGTGACGTTAATGACGTGGATTACCCAGACTCCCCTGCGTGTGCACCACGTATGTTATAAGAAAGCAGCTGGTTGCTTGCACCACCCCCCACATTCTATTGTATGTGTATGTGTCACTGTGTTTATGTGTATCTTGGGATTGTGTGTGTGTGTGTGTGTGTGTGTGTGTGTGTGTGTGTGTGTGTGTAAGAGAGAGAGAGAGAGAGAGAGAGAGAGAGAGAGAGAGAGAGAGAGAGAGAGGCATTTGTACCAAAACATTCTGCTCTTAATTGATTGCAGACCAGCCTTGGCAGATGCTGACGAAAGGAACACTGCATTCCATCCTGCAGCACAAACAGAGACACACACTCACACACACTAAACCCACTTTAGTTATTCCACTTTCTCAAAAAAACACACTAAATATACATGTTTTAAACATCCACTGCACAATACCATCTCGACTTCTACCTAAAAAAAGAATTTAAAAGCTGGATTTATTTATTCAGTCTTCCACACCGACTTTAAATGTATTCCTTTGGGACAATTTGGAAATGTTAATGTATTTTTTGGGTTAAAACGCATTCAAATAAATGGTTCTCCTCTTCCTGTGGAGGTCCAATTCCAAAAAGGGTTTTTAGATGTAGTGCTCTCACGCCACCTGCTGTTGATTGTGGGGAACTGTGAGTTCTAGCTCGTTTGAAACCTTTAGTCCAGAGGTCGGAGCTCTGTGCAGGTCTCTGCAGATGGTTCTGACTCAAACCATCTACTGAACGTATGGACCTGACTGTGCTGGATCTGAGGGGCGTTTCCAAACAGCGCCACAGTCAGGAGCACGTGATGGGGTGGTTTGTAATGCGGCGAATGAATACTGCTATAAGTTTATTTAATTATAATTATATTAAAGAGGCTTCACCCATCTCCTGTTTACCGTCTGCAGGATCCACTCAGCATGCCCTCATTACAATAAGAGGGCAAAACTAAAGCACACTCGTACACACTCGTACACACTCAGCAGAGTGGGAAAAACAATCACTGCTGGACAAGGTCTGGCAAATCCTGAAAGCTTAAATACCGGAGCTCAACGACCCCTGACCAATCACAGATAAGAATCAATTAAATGATTTAATATATTCAGATGGGTGGATCCTGCCACCTGACGTGCTAGAAGAGGAGGTTCAGTGTTAATTCATTCATTCAATCATTCATTATACTTCGCTTCATGATGTCATGGACAAAAATCATCCATATAACTTTACACCATTTAAAATATAAATTTAAATTATAAATTCTTTATTCTGTGATAAATGGGAAATGACGCAGGTATCAGATTCATTTAAAAATGTAAATAGCTTATTAGTGATGATGTAAGGTCAGCGTGCAGTGGTTGTGTGTGTGTGTGTTTGGTGTATAATATTGAAACTGTGATGTGTGTGTGTTGTTTCCAGCTGTACCGCGCCTCGGCTCTGTTCGAGACCATACGCCATGAAACTCAGCACAGCACAGATTACAAGCTCTCCCTGTTTGACCTCCAGACTTCTTCATATCAGGCCCTGCAGAGGGTTCTCGTCAGTCTGGGTACGCACGTGCTCTTCAGTTCTCGCTTTATCGCTCTGTATTTATTTTTGGTGTGAAATGTCACGTCATAAAAACTGAAGTCTGAAGGTAAAGAACATAAAAACATACACGTCGTCTAAGAGAATGAACTTCTGAACGTCTGAAAATAACATGGAGGTTAAAAGAAACTCACTCACACAGACACACACACACACACACACACACACTATATGGGGCAATTTAGAGCATTTAATTCACCTTAGGGCGGCACGGTGGCTTAGTGTTTTAGCATGTTCTCCTCTCAGCACTAGGGATTCCTGGTTCGAATCCCCATCTGAGTGGAGTTTCCATGTTCTCCCCGTGTCTGTGTGGGTTTCCTCCGGGTTCTCCGGTTTCCTCCCACAGTCCAAAAACATGGATCAAGTCAATTGAGTTCTCCAAAATTGCCCCATATAGAGTGTTTGTGTGTGAGTGAGTGTGTGCCCAGTGATAGATTGGCGCCCTCTCCTGGGTATATTTGCCCTGCACCCGAAATGTTCTCCCCTGGATAGGCATGGGAACACCCCAAACCCCCCCCATGACCCTAATAGAGGATAAAGCGGAAGATAATGGCTGGATGGAAAATGGGGAGAACATGCTAAGCACCACACCACCGTGCGGCCCTGTTCATGTCTCATTTGTTTAAATTTATTTCTGCTTTCTGTTTTTAGATTTTTTTTAAATTAAAAGTGAAGCTGCTGATCAGCTTTTTAAAAACTGCGCCCTCAGGTCATCATGATGAAGCTCTGGCAGTGGCAGAGCGAGGCAGGACCCGGGCGTTTGCCGACCTCCTCGTGGAACGACAGACGGGCCAACAGGACTCGGACCCGTACACGCCCGTGACGGTGGAGCAGATCCTGGACACGGTGAACGGACAGCGCGCCCTGGTGCTCTACTATTCGGTGGCGGCGGGGTATCTGTACAGCTGGCTGCTGGCCCCGGGTTCCGGTACGTGAAACCTTTAAGAACCCCTGAAGTAGACCGCGGAGCAGAAGGGGGCGTGTCCAGACGTTTGACGGGCACTGTGTACAGTAAATGAAATGTAATCTGGAACATCCAGCACACACAGGACTTCCTCACCGTTACACATCAGCTGGGATTAAAACCGAAGCGGTCCCATCACTCACACCTTCCTGTCCTCGCAGCTTTGTGCCTGCCCCCTGCTGCTCGGTGGTAGCGGGTAAAAAGCTGTGAATTAACACAAAGTGGCAGCGCCACCTGCCTCCTCCATCTCATGCTCGGTCTCCCTCATAAACACAGACGTATACGCTTATGCTCATGTTACAGTACCGCAGCCATGTGTTCCTCTTTATTCCTTCATCTTTCTTTATTTTATAACTTTTTTTTTCATCACGTGTTTAGTTTCTAAATTTCAATAATTTAAAATAAAAAAATAATAACAGGAATGATCGTTTACAGCTATTATTATTATTATTATTATAAATGATTATAAATGATTAAATAACATCACTCTGTTTAACAGGAATCCTAAAGTTCCATGAGGTGTACCTGGGAGAGGGAGCTTCAGACACCGGGCCGTCCGACTTCCAGGAGGCAGGGGGAGCGTCTGTTCAGGGGGGTGGAGTGTCATCGCTGGAACAGCACATTGCCAACGCCAGAGAAGCCCTGGGTGTAGATGCCTACTACAGCAGGTGAGCGGCGCCATTCGGACACCTTCATTATCATCAGCATCATTAACATAATTAACACAGAACTGGATACAAAGGAGCATCAAAGCACATCACACGGTCTAATGCTACACACTGTGCATTTAAATAAAGTGAATATATAATGATTTATATATTTATATAAAAACAAGGTCAATTGGATGCTATAAATTTACTTTATTATACTATGTAATAGGGCGGCACGGTGGCTTTGTGGTTTAGCATGTTCTCCTCTCAGCGCTAGGGATTCCCGGTTCGAATCCCCATCTGGGTGGAGTTTGCATGTCCTCCCCGTGTCCGCGTGGGTTTCCTCCGGGTTCTCCGGTTTCCTCCCACAGTCCAAAAACATGGGTCAATTGAGTTCTCCAAATTGCCCCAATATAGAGTTTGAGTGTGTGAGTGAGTGTGTGCCCAGCGATAGATTGGCGTCCTATCCTGGGTGTATCTGCCCAGCGCCCGAAACGTTCTCCCCTATAATATAGTGATAAACTACTATATGAATACTATAAATTGCCCCATATATAGTGTGTATGTCTTTGTGAGTGAGTGTGTGTGCAGCGATGGATTGGCATCCTGTCCTGGGTGTTTCAGGGTGTAAGAATAAAGAAATAAATTTGGAAATCTGTGCTCACAGTGGATTTTGGTGACTCTCTGTCGCCCCCGTCTGTAATGATATGAGGTAACCGTCTCGGGAGGTGTGAGGTCGTGGTCCTCGGCTGTGGACGTCTCTAGGAGCATCTAAATAAATGGGTTGCATGCACAGCGTGACGTCCGTGTTCTCACCCCATTCTGTAAAATTAGCTCTGACAGCTCTGTGGTCAGTAGGGGCATCAGGTGCAGCTCTAAAGTTCCTGCCCTGTGGTTCACACACATGGAGGACATGCTTCAAACACTCGGTGGAATTTAATTTAAATAGAAACCTGTGAAGCAATAACTTCAAAAATAATAATGAAAACACAAAGGCAGCCATGAGGGAAAGCAAAAGGAAGGAGAACGTTTAGAACGATCTGCCACCTCAAGGGAGAGGGCCGTTGGTCAGTCAGGAGACCGGGGCAGGGGCTGAGTGCATGGGTGTGGAGGGCTGAGGGATTTCTCTGTTAATTTACTGCTCGAGCTGCGATCACGGCTGTGTGGCGGGGCTCATCCCGTCCTCCTCACCCGACCCACTCGAGCTCGCCGAGTCCACGCAGAAGTGACGGGATAGGCCTGAGCACTCTGCTTCTCACACTCTCTCCCTCCCGTAAATCAGGAATTAACTCAGGAATTAATTAACGCTGGAATTTAACGACATGCCATTAGTACCATTAACATATCCACACATCATTTCATTTTATTGCTCTTTTAATTTTTGTATTTAATTTTAAAGCCTCTTGTCCGGATCGTGGACACGGCCCGCGCCGGAGCCTCGGATCACACGGACCGACACAATTACATCAGGGGTCAACAACCGAGGACACGACCATCAATCATACACACACAAACACACTGCTTTTGGGGCAATTTAGAGCAGCTAATTTACCTTGAATCCATGTTTTTGGACTGTGGGAGGAAACTGGAGAACCTGCTGGAAACTTACATGAACATGGGGAGAACATGCAAACTGGGATTGGTGTTAATGAATGAAAGTGAGTTGTTCCTGTTGGTTTGGGTTCCTTTATTGTCAGCCGCGGTCTTTTTAAACGACTCGTTCCTCTAATGAAGACGCAGTCACATGACCAGATAACGAGTATTATTCGTTTCCTCCACGTTTGTTTGCCATCCACCACCAGGTGCTATTTCTAGATCTTCAGAAAGCATCAGTCGGGCCGGGCTCGTCTGATCATCTCTGAATAATCTGATGTTTGCGGTGTGAACGGAGACGTGAGCTGCCGGCTGCTTTAAAATGCAAAGTAAGCAGATAAATCCGGCGAACATCTGCGCCGCTTCACGTTTATGAGGAACAAAGCGAGTGGCTCCAGCGTGCGTAATTAAAACCGAGACGATTCGGTTCATCTAATACAGCACAGAACATCTACTTTATCTGCCTCGCTCAGGATCTAAAGTGCTTTTCCATTTCGTTGCATCCAATTAGACAAATCTGCGTTTGTGTACTTCTGATTTCAGCTGATTGGTTTGGTAATTAAGTCTGAACGAGCAGGTTTCATTCTGGCAGTGTAAGTGATTAGTGTGACCTCGTTCACTCCGTCACTTTGATGTTCTCCTGCGCCGTGTCTCTCACGGCCGTCATCACGCTCACGTTCTCTTCCTCCGGTGGGTTCTGCGTTCCTTTTGTTGCATCTTAATAAATTCTTCAGCTCGTTGACCGCTGACCTGCGGTATGTTGTAAGATTTTGGAGAGCTGGACACGCCCACTTTTCGTTCCACTTATTGTCCATGTCCTCGGTTCCACTTGGACTTTGTAGTTCCACAGTTTCAGACTGTACTTTATGAATGTGGGATGTGGGATTGATGATTAGAGATAATTAAGGCACCAGCTGCCGGCTCCGCTGATTGAAGTGTGCAGCTTTTATAAGCAGGCGATGACGGGGGGGGCGAGGGGGGGGGGGGATCACGATGCTACAGAAACGTGTCTTTATTTACACAACTAATTAAAAGTTCATTAAAACACACACGTCGTCTGGTGTCGGTGCTGATTGTCACACGTCCTCAGCATCAGTACTGAATGGTTTTCATCGTTTAAATCTCTATAGAAAGCCGCTGCGGCACGGTGGCTTAGTGGTTTAGCATGTTCTCCTCTCAGCTCTAGGGATTCTTGGTTCAAATCCACATCTGGGTGGAGTTTCCATGTCCTCCGCGTGTCCGCGTGGGTTTCCTCCGGGTTCTCCGGTTTCCTCCCACAGTCCAAAAACATGGATCAAGGTCAATTGAATTCTCCAAATTGCCCCATATAGAGTGTGTCTGTGTGAGTGAGTGTGTGCCCAGTGATAGATTGCCCCCCCTGTCCTGGGTGTATCTGCCCAGCACCCGAAACTTTCTCCCCTGTATGGGCATGAGGAACCCCCCTTCGCGACCCTAATAGAGGATAAAGTGGAAGATAATGAATGAATGAATAGAAAGCCGCTGCTCTGTAAATGACAGCAGGACAGACGGTCAGCCGGTGATGATTACTGTGATAATGATGTGATCTGATGTTTGTCTGCGGAACAGAGCGTGCTCCAGCAGCGAAACGGAAAGTGAGGCAGGAGATCTTCTGGACCAGCAGTTCGAGGAGCTCAACAACAAGTTTAATTCTGTGACCGACCCAACGGGCTTCCTGAGGATGGTGTCCAGGAACAACCTATTTAACAGGTCAGTGGACTTAACCACATACGTTATTTGGGTATAGACACACTGTCTGGCCAAAAAAGG
Source organism: Corydoras sp. C115 (assembly GCA_019802505.1). NCBI lineage: Eukaryota > Metazoa > Chordata > Actinopteri > Siluriformes > Callichthyidae > Corydoras > Corydoras sp. C115. Next base: position 451,172 of record JAFMOC010000091.1, on the reverse strand, counting down.
TCACCTTCTGGATGGAGCTCTGATCTGAGGCCTGGGTTCAACAACATGATGAGGTCAGCTGACCTGAACATACTAAACCTCCAGGTTCTGCCAGCAATGGGAGCTTTAACAGATTATTCTCACGCATGGATTATCCACCACAGAGTCCAGATCTGAACCCCACTCAGAACCTTCGGGGTGTGCTGGAGGAGACTTTGTGCAGCGGTCCACATCTCCATCATCAGTACAAGATCTTGAATGCGGCTCTGAAAGCTAAAGGCGGCACAATGAAATATCAGAGTGTGTTTTTTTGGCCAGGCGGTGTCTATAATTAATTACTATTAAATTCTTGCTTTGTAAATAAATGCTATATAAGGATGTACAGGCACAATTAAGACAACACTACCTTTAAATAGATTTAAAATGATGTTTATAATTAAATAATTCATTAATATCTGTATGTCTGTGACCGTCTGTGGATTAGTTTGCATCTGTTACGGTTTTTCTGAAGTAAGCAGGAATTTTAAAGGTGCTTTTAGAAAAGTGCAGTAGAATAAAATCCCGTTGATCATTAAATCACTAAACAATTAGTAAACATTTCAACTGGAAATTGGTGTGGAACGGTCCAGCGGTGGCGCTCAGAGGCAGGACTGATAATCAGCAGGTCAATGCTATAGTACATTTACACTGAGGAGCTCATTGCACTAATTAAACGCAGGGAGAGACCGACGGCGAGTGGACGTGTGGAGATGGGAGAGGAGAATGCGTCTGTTTGTAAGCTGCATTTTAATGAGGAACACTTCAAACGTAATCAGGGTCTCGGTTGCCCATTAGACTCACAGAGGAACTTAAGAATTTAGGACTCATTAGTGCTGCGCTTAGTGCACCGTAATCAATACCTCTGCGTCTCTCAGCCAGAGCTTAATCCATAACCCACAGAAATACAAAACACACCACCATCACATCTGTATCACTGCACTACCGAGAATAATCCACCACCCAAATCACGGTTGATATTGTGGGTATGTCAGTATTTGTAGAATTACGTGAATCAGAATTCCTTATTGGACCTGGAAACAACATTATATATGAATCTGTACATCTAATTGAATGAAATGTGTAAGTTGTTAGTTTATTTGTCTGTACGATGCCGTCGCAGTCATTTATTTTCAGTTCTAAATGTGGATACACACTGCCATCTAGTGGCTGTGTTGGGTAGTGCGGTAAAGCGCCTCGTTCTCTGTTTGTTGTGTTTTTTCAGGAGTTGTCAGAGTATGACGAGTCTGTTCAGTAACACAGTGTCTCCTGTCAAAGAGGGCAACTCGTCTCTGTCCCCGCGCTTCAGCAGCCTGAACAAGCCTCCCCTGCGCACCCTGTACGACCTCCTCATCGCTCCCATGGAGGGGGTGAGCCACGCCCGCTTCATCTACAAATGCACTTCACTTCAAATGATTTAATTAACAGAAAACAGACAACAAAAAAAAGATTTGTAGTGTTTTAATTACCAATTGTATTATATTTGCTGAATATAAACTAATTTAGAGTGTTTTATTCAGATTTATGCCACGCCCTCTCGAACCTTATTGCTTTATTACACAGCATGTTTAAACTGGCCACAATAAAAGACTCCGTCTCTCTCTCTGTGTCTCTGTCTCTCTCTCGTTCCTTTTCCGTGTCTCTATTTCAGGGTCTGATGCACTCCAGCGGGCCGGTCGGCCGGCACAGACAGCTGGTTCTGGTTCTGGAAGGTGAACTCTATCTGATTCCGTTCGCGCTGCTGAAGGGCAGTTCCTCCAATGAGTACCTTTATGAGCGCTTCAGTCTTATAGCCATGCCATCCATCGGCAGCCTGGGCGCCAACTGCAAAGTAAGTCTGCTCTGTGATTCCAGCTCTAATGCACAAACATGCAGAACCCTGTACACATGGTTGTTGTCTTTGTCATGTTCTCCAGCACCGTGCTCGCCGTTGCTCCGTTAAACATGTCTGTGTTATGTTTGAAATCCGTTCCCCTTCACTCCCTCTCACTCCTGTAGGCTTACCCGCGTCGAGCTGGCACCATGCTCTGCTCCGGAGGCAGCTCAGCAGCCGTGGTGGGCAACCCTCGTCTGCCCACGTCAGTGATGGAGCGCTGGCTGTGGGGTCCCATGCCATCAGCCGAGGAGGAGGCTCAAATGGTGGCCGAGCTTCTGGGCTGCCAGCCTCTGGCTGGTCCTGGTGCCACCAAACAGCGGGTGATGAGTGCGCTCAGTCAGGCGGAGTGCGCCCATTTCGCGACACACGTCTCCTGGAAGCTGGCGGCCCTGGTGCTGGCACCCAATCAGGAGATGGGCGCAGGGCACGGCTCAGGTGCTTCCTCTGGGGCATCTGGGGGGGCAGAGAGCAGCGGAAAGTCCAACTACAGCATGAAAGACGACGCCAGCGATGCAGACAGCGTTTGTGACAGCCCTCCTCTGCAGGAGTTCCTTCTGACGGCGGCGGACATTCTGGATCTGCGGCTGAACGTCAAGCTGGTGGTTCTGGGGTCGGTCACGCTTTATTATTCTGCTTTTTTATTTTAATGCACAAACAAAATGTTTGAAGTATTAAAATGAGGTGATCTTTCCAGTTCTTATCAGGAATCAGACAGTAAGGTGACGGCCGACGGCGTCGTGGGTCTCACGCGAGCCTTTCTGGCGGCGGGCGCTCAGTGCGTCCTGGTGTCGTTGTGGCCCGTACCTGTGGCTGCCTCCAAAATGTTCGTGCATGCCTTCTACATGGCTCTGCTGAATGGCACCAAGGCCAGCGCCGCCCTTTCCGATGCCATGAAAAACCTCCAGGGCAGCAAGCAGTTCTCTCACCCCTCCAACTGGGCAGGTGGGGGTCGTTTTACATGAGGCTTTGATTGTGAACATGACAGCAGGTTGTCGAGCGGCGTCCTCTGGTTGGTTTCCACAGGTTACACGCTGATCGGCAGCGACGTCAAGCTGAACAGCCCCTCGTCTCTCATCAGTCAGGCTCTGGCTGAGATCCTGCAGTTCCCCGAAAAAGCCAGAGACGCGCTGAGGGTGCTGCTTCACCTGGTACGAGGGAGACAGTGTCATTCCTATTACATCAGCTGAATGATATTGTTATCTCTTCTTATTTTATTATTTTGTTCCGGTTGGTTGCAGGTGGAGAAGTCTCTGCAGCGCATCCAGAGTGGCCAGCGCAACTCCATGTACACGTCCCAGCAGAGTGTGGAGAATAAGGTGGGGGGTGTCCCAGGCTGGCAGGCGCTGCTCGGTGCCGTGGGCTTCAGACTGGACCCTGGTGGTGCGGGCCTACCCGCCGCGGTCTTCTTCCCCATGGCCGACCCCGGCGACCGCCTGCAGCATTGCAGCGCCACCCTGCAGTCTCTGCTAGGTATTCATGTCCGTTACGCACGTGTAGTTCCAGTCCGCCTCCTGAACTGTTCATATGAACGTCCTCCACTAATGAAACACAACGTACCACCATGTGGAGTTTGCATGTTCTCCCCCTGTTCCTGCCTATATTCCGAAAACCCAGCCTCATTCAGGGGAGAACGTTTCTGGGCAGATACACTCAGGGCAGGGTGCCAGTCTATCACTGGGCACACACTCACATTATATGGGGCAATTTGGAGCATTCAATTTACCTTGAATGCATGTTTTTGGACTGTGTGAGGAAACTGGAGAACCCGGAGAAAATCCACACAGACATATGGAGAACATGCAAACTCAATATGCCACCATGCTGCCCTAATAAGTATATAATAATTATTTTTATTACTATTAATAAAGCAATATGATGGGAGAGGGCGTGGCATTATTCTGAATAAAGCCAATAAAGAGGTGTTATTAGTCCCTGTGTGTAGTGGAGTACAGTTCCACCTCTTTACGTGATTCATTCAGAATAATACACAACCTCGAGAGTCGGCTTACTTTAATAAAACACTTACAAACTCACTATAATAAAAAAAACAAGCTTTGATTTAGAAATGTGTTTATTAAAAGCAAAAATGCTCTTCCAGGATGTAATCTAGTCTGGGTTTTCCAGTCATAGGATTCTGGTTTCTCTTACATCACTGCCATCTAGTGGCCAAAATACAGAACGCAGTTTATAAACATCATGGGCGAAATGTATTGTATATCACACACTGATACGAATGTGAAGCGCTCCGAGGTGTGTTATTGTTATTGATGTCACAGCTGGACACTGGACTGGACAATCAGATTAAAGGACGGGAACTACCCGTTTAATAATTCGAAATAAAGTGTGACGTGTTTAATCTGACATCCCTGTGGTTTTGGTCCTCAGGTCTGCCTCCACCGGCGCTCCACTCTTTATGTAAACTCATCACGGCGTCTGAGACGGGCGAGCAGTTGATCAGCAGGGTGAGCGGGGTGCACACGGTTCGAGGGTTGGGTTTTATGAATGTAATGCTCTCTCTCTGTGCCACTAATTCCCGTCTCTGTTTTCCTTTAACCTGCATTTGAAGGCTGTTAAAAATGTAGTGGGGATGGTAAGTGCTTCTGCACCGAGCATGACGCTTTTCTGACGTAGCTTTAAGGACGTAATGAGTGTTTTTTTTTTCTCGTCAGCGAGGTTAACGACGGCAAACCTTTTTAATCCTCTGCACATTTCTCTGAACCTGCAGCTTCACCAGGTCCTCGTCCAACTGCAGTCCGGAGAAAAAGAGCACGACTTCTCGCTGGCACCCATTCAGGTGTCCATCAGCGTTCAGCTCTGGAGGCTGCCGGGCTGCCACGAGTTCCTGGCCGCTTTGGGTAAGCACGGTTCAAGATTTAAGGTTCTTTAAAAAGTGAAAGTTGCAGCTGTTGACTCTACAAAGCAATTCTAACGCTGATGGCGCTCATCAGAAACTCTCTCTCTTGTCTCGGTGTCCGTTTAGGTTTTGATCTGTGTGAGGTCGGTCAGGAGGAGGTGGTTCTGAAGACCGGGAAACAGGCCAACCGGCGCACGATGCACTTTGCGCTGCAGTCCCTGCTTGCCCTTTTTGGTAAATTCCCCGGTGACTTGCTGGAAATTAAATCATTCTATATTCATTTTGGTTTAATTCACGCTCTCTGATTTCAGATTCCACCGAGCTGCCCAAACGTCTGAGCCTGGACAGCTCCTCGTCGTTGGAGTCTTTGGCCTCGGCTCAGTCTGTGTGCCAGCAGCTGCCCGTAGGGTACGCCAACCCGCCGTTCTCTCCTCCGTGCCCCGACAGCCTGACCTCGGATGCCATCTCCGTCTACAGTCTGAGCTCCATCGCCTCGTCTATGAGCTTCCTGCCGCGTTCCGACGGGAGCTCCGATCTGACCGGCCAGCGTCAGCGGCACGCCGGCCTCTTTTCGTCCCAACGGCACGCGGCCGTGCCACGCAGCCGGTCCTCGCCGCACGGCGCGGCCCGAGGGCACGAGGACGACGAGTACCACGGCTTCAGCATCATCAGCAGCGAGCCGCTGGGAACGCACTGCGACACCCTCCCTCGCTCGGCCGGACACCCGCGTGGCAGTGGGCGTGGAGGCGCCGGCAGAGTGTACGTTGCATCCATTTCATCCAGAGGAAGCGTCAGCACCCCGACGTCGCCGATCAAGACCGCCAGCCTCGTTCCCAGCGCCAACTCGCCGTTCCAGAAGACGGGGAAGGCGTGCAAAGCTGGCAGCTCTGACACGGGGGAGTCGGACCAGTCCAGTACAGAAACGGACAGCACGGTCAAGTCGCAGGAGGAACGGCAAGCCGCCGCCCCGCTGGACCCCCAAGAACTGGCACAAAAGATCCTCGAGGAGACGCAGAGCCATATGCGAGCGGTGGAGACTCTCCAGAGAACCGGCTGTCCGGTGACCTGTGAGACTCCGGTGCCCGCCGGTGGTTCCGCCTTCCGATGTTCCGAGACCAGCGCTTTTAGTCGGCCAAATAGCCGAGCCAGCATAAAATCCCAGAAGCTCCAGAAGATCAGTTCAGGTTACAACAGCCCGGCCATGTCGGAGAGCTCTCTGAAGGACAGCAGCCAGCCGTCTCCAACCTCCGAGCACCTTCATGTCCAGTTCAAACTGAAATACCCCAGCTCACCCTACAGTGGGCACATCTCGCCCAGCTCGGGCCACCAGTCTCCAGCTGGCAGCGCGCCGTCTCCAGCCTTGTCGTATTCTTCCACCGGCTCCACGCGCTCCAGCCCGGCCGACCTCGATCGCCTGAAACTGGCTGCCATAGATGAGAAAGTGCAGGCCATTCACAACCTGAAGACATTTTGGGCCAGTGCTGCTCAGCAGCAGCAATCAGGACCACTGAAGGCTTTTCATGGTGGAGCCAAACTGAACAGCTCCCAAAGGGACGTCCTCGGCCTTCTCAATCTCTCTCCTCGCCACGGCAAAGGTAATGACTTGTCTGGCAGTGAGTTGCAGGACATTGGGCTTCAGTCAGCCGACGCCAGCTCCAGAAATCCCCCCAATGGTCATAGAAAGATCGAGTCGAAAGGAGTTCCCCCCTCACCGACGACTTCCACAAGGAGTAGCCCAGGTTCTCAAACCATCAGACTGCCGACTGGAAACGGATACAAGTTCCTCTCTCCTGGGAGATTCTTTCCATCTTCCAAATGCTGAGACCGTCTCCTCTCTGCTCCACATTTCTTCCTGAAACGGCAACGATGGCGTACATGGACGCTTGCCCAGTCTTCAGTCCTCTGGAACCTGTAGGAAGATGACAATTTGAGGAGCCTTGCTCTGACCAGTGACTCAGATTGAGAAGAAAGCATCTAATCCTCATGCTTCCTCCTACACTGTAAAAAAAAAACAAAAAAAAAAACATTGATATATGCAGACTGACCCAAGCACTGAAACAAGTCCAGGAGGGCGGGGGAGGTAGCGGGGGCGGGGTCGCTGGGGGATTATACCGAAATGGTATTTGTGCAAAAGACGCTCACTGTTTGTGTTAGTGAAGGACCATGTGGTTTCTGACTTGTTTGATTTGATTTTTTTTTTTGTTTTGTTTTCATTTTTAATATAATTATTGTTATTATAATTATGAATTGTAATTGTTATTACAGTTATTTTTTTGTAAATTAAAACAAGTGTTTTGCAGTCATTATTTTACATTTTTATATTAATAAAGAGACTTCATGTAAGAAAAAGCTGAAGGAACATTTTCATATTTTTACTGAAAAGGTAGAAAAAAAAGGCGATATTGCATCTGATCTGACATCTGTGTGAATTGTCAGTATTACAGCATGGGTTCTCTTGCTATTCAGTGATTCAGTGTCTTTTTAACAGAGATTTTGCATATGTTCTCATTCAGAAATGTCAATCATTCCTCAGTACAATGCCTCAATAAAAGAGTTTAATTTACGTTGATGTTGATATGCCTGTTTTCTATTAATTGCCATTTTAAAGGTTTAACCTGTTAAATATGTTCCTCTACAAACTGCAGGGGGTTTGTAATAATGTAAAGTAATGTTTAGTTAGTATCAGTGCAGAGTACATAAGAAAGCACAGGACTTAAAAGAACAAGAGCGAGCGGAGATAAGGGAGACGGGATAGGCTGTCAGAGCTTTTAGGCAAAGGAAAAGGAAACGCTCTGGGAAACAGGCAGAGATGTAGGAAGTGAGCACAAACAAAGGAAGTTTCAGGAGAGATGGGAAGCGTATTGGTGTATTAGAGGGAGGGAAAACGCACTAAAACAAGAAAATAATGAAGATTTATTGTAAACACGCAGAATGGATGCATGACTCAGGTCATGTGACACAAAGAACACCGCTAATGATGTTCCCCTCCAACCAAAATCACAACACAGGATGCATGCAGGTCCTCCCACCGTGCCCTCCTGCTCCTGCACCCCAGAAAGCAGGCATCCCTCCAGAAATAAGGGTTTCTTGTAGTTACATCAGCTTTCTTTGATGGCTGAAAAATGGGTCTTTGGTAGATGGTGTCACGTGAGCTGCAGGAAGCAAAGTACAGCACACGCTCCTCTGTCGACTGTGGTGTGTCTCGCAAAAGATTTTAAATGTACATGTCCAGGAACCGGTGTCTACAGTATATCCCCATCCTCTGGGAATGCCCCACTAAGGAAGGATTATGGTTCATTCCATGTCTTTATCAGAGGCCTGAGACAGCAAAGTGGCCTTTACAAATACCATTGGCGTCGCCTCTGTCCGGGACTTTTGAAGGCTGAAGTGGTACACCTTCTTTGTGTAGTAGTGTAGTACCTTCTTTGTGTAGTATCTATCTGTTTGCATCACTTCATAGTGAACATCCCTTACCTGCTCTCTGTTCTACCCCTGGAGCAGATTTTTTGGTGTGATTGCCCTAATGTGTGTAGCTTTGCTCTGAGGTCAAGAACAGATTAAATTTCATTTTTACAGTAAGTAGGTTCCATCTCTTAGTGTTAATTCATGACTGCAGATGACAAATCAATATGACACAGAGATGATGTGGAAATACAGACTGGAAATGGCCTCGGACGCTAATCCCCGCAGTGATGGTGTATGTATGATTCATCCACCCGTGGGAGATAAAAAGAGACAAACAAAAGCGGCGTAATTGCAAATGTGTAACTATGCCTTTAAATGTGGGCACGTCAAACCCACATACATGAGATAGAAACCAGCAGCAAGAGAATGCTTACATATATATATATATATATGCATACAGTATATAATATCCATCCATCCATTATCTTCCGCTTTATCCTCTATTAGGGTCGCGGGGGGGATGGGTCCCCATGCCCATCCAGGGGAGAATGTTTCGGGCGCTGGGCAGATACACCCTGGACAGGATGCCAATCTATCACTGGGCACACACTCACTCACACACACACACACTCACACACACTCTATATGGGGCAATTTGGATAATTCAATTAACTTGACCCATGTTTTTGGACTGTGGGAGGAAACCTGAGGACCAGGAGGAAACCCATGTGGACATACGGACAACTTGCAAACTCCGCCCATTATATAATATGATGGGGTATTAATTAAGAATAATGATATATCAGTGTATTGTTGTCTGTAATGGAGAGGATATTTAATGTCCATTATTATGTACACCTGCTTCTTCGATTTAGATTTTCTGATTCCCATGCCTCGATATTTTAATGGATAACAGAATAATTTGCGACAAATGTTACAACAATTGTTTTCTCCAGATCATAAATAATTATGAGACTTGCATAGAGCTTCTGTACGGGTTTATTTAGCAGTTTTTTTTGTTGTTAATTAAATTTCTGAGTATTTCTGTAGTATTGAAGTAAGAAGCGCACTTTCAGCCTGTTCCAGGTGCAGCTCTGTGATGATGGACGTCCAGGTGGACCAATCGCATGCCGCGGGGGGCGGGTGCATGCCGTGGTTGCCGTTAGTGAGCGCGAGCGTCGTCTGCGCATGCGCAGTCCCCGGAGCGACGATGGTGCTGATCAAGGAGTAGTAAGTAAAGTCTTTGGAAGCGGATTAATTCGCGTTGTAAATGTCAGTGTTGAGTGTTGAATGTTGATTAAGACGCACAGGAGACCGTCGTCCGTCGTCGTGTCGCCGGTGTTGTGAGGTGTTGTGAGGTGAGGCAGGAGGCACTAAGCTCCGAGCAAAAGATTAACAAGCTTCCACCTCCGAAGCTCGATTTACCTCAGAATTCACAGTTTAAAGTCAGAAAACAGCCTCGGCCTTCATGTTCCGTCCAAAGAACTAACGTTTCACCTTCAAACCTAATCAAGAATCTAAGTTCTGCAGAATCGCCTCAGTAATCTGTAATAATACACGTTTAACAGGTGTCTGTCTGTCTGTTTGTATATATTTTTTAAATGATTTATTTGGTATAAACTCGGCTGTATGTGACCCGGGGACCTGTGTGGGTTGGTAATACATTTCTGTGGTAAATAAGTTGAGCTTTTAAAGATTTTACTGCAACTTTATCTGAGAGGACGCGGTCGTTGGCATGTGACGTAACACCGAGTTGCATTTAGGGATCGCCGCCATCTTGAAGCATCCCATAATAATCTGAGTTTTATTACTGTTAGTGAAGTGTGTGATGTGTGAACAGCTCACTGAAAAACAGAGTATAACAACAGTGCTCAGAAAAGGTCTTTATTTACATAAAATATGCAAATCATTTATTGAGCTGTCTTTAGTTGTTTTATTTAATGATAAATATTCTGAATCTTGAAATTGGTTACTGATGTGTATGATGTGCTGCTTTATATTAACCTCATGTCTGGTAATCCTGTCTGTTAAGTTTTCTTGTCATTTTAAAATAATGCTGACGCTTAAACTGATGAATATCTTGGTCTGTCTGTCTCTCTGTCTCTCTGTCTGTCTGTCTGTCTGTTGTGTGCAGTCGTGTGGTCCTGCCGTGCTCAGTGGAAGAGGTAAGGTCCTTTTCTTTAACTAAATCATTTTGTTATGCAGAATGTGTTCAAACACTTGACTCTGAAAACAAAAGTTTAAACTGGTTTAATGCTCCTAATACAGAATTGTAAGACTCCCAGTTGGATTTTGGATTTTATTTATATTGTGACAGTATATGAATGACACTGAGTAGCTTTACAGAATACAAGGCACCAACAAATATCAAACCAAAACAAGGCATTAATTACACCCAGAAATTCAGGATTATCAACCAAAGATAATAAAAAGCAAAGTGATGAATTAAATCCAGTAGGTAGGTTTTTTTATGAAATCAAATCAATGAATTACCTGGATGATGGAATTTGTTTATTTAGTCAATAAGCAAATTCATTTTTAATAAAGCCCTAACAGTAAAATAGCTGTTATTTACATGTTACAATGTTGTTGTTTTGCAGATGCTTTAATATTTAAAGTAAGAAAACACAAGTGGAGTCAGTACATTAGGGAGCAGCTAGATAATGGCAGTATGATTTCAATACTGACCTTCACAAATGAAAAGAAAAGCAGAGTGTTATTTTATAAATAAGAGTCTTTTTTTTTTACCTTCCCCCATCCTTTTAACACTGAGGTATTTGACTGGCACTGTATTTAATTATATTCATTCCAAATTATTGAATTTTCACAGTACCAGGTGGGACAGCTCTTTTCAGTTGCCGAGGCCAGCAAAAACGAAACGGGGGGTGGGGAAGGCATTGAAGTCCTGAAGAATGAACCATATGAAAATGAGGGTGAGAGAGGACAGTATACATACAAAATCTATCACCTCAAAAGGTAAGTAAACTGTGTGTCGGAAAATGACATGTTTCACATCCCTGATGTAAATGCCAAGCTGAAGTTATTTTTTTTGTTTTTTTTATAGTAAAGTGCCTGGCTTTGTGAAGATGATTGCACCAGAGGGGGCACTAGTATTTCATGAAAAAGCTTGGAATGCTTACCCATACTGTCGTACGAGTACGTATTTTTTACTTGTTTAACTTTGTTGTCAGTTCAATAGTAGGTTGTTAAAAATAATAACTTATTTATTTAACACTTTATTTTTTGTTGGTTTTCTTTTATTTTGTTTCTGCATCTTGTGTACGTCAGTTATTACGGTAAGTAGTGGTAAATTTTACAGTCCGATTTTGTTGACTTCTTTGAGTTTGAGTACTCAAATCCTTACTTACTGGAGATCCAGATCCAGGGTTGATTTAACAGTAGGTGGGTGGCATGGTGGTGCGAAGTGAGCACGTGCTCCTCTCAGCACTGGTATCCAGGTTTAAATCCAGATCTGGGTAGTTTCCATGTTCCCCCTGTGTCTGCATGGATTTTCTCTAAATTACCCCTATATAGTGTGTGTGTGGTGGGGGGGTTCTGTCCTTGATGGGCATGGGGAACCCCATCATGACAATAGTAGAGTGTTCTAGTAGAAGTGTTCAAGATTATGAGATGAGAATTTGTTTCTTGTAGATATTTATCCGTCTCTTATTTTATATTGGAGGATTTTTTTTTTTTTAATTTTTAATTATGCTTATGTGTCTAATGTAAAGAGAGTAGTTGACCTGATGTCAAGATGTCATTTCTGTAATGCATTGCTTATGGGTCTGTTCTCTAGCACAATCAAGTCTTAAGTAGCTCTACAGGCACATTCTGTTATTGATTTTTTTTTTTATTATTGAAAATTAATAATTTAATAAAACTCCTGTTTAAGTGCTTACACTTTAACTTGTTCTCTTACTTATAGGTTCTGCAAAATGTTAATATAATTGCATTGTTTTTTTTTTCGGTTCATTTGCTGGTACATCTACATGGTGGTACCTTTTCACCTGTCTTCGGTTTTACAGTTGTGAACAATATTTTGTCATAATTCATCTGAGATTGTAGTTACCTAATATTAAGGTCATTTAAGGTTAAGGTTCAGATGGTTTACGTCCTGATATGTAAACAATAGAATTCTGAGTGTAATTACTTCCCATGACTGAATGAACTTTTGGCCTATGCAAGAGTAAAAAATCTTATCATAATAATTTACTGTCCGTGTATATATTTGTGGTCCTAATATTTATCCTTGTGGAACAACATATATTACTTATGTGAAACAGAATGCTTCTTATTTACATATGTTTTGGTGTGCCATTAAATTGGTCCTGCTAAACATGGTCCACCCAATCTAATTGCCAATAATTTTAGAGTTGGTTGTATTTTTCTACCTTTCTTTGCAGAATGAGTATATGAAGGATGACTTCATGATCAAAATCGAAACTTGGCACAAACCAGATATGGGCTTGACAGAAAATGTAAGTCCTGACAGAAGCATTTTAGCGAGCTGCCACTCTGACCCACTGTAGTCTGATCTTATTGTTAAAGCCTGACAAGTCTGTACTTTTGTTAATTTAATTTTGTAAACAGATACATGAGCTGGACCCAGAGACATGGAAGACGGTCGAGGTGGTGCATATTGATATTGCAGACAAATCACAGGTTGAGCCTGGGGTAAGTTCGGGTTTTAATTAACTGCTCTATATGTTTACATTCTTCTGTTTAAATCGACATCATCATCAATGTCAGCTTCCTCACATTCATCTGTATGTTGGTTAATATGTTGACATTTAAATAATTTCAGGTCAGTGTAGTTCCTGGTTAATTGCTTTTTGCCACAATTTGCTCGATTCTTGTGTTCTACATGCCCATCCAGGGGAAAGCATTTCGGCACTGGGCAGATACACCAGGACAGTGTCGCGCATACACACACACACACACACACACACACACACACACACACACTACATGGGGGCAATTTATAACGGGCAATTTAGCCTGAATCCATGTTTTTATACTGTGGGAGGAAAACAAGGGACCAGCAGGAAACCCACACAGACACAGGGTGTCAATAAGTCATCATCAGTCATTTACAGCAAAATGCAGCTGCATATCTTTTGACTGGCATAAAAAAGATCACATGACCTCAGTTTGGCTTCGATTCATTGGCTTTCTCTTTCATACAGGATTCATCTTTTGAAAGAATTAAATGGTTTGGTTCTCTTATATTAATGACTTTATACACCCTCACCTTGGTTTAAAATATCTGATGTCCTCATATAAAATAGTTTTAATTATTCCTTTCTCTCACCTAATTGTCATGGTTACCATGACTTAAGTGTCTGCACCAGACTGTACAGATTGATATTGGGGCTGTAAAGGCCCTATGGTTTTACCATTCGAAACAAGATTAAAAACCTATTTTTATTATTTTCCTTATCTGTAATGTTTATATTGTAATGTGTTTCTCTCTCTCTCTTTGTTAATTGACTCATGTGCAGCAATTTGGTTTTAATAGTGTTTAATAAATAATCTTGACTTCATTTAAATTTATACATATATAAACTGTTAACACTTAAGCAATTTTAAATGATTTTCTTGAACATAATGCTACTATTAAAGATCTCTGAGATATCTCATACTCATTATGCCCATCTAAACCAGCAGGAGTTGTAAATATTCATGAATGCAAATTTGATCTGCTCACAAATCCCCCAAGTCACTTAGAATAGCACACTGCTGACCCTCCACCCTCTTAAATGATCATGCATTTGTCCCATTTAGGAAAAAAGTAATGTTTCCTCGTTAGAGCTTTATACTTTAGATGTTTTAATACCTCTTTCAAGGTTAGTACTGTCGATCAGATCATGCCATTAAACAGTATGTTAATGTACAAAAATGTATCATGACGTTCCCTTCCTCACCATGTTTATTAAAACAACCAGAAGCTATAAATATTCATACATGCAAATTTAACACATCCCATGTTTTCCTTAGTATAGCTGAAGAGAACCCTGGTTTTCTAGCTGCTGATTTATTATTATTATTATAACGTGTTTATTACAGTTAAACCGACACGGTAGATGGTCTTAAAATTTAAACTAGCACACGGGTAAACTAAAGTACTTTTAAATATCATGCAGTAGTGTTTTAACTGTCTTATCACGTGTAATTTTGCTATTTAATTACTCACAAGCTGTTCACATCACAAAAAATTGAATTATTAGAACACTAAATATTTGCAATTATGAGTTTGCTTTTTAAGTTTGTCGTTAACAAAAATGAAGACACGTGGCACGAAACATTAAACATCATTTGTTTATTCACAGAATATTTTTGCTTTGTGTAACAAGCCAACAAAAAGAAAAATTATTGTTGTAATTAACGGCGTTTGTATTTTAATATGAAGTTGTAAAATTGTAGAGGTGACTTGCAAATTATTTATACGAACTGTCTGTAATTGTTGAACTACAAAGTGTGCGTGTGCGTGTGCGTGTGTGTGATCTGTTCTCTTTCAGGACTATAAGCCAGAGGAGGATCCTGCTTTGTTTCAGTCAGAGAATACGGGCAGAGGTCCACTCGGCTCTGAATGGAAGGTGCGCAGAATTTAATTTGTTTACAGCATTTTAAACATTTGTCCCATTATGGTTTTAATGATACTGTACTACTAAACTTTCTGATTGGATGAGGCAATAAAATAAAGTGATGTGTGACTATACTATTGCAAAAAACATTTTACTTTAATCATATCACTCTGAGATGTATTCATTTAGCGTTTATTAACAGTTTATTAATAAAATCTGTTTGCTTTTTACAGGAAGAACTTCTTGCTAAGCCAGATGCTCCACGCATGTGCGCATACAAACTCGTCACTGTGAAGTTCAAGTGGTGGGGACTTCAAAGCAAAATTGAGCAATTCATCCACAAAGTAAACTTTCACAACTGCACAATTCTGCACGTCTAACAAATACACCTCCTACTTCACACCACAGGACCATAAGCTGTGAGGCATCATACTGTCAGATGGATTAAATGTGGGTTATAAGTGATGATTGTGGAAACTATTAATTAATGAAAATCAGGGTGTATATGATACATTTTCCAGGTTACCTCTCATTAAACCACAGGGTTTTATTTTTTCCTAATTGATCACCCTCTTCCGTTTCCACAGACAGTGAGGTTGTCACGATACCAAAAAATACACTTGGTGTAATTCTTATTCTCAATATTAGAATGATACTTTTGATTTGCATTATATATGGTGCTTAAATGTTTGTGAAGGTTTTTTTGCATAATTTTGACCTAAAAACTTGATAAGATTTCCAAACCTACAAGTAAATAAAGAGACAAATTTTGTCTAATGAGACAAAAATGTTAGACTTACTTTTTTATCTATTGAGAAAAATTGTAAAATTTTAAGAAATTTTCTCACTACTGGATTTTATTGTGTTTGTGCATGCACTTCCTTTGTTCTTTCATTAACCTAAAGGTTATTTTGCAGATAAATATAAACATTCACCCTCTTAATAGAATCAGCTGTGAACTACTTTGAAAGTCGTTAAGTTGTAACTAATTATGTGTCATGTTTCATTATTATAGTTTAAACGTTGTTTTGTTCTTGTGTGTTTAGCAAGAGAAGAGAATCTTTACCAATTTCCACCGGCAGTTATTTTGCTGGATTGATCGATGGGTGGGACTCGCCATGGAGGATATCAGAAGGATGGAGGAGCAGACGCAGATGGAGCTTGAGGAGGTCAGACCTAACAGACATTATTCAGAAACGCACCCGAATAGTGCTATTGGAAAGTGTAAAACTAAAAGGATTTGCAGATCTTTATTAATCCTGGTCATTTTACACCATTCTGAGTGATTCCAGGAGCGTAGGCTCGTGTGTGGAGGATGTCCCACTGTGAAATGACTGCAGCTGGTTTCGACATTAACAAGTCTGTCATCCGCAACCACTGCTAATAAATTAAAGAACCTGGGTGGGCCTACTCAGCTGCTGATTGGGGCCTGATGCAAACTGGAGTTTGGGTTAATACTCAGGCATTTGGTGTTATTATTATTATTATTATTATATCACTCTTTAGGATGAGCTTTATATGTTCTCTTATATATTTACTGAGTAGACTGCACAGTTTCTTTCCAGGTTCCTAGAATTTGGTGTTTAAACTTTGTTAATTATTGATGTTTCGTATCCATAAACATTTGCGTTTAGTTCATGTATTAATGCGTTATGCTGTACTGTGCTGGAGCGTTCACAAGGTATGCATCTCTGCAGTAGCGTTTGGAAGGACACACTGATTTACTTTAAAGGACTTGCTTAGTATTATTTTTATTTCTGGTTGCCAGTGGCCACTCTGTTATATTCTCTATTTTCAGTGTGTTATTGTTGAACAAGAGCCAACTCAAAGAGGGGGTGGTAGTTGGCCCTGCTTCTTCCTGTCAGCCTGTTAGAAATGTGATCCAGCCGTGTGGCCCCTCCAAAGCCTGACGCACTCTGTGATCATTTTCAGCACGCAGCCAAAGAAAACCGCAGACTTTCCACTCCCTGGGAACTATTGATCAATACTCCTCTTTCCAAGGGCTCAAGGCGTAGCCTGGTATTAACTGAACCTCTATAAGCAGCATTATGCCAAAATTAATATGCAGCATTGATTCATCTCATCTGTGGACGTTCTCATTAGACCCATTCTGTTGCTGTTCACAGTTCAGCTTTGTTCCAACTAGAATGGAGCCTCACAATGAACAGTGAATCTTTAAAAAGCAAATTCATTAAGCAAGAAACAAAGTCATGATCTTTTTCTGTGCCCGTTTTGCCAGTTGTGAGGTTTTCGTAGTCCTTAGTCCAAAAGACAAAACAATACAACCGTTGTTTATGCTCGCGTGCTTCTGCATTTTATTAAAACGAGGCAGAAACGTACGTGGTGGTGATCTAGGAGACACATGGGTGAAATGAAACCAACAATAAGAGCTGCAGGATCTGCAGAGTGTGCATTCTCACGTCGAGATACACTACGTTCTGGCCGAATGCCAGCAAGAGTTAAAAATATATTGGAGTATCTTGTTACACAAGTGCAATAAAAACACAAAGTTTAGCATTTAAGTAACTAAAGTTAGTTTATAGTCCTCTGGTTTTTTTAAGCATTATATTATACTGTGAGCTGTGTGTTTTGTTAGGGTGAGGTTTTACATGTTCTTTAACACTCACAGATCACTTACATATTCACTAAAGTTCTGACTTTGACCAAAAAAAGAAAGAAAGTCAGCGAGATGAATACAAATGCAGGAGGGCTTCTGTGCTGGAATGTATCCTACTGTTCACTGGGTGAAAGTTGTAGGGGGGGTAGGGGTATTTGCCATTTGATCTGACTTAGCAAGATTTCGGATTGTGGGAGACAAACCAGAGGAAACCCACTAAGACCCTGGAAGAACATGCAAACCACACAGAGGAGACCCAGTTGGCCCTGTTTGGATTGCACTTCCTGCTGTTCCACCATGACGCCTTTAAATACTGTGCGTTCAATCGATGGCTTCATTTTAATAATCTTATGTTAATTAAGACAATGAAAAATAAAATGAGTAGCCGTAGCTGTGAGTGTGAACTGCCGTCTCATGTGGTCAAGTAAAAAAGAAGTTCTACTTTAGCCACAAGTGCAAATATCTTATTTAATGGATGATCAATCATGAACTCGCATGCAATTATTAACATATAAAATTTAACCCACCGAATATCCACAAAACATTTACAATCTGGGACGACAGTTTGACGTAGCGGTTACACGACCACCACCTTTTGTTTAATTCTCTGTTTCGTTGGCTTGGCTTCATTTCATTTTTCTTACTGCGTTCTGTTTGGCGTTTTCTTGTACGTTCCTCATCAACACACTGCAGAGTGGAAGGATATTCATGTGGCCGGTGCTTATCGGGTTCTCTGTTCTTCAGGCGGAAGTCCTTCTATTCTGAGGAACGTTCAGAATCGGACTTCTACTTCCTTTATGTTTGATCTATTATTCCAGGTTCCTGTTTACAGACTGTTCTTTCTCGCCGTTCGTTTTTTCCCCGTCGATGTTTTAAATAAGTTCCAGTTTAAATGCGGTCAGTTTTAAACTTTTAGAGAACACGGTGTAAGCTTGTTCTTCCTTCACCTTTAATCATTTTGGTTTTAACTTTTTTATTTTTTTCTCTCCCTTCTTTTAATTTCAGCTTCGTAGAACCGGTCATGTACGAGGCACCAGTGCTGCTTATGAACAGTAACGCAAAATGAATCCATCCTGCGAAAACATTCTATGGAAGAACCTGCAGAACCACCACACGAGTGAGGCCGACCAAAACTGTGCAAAGTTCTTCAGTTCTCCAGCAGAATGCGGGAATATTCTTAACAATTTGTACTGCTGTCTTTTTTTATTTCAGCCAGCAGAACTGTTTAAACCACTTTGTGATTGTCATTAGTAAAGATTATAACGATTGATTACTTCAGAGAACCTGAGTGTGGTGCTTTCAAACAGGAGCAGTTTTATAAACATCAAGCTCTGTGTGGTGAAGACAGATTTTAATGTTCTAAAGGAATGAGGGTAAGAACTGGAACAATTAAAGTTTGTGTTTCAGACATTTTGAAGTTCAGGTTTAAGTTTATTTATTCATATGAAGCTTTTTCTAACTGTACCGCATCACAGAATCTGAACCCCCAAAAAGCAAGCTGAAGCAACAGTGGCAAGAAAAAGCAGGTCAGATCAGGTGTCTATCTCAAACATTAGAAAGAGTACATCAGAACTGCAACGCCTCCGGGCCAACAGAAATCCAGGGTCTGTCCAGTCACCGTCGTTGCCGTGGTGATCCGACAATGTTCTAGATGAGGAGCTGATGATGAGAGCTGAGAACAGATCAGAAGAACAGTTAGAGTTCATAAACACGTCATTCTGTATCGGAACAAACTGTAAACAGCACAGCAGCAGAATTAAAACAGTTCTGCAGATAAGAACTGAACCCCCGGAACACCAGCATTTATGAAGTTAGAACATTAACACAGGTGAGTCTGAGTCAGAATATTAACACAATGTTCTGACTCAGACTCACCTAACACAGGTGAGTCTGAGTCAGAACATTAACACAGGTAAAGTATTTTATTCGTCACTTATATACTGATACACAGTGAAATTTCTTATACGACCCGAGGACAGGTCGCGACGGGAACCGACACAGCAGGCGCCATCAGGTGAGTGAATCTCTAATGGTACCAAAGAGAACACTAGCACTATTAGAGAACTATCTTTAGTACTATTAGAGATTTATCTTTAGTAATATTAAATATAAAGTTAAATCTCTAATAGTACTAAAGACAACACTCTAAAGTACTAAAGATAACCCTCCAATAGTACTAAAGATAATGCTCTAAAGTACTAAAGATAACGCTCTAATAGTACTAAAGATAACGCTCTAATAGTACTAAAGTTAACACGCTAATAGTACTAAAGATAGTCTTTAGTACGTAGAGCGTTATCTTTAGTACTATTAGAGTTATCTTTAGTACTATTCGTGAACTATATTTAGTACTATTAGAGCATTATCTTTAGTACTTTTGAGCGTTATCTTTAGTACTATAGAATGTTATATTTAGTATTATTAGCGCATTATCTTTAGCACATTAGAGCGTTGTCTTTAGTACTATTAAAGCGTAATCTTTAGTAGTATTACAGCGTTATCTTTAGTACTTTAGAGCGTTAACTTTAGTACTATTAGCTCGTTATCTTTAGTATTATTAGAGCGTTATCTTTAGTACTATTAGAGCGCTATCTTTAGTACTATTAGAGCATTAACTTTAGTACTTTAGAGCGTTGTATTTAGTACTATTAAAGCGTAATCTTTAGTACTATTAGAGCGTTGTCTTTAGTACTATTAAAGCGTTATCTTTAGTACTATTAGCGTGTTATCTTTAGTACTTTAGAGCGTTATCTTTAGTACTATTAGAGCGTTATCTTTAGTACTATTAGAGCGTTAACTTTAGTACTTTAGAGCGTTATCTTGAGAACTGTAGAGCGTTAACTTTAGTACTATTAGTGAGTTATCTTTAGTACTATTAGAGCGTTATCTTTAGTACTATTACAGCGCTATCTTTAGTACTATTAGAGCGTTAACTTGAGTACTTTAGAGCGTTGTCTTTAGTACTATTAAAGCGTAATCTTTAGTACTATTAGAGCGTTATCTTTAGTACTATTAGCGCGTTAACTTTAGTACTTTAGAGCGTTATCTTTAGTACTTTAGAGCATTATCTTTAGTACTATTAGAGCGTTATCTTTATTACTTTAGAGCATTATCTTTAGTACTATTAGAGCGTTGTCCTTAGTACTATTAAAGCGTAATCTTTAGTACTATTAGAGCATTATCTTTAGTACTATTAGAGCGTTATCTTTAGTACTATTAGAGCGTTAACTTGAGTACTTTAGAGCGCTGTCTTTAGTACTATTAAAGCGTAATCTTTAGTACTATTAGCGCGTTATCTTTAGTACTATTAGCGCGTTATCTTTAGTAATATTAGTGCGTTATCTTTAGTACTATTAGAGCGTTAACTTTAGTACTATTAGAGCGTTATCTTTAGTACTATTAGCGCGTTATCTTTAGTACTATTAGAGCGTTATCTTTAGTACTATTACAGCGCTATCTTTAGTACTATTAGAGCGTTAACTTGAGTACTTTAGAGCGTTGTCTTTAGTACTATTAGAGCATTATCTTTAGTACTATTAGAGCGTTATCTTTAGTACTATTAGAGCGTTATCTTTAGTATTATTAGCGCGTTATCTTTAGTACTTTAGAGCGTTATCTTTAGTATTATTAGCGCTTTATCTTTAGCACATTAGAGCTTTGTCTTTAGTACTATTAGCGCGTTATCTTTAGTACTTTAGAGCGTTATCTTTAGTATTATTAGAGCGTTATCTTTAGTACTATTAGAGCATTATCTTTAGTACTATTAAAGCGTTATCTTTAGTTCTATTAGAGCATTATCTTAAGTACTTTAGAGCGTTGTCTTTAGTACTATTAAAGCGTAATCTTTAGTATTATTAGCGCGTTATCTTTAGTACTATTAGAGCGTTATCTTTAGTACTATTAGAGCGTTAACTTTAGTACTTTAGAGCGTTATCTTTAGTACTATTAGAGCGTTAACTTTAGTACTTTAGAGCGTTATCTTGAGAACTTTAGAGCGTTAACTTTAGTACTATTAGCGAGTTATCTTTAGTACTATTAGAGCGCTATCTTTAGTACTGTTAGAGCGTTAACTTTAGTACTTTAGAGCGTTATCTTTAGTAATATTAGCGCGTTATCTTTAGTACTATTAGAGCGTTATCTTTAGTACTATTAGAGCATTACATTTAGTACTTTAGAGCGTTGTCTTTAGTACTATTAAAGCGTAATCTTTAGCACTATTAGCACGTTATTTTTAGTACTTTAGAGCATTAACTTTAGTGCTATTAGCGAGTTATCTTTAGTACTATTAAAGCGTTAAATTTAGTACTATTAGAGCGTTAACTTTAGTACTTTATAGCGTTATCTTTAGTACTTTAGAGCGTTATCTTAAGTATTATTAGAGCGTTATCTTTAGTACTATTAGAGCGTTATCTTTAGTACTATTAAAGCGTTATCTTTAGTTCTATTAGAGCATTATCTTTAGTACTTTAGAGCGTTATCTTTAGTACTATTAGAGCGTTATCTTTAGTACTATTAAAGCGTAATCTTTAGTTCTATTAGAGCATTATCTTTAGTACTTTAGAGCGTTATCTTTAGTACTATTAGCGCGTTATCTTTAGTACTATTAGAGCGTTATCTTGAGAACTTTAACGCGTTAACTTTAGTACTATTAGTTAGTTATCTTTAGTACTATTAGAGCGCTATCTTTAGTACTGTTAGAGCGTTAACTTTAGTACTTTAGAGCGTTGTTGTAGTACTATTAAAGTGTAATCTTTAGTACTATTAGAGCGTTATCTTTAGTACTATTAGAGCGTTATCTTTAGTACTATTAGAGTGTTATCTTTAGTACTATTAGCGCGTTATCTTTAGTACTTTAGCGCGTTATCTTTAGTACTATTAGAGCGTTATCTTTAGTACTATTAGAGCGTTAACTTTAGTACTTTAGAGCGTTATCTTTAGTACTTTAGAGCATTATCTTGAGAACTTTAGAGCATTAACTTTAGTACTATTAGCGAGTTATCTTTAGTACTATTAGAGTGTTATCTTTAGTACTATAGAATGTTATATTTAGTACTATTAGAGCATTATCTTTATCACATTAGAGCGTTGTCTTTAGTACTATTAAAGCGTAATCTTTAGTACTTTAGAGTGTTCTCTTTAGTGCTTTAGAGTGTTGTCTTTAGTACTATTAGAGCATTATCTTTAGTACTATTAGAGCGTTATCTTTAGTACTATTAGTGCGTTATCTTTAGTACTATTAGAGCGTTATCTTTAGTACTATTAGAGCGTTAACTTTAATACTATTAGAGCATTATCTTTAGTACTTTAGAGAGTTAACTTTAGTACTTTTAGAGAACTATCTTTAGTACTTTAGAGCGTTATTTTTAGTGCTATTAGAGCGTTATCTTTAGTACTATTAGAGCGTTATCTTTAGTACTTTAGAGAGTTAACTTTAGTACTATTAGAGTGTTCTCTTTAGTACTATTAAAGCGTTATCTTTAGTACTTTAGAGAACTATCTTTAGTAACATTAGAGTGTTCTCTTTAGTACTATTGAAGATTTATCTTTAGTACTATTGAAGATTCATCTTTAGAACTATTAAAGCTTGAGCTTTAGTACATTAGAGAAATATCTTTAGTACTATTAGAGATCTATCTATAGTACTAATAGAGCATTATAAAACAATACTAAAGATAATGCTTTAATAGTACTAAAGATAGTTCACGAAAAGTACTAAAGTTAACGCTATAACTTTATAGTACTAAAGATAACGCGCTAAAGTACTAAAGATAACACTCTGATAGTACTAAAGATAACGTTCTAATAGTACTAAAGATTACGCTTTAAAAGTACTAAAAACACTAACTAATAATAATAATAGTACTAACGTTATTGCTCTGAATTCCAAAGATTACGTTTTGATAGTACTGAAAATAATGCTCTAATAGTACTAAATTGAACGCTTTAATAGTACTAAAGATAACCCTCTAACGTACTAAAGTTAACGCTTTAATGGTAATAAAGATAACACTCTAAAGTACTAAAGATAACGCCCTAATAGTACTGAAGATAGTTCTTTAATAGTACTAAAGATAACGTTCTAAAGTACTAAAGATAACGCTCTAATAGTACTAAAGTTAACGCTCTAATAGTACTAAAGATAGCGCTCTAATAGTACTAAAGATAACGCTCTAATAGTACTGAAAATAACTCTCTAAAGTACTAAAGCTAGTTGTCTAAAAGTACTAAAGATAATGCTCTATTAGTACTAAAGATAACGCTCTAATAGTACTAAAGATAACACTCTAAAGTACTAAAAATAACTCTCTAAAGTACTAAAGATAGTTCTCTAATAGTACTAAAGATAATGCTCTAATAGTACTAAAAATAACATTCTAATAGTACTAAAGATAATGCTCTAATAGTACTAAAGTTAACACTCTAATAGTACTATAGATAACGCTCTAATAGTACTAAAGATAGCGCTCTAACAGTACTAAAGATAATGCTCTAATAGTACTAAAAATAATGCTCTAATAGTACTAAAAATAACTCTCTAAAATACTAAAGATAATGCTC
Source organism: Corydoras sp. C115 (assembly GCA_019802505.1). Lineage (NCBI taxonomy): Eukaryota > Metazoa > Chordata > Actinopteri > Siluriformes > Callichthyidae > Corydoras > Corydoras sp. C115. The sequence goes on along the minus strand of JAFMOC010000091.1, from coordinate 427,263 downwards.
TAATAGTACTAAAGCTAGTTCTCTAAAAGTGCTAAAGATAATGCTCTAAAGTACTAAAGATAACGCTCTAATAGTACTAAAGTTAACACTCTAATAGTACTAAAAATAACGCTCTAAAGATAACGCGCTATTAGTACTAAAGATTACGCTTTAATAGTACTAAAGACAACGCTCTAATGTGCTAAAGATAATGCTCTAATAGTACTAAATATAACATTCTATAATACTAAAGTTAACGCTCTAATAGTACTAAAGATAACGCTCTAATAGTACTAAAGATAATGCTCTAAAGTACTAAAGATAGCGCTCTAATAGTACTAAAGATACCGCTCTAATAGTACTAAAAATAACTCTCTAAAATACTAAAGATAACGCTCTAATAACACTAAAGCTAGTTCTCTAAAAGTACTAAAGATAATGCTCTAAACTACTAAAGATAACGCTCTAATAGTACTAAAGTTAACACGCTAATAGTACTAAAAATGACGCTCTAAAGTACTAAAGATAGTTCTCTAAAAGTACTAAAGATAATGTTCTAATAGTACTAAAGATAACGCTCTAAAAGTACTAAAGATAACACTCTAAAGTACTAAAGATAACGCTCTAAAAGTACTAAAGATAACACTCTAAAGTACTAAAGATAGTTCTCTAAACATATTAAAAATAACCCTCTAAAGTACTAAAGATAACGCTTTAATAGAACTAAAGATAACGCTCTAATAGTACTAAAAATAACGCTCTAAAGTACTAAAGATAACGCTCTAATAGTACTAAAGATAATGCTCTAAAGTACTAAAGATAACGCTCTAATAGTACTAAAGTTAACACGCTAATAGTACTAAAAATAAAGCTCTAAAGTACTAAAGATAACACTCTAATAGTACTAAAGATAACGCTCTAAAAGTACTAAAGATAACACTCTAAAGTACTAAAGATAACGCTCTAAAGTACTAAAGATAGTTCTCTAAACATACTAAAAATAACCCTCTAAAGTACTAAAGATAACGCTTTAATAGAACTAAAGATAACACTCTAATAGTACTAAAAATAACGCTTTAATAGAACTAAAGATAACACTCTAATAGTACTAAAAATAACGCTCTAAAGTACTAAAGATAACGCTCTAATAGTACTAAAGATAATGCTCTAAAGTACTAAAGATAACGCTCTAATAGTACTAAAGTTAACACGCTAATAGTACTAAAAATAACGCTCTAAAGTACTAAAGATAGTTCTCTAAAAGTACTAAAGATAACGCTCTGAAAGTACTAAAGATAACACTCTAAAGTACTAAAGATAATGCTCTAAAAGTACTAAAGATAACACTCTAAAGTACTAAAGATAGTTCTCTAAACATGCTAAAAATAACCCTCTAAAGTACTAAAGATAACGCTTTAATAGAACTAAAGATAACGCTCTAATAGTACTAAAGATAACGCTTTAATAGAACTAAAGATAATGCTCTAATAGTACTAAAAATAACGCTCTAAGTACTAAAGATAACGCTCTAAAAGTACTAAAGATAACGCTCTAAAGTACTAAAGATAGTTCTCTAAACATACTAAAAATAACCCTCTAAAGTACTAAAGATAACGCTTTAATAGAACTAAAGATAACACTAATAGTACTAAAAATAACACTCTAAAGTACTAAAGATAACGCTCTAAAAGTACTAAAGATAACACTCTAAAGTACTAAAGATAGTTCTCTAAACATACTAAAAATAACCCTCTAAAGTACTAAAGATAACGCTTTAATAGAACTAAAGATAACACTCTAATAGTACTAAAAATAACGCTTTAATAGAACTAAAGATAACACTCTAATAGTACTAAAAATAACGCTCTAAAGTACTAAAGATAACGCTCTAATAGTACTAAAGATAATGCTCTAAAGTACTAAAGATAACGCTCTAATAGTACTAAAGTTAACACGCTAATAGTACTAAAAATAACGCTCTAAAGTACTAAAGATAGTTCTCTAAAAGTACTAAAGATAACGCTCTAAAAGTACTAAAGATAACACTCTAAAGTACTAAAGATAATGCTTTAATAGAACTAAAGATAACGCTCTAAAAGTACTAAAGATAACGCTCTAATAGTACTAAAGATAACGCTCTAAAAGTACTAAAGATAATGCTCTAAAAGTACTAAAGATAACGCTCTAATAGTACTAAAGATAACGCTCTAAAAGTACTAAAGATAACACTCTAAAGTACTAAAGATAACGCTCTAAAAGTACTAAAGATAACACTCTAAAGTACTAAAGATAGTTCTCTAAACATACTAAAAATAACCCTCTAAAGTACTAAAGATAACGCTTCAATAGAACTAAAGATAACACTCTAAAAGTACTAAAAATAACACTCTAAAGTACTAAAGATAACACTCTAAAGTACTAAAGATAACGCTCTAAAAGTACTAAAGATAACACTCTAAAGTACTAAAGATAGTTCTCTAAACATACTAAAAATAACCCTCTAAAGTACTAAAGATAACGCTTTAATAGAACTAAAGATAACACTCTAATAGTACTAAAAATAACGCTTTAATAGAACTAAAGATAACACTCTAATAGTACTAAAAATAACGCTCTAAAGTACTAAAGATAACGCTCTAATAGTACTAAAGATAATGCTCCAAAGTACTAAAGATAACGCTCCAATAGTACTAAAGTTAACACGCTAATAGTATTAAAAATAACGCTCTAAAGTACTAAAGATAGTTCTCTAAACATACTAAAAATAACCCTCTAAAGTACTAAAGATAACGCTTTAATAGAACTAAAGATAACACTCTAATAGTACTAAAAATAACACTCTAAAGTACTAAAGATAACACTCTAAAGTACTAAAGATAACGCTCTAAAAGTACTAAAGATAACACTCTAAAGTACTAAAGATAACACTCTAAAAGTACTAAAGATAACACTCTAAAGTACTAAAGATAACGCTCTAAAAGTACTAAAGATAACACTCTAAAGTACTAAAGATAGTTCTCTAAACATACTAAAAATAACCCTCTAAAGTACTAAAGATAACGCTTTAATAGAACTAAAGATAACACTCTAATAGTACTAAAAATAACGCTTTAATAGAACTAAAGATAACACTCTAATAGTACTAAAAATAACGCTCTAAAGTACTAAAGATAACGCTCTAATAGTACTAAAGATAATGCTCCAAAGTACTAAAGATAACGCTCCAATAGTACTAAAGTTAACACGCTAATAGTATTAAAAATAACGCTCTAAAGTACTAAAGATAGTTCTCTAAAAGTACTAAAGATAATGCTCTAATAGTACTAAAGATGACGCTCTAAAAGTACTAAAGATAACACTCTAAAGTACTAAAGATAGTTCTCTAAACATGCTAAAAATAACCCTCTAAAGTACTAAAGATAATGCTTTAATAGAACTAAAGATAACGCTCTAATAGTACTAAAGATAACGCTTTAATAGAACTAAAGATAATGCTCTAATAGTACTAAAAATAACGCTCTAAGTACTAAAGATAGGTCTCTAAAAGTACTAATGATAACGTTCTAAAAGTACTAAAGATAGTTTTCTAAACGTACTAAAGATAACGATCTAATAGTACTAAAGATAGCGCTCTAAAAGCACTAAAGATAACACTCTAATAGTACTAAAGATAGTTCTCTAAACATACTTAAAATAACCCTCTAAAGTACTAAAGATAATGCTCTAATAGTACTAAAAATAACACTAAAATACTAAAGATAACGCTCTAATGGTACTAAAGATAACACTCTAAAGTACTAAAGATAACGCCCTAATAGTACTGAAGATAGTTCTTTAATAGTACTAAAGATAACATTCTAAAGTACTTAAGATAACACTCTAATAGTACTAAAGACAACACTCTAATAGCACTAAAAATAACGCTCTAAAGTACTAAAGATAACGCTCTAATAGTACTAAAGATAATGCTCTAAAGTACTAAAGATAACGCTCTAATAGTACTAAAGTTAACACGCTAATAGTACTAAAAATAACGCTCTAAAGTACTAAAGATAGTTCTCTAAAAGTACTAAAGATAACGCTCTATTAGTACTAAAGATAACGCTCTAAAAGTACTAAAGATAACACTCTAAAGTACTAAAGATAACGCTCTAAAAGTACTAAAGATAATACTCTAAAGTACTAAAGATAGTTCTCTAAACATACTAAAAATAACCCTCTAAAGTACTAAAGATAACGCTTTAATAGAACTAAAGATAACACTCTAATAGTACTAAAGTTAACGCTCTAAAGTACTAAAGATAACGCTCTAATAGTACTAAAAATAACGCTCTAAAAGTACTAAAGATAACACTCTAAAGTACTAAAGATAGTTCTCTAAACATACTAAAGATAACGCTCTAATAGTACTAAAGTTAACACGCTAATAGTACTAAAAATAACGCTCTAAAGTACTAAAGATAGTTCTCTAAAAGTACTAAAGATAACGCTCTATTAGTACTAAAGATAACGCTCTAAAAGTACTAAAGATAACACTCTAAAGTACTAAAGATAACGCTCTAAAAGTACTAAAGATAACACTCTAAAGTACTAAAGATAGTTCTCTAAACATACTAAAAATAACCCTCTAAAGTACTAAAGATAACGCTCTAAAAGTACTAAAAATAACGCTCTAAAGTACTAAAGATAGTTCTCTAAAAGTACTAAAGATAATGCTCTAATAGTACTAAAGATAACGCTCTAAAAGTACTAAAGATAACACTCTAAAGTACTAAAGATAGTTCTCTAAACATACTAAAAATAACCCTCTAAAGTACTAAAGTTAGTTCTCTAAAAGTACTAAAGATAACACTAATAGTCCTAAAGATAGCACTCTAATAGTACTTAAAGGCAACACTCTAATAGTACTAAAGATAATGCTCTAAGTACTAAAGATAGGTCTCTAAAAGTACTAATGATAACGCTCTAATAGTACTAAAGATAACGCTGTAATTGTATTGTATTATTATTATTAATAATGTATGTATTGTAGAGATTCATTGATTCACCGACACACTGATGATCACATGACCTCGAACACAAACCCTTCAGATTTCTGCTGAACCTGCAGCCTTCGGGATCTGAGACCCGCTGCAGTAATGTGGCGCACTGACCACCAGATGGCACTGTATTGCCTTGAGAGATGAGCGCGCTTCAGCTTCAGCGCGATGATGAAGGTTTAAAAGAAAAAAGCATTAGTTTAGAGTTTCATCAACAAACTGACAACGAACAAAAATAAAAGACTCCTCACATTCAGATGGGATGTGATGTCAGAACTATATATATAAATATTTATTATTTGATTTGTTAATTGCTGATAAGAAACGCATCTGCAGGTTAAATTCAGTTCTTTATAAAACATTTATTCATCTTAATCGTAAACAGTTCATTTGTTAATTGCTTTTTATTCTGTGCTTCGCTGTGCGTTGCGTTGCGCTGGGTTGGGGGCGGGGTTAGCGTCAGGCTCCACCCCTTGCGCACGGCCGTCGCGTCCGTATTGGTGCGAGCGCGTCGCTGGAGCAGATGAGGGAATGTCAAACTTGTTGCCGTCTGTGGTGGTAAACACACAGGTGACCGAGCCGCCCGACACGCAGCCGCCGCAGCCGCAGCCGCTTTGGATGGAATAGTCCACCGGACTGCGGCCGCACTGACCACCGACAGACCCACCGACAGACCCACCGGGACTTTACGCGCCGCCGCCGCTCGTTCCCGGAGTCGCGCGCACGCCGCTCGGACCCGCAGTCGACCGGAGGAAGACGCACGAACGCACGCGCTCGATCGTGTGCGCGCGCACGGACCGACCTCGGCTCCGACCATGCCTCGAACCCCCGTCCGCGCGCGCCGGACGAAGTGAGGCTGACGGAACCGAACCGAACCGAACCGAACCTGAGTCCGGATGGGAAGCGGGCGGTTCTGCTGGCCGCGCTCTGAACTCCGCGGCCGCGTTTTCAACATGTGCGTCTCAGCGCAGAACCCGCCGCGCGCCGCTCGGTGAGATCAAAGGCTTCGGAGAGACTTGTTTAATATGACGGCGGCCGTTTGGAGCGAACAGTCACTGCGCATCCGATCACACCAACACCGTGAGTTCAGGCTTCATTACACACCAGAATTTCAACCAAACGTACGTGCGCGATTGTAATTGTAATTGTGGATGTAATTGTGGGAATGGTGCGTTGATTTGTTGTTGGAACTGTTCTCTGCTGCAGAACGGACCCTGTTGAAAAAGAAAAGAAAGTGATCAAGAGTGCAGAACGTTTCAGATTGCAGAACATGGACAGGAGAATCACTTTGGATTACTGCTTCTGAATTTTACACTCGGCCTTGGAGTTTGAAGGATCTGAGGACGGTGCGTCCACAAACATTTGGTGCAAAGGAACAATGAACACTAACTATAACAATTCTGGATTTGATATGAAAGTGGCGTCGGCCGGCGTGGAGCCCGTCCTGAACGAATCCAACATGCAGAGTCTGAGCTTCATGTCGGGTCGAGAGCAGTACGCATTTCAAGCTCACGGCCACGGGGACGTGTTCAACATCGGACTCCAGCAGCATCACCAGCTCCATATGCCGCCGCCTTTCAACAACCAACAACTTAATCCTGACCAACCTTCTCACCCCTACCAGGATGGGGTCACCTCCTGCCTGCACGGGGACAGACACGTCGGCTTCGCCGGCAGCAGCGCAGGCCATCAGCACATGATCGAGCCAGAATTCAATCAATTTACAGAAGCCCAAACGAGGGAATGCTTCTCCCAGCAGCAGCGACTGGCCGCCATGCCAGACTACCAACTGCACGGCCACCCGAACGGTAACCACGCCGTCCCGGCCCCTTGTTTGCCACTCGACCAGTCGCCGAACCGAGCGGCATCCTTCCACGGACTGTCGTCCTCTTCTCCCGAGAACAACCGACCCGAACCCTACAGACTTTTTCCCCAAGGAAGGGCGACGGGATCGCAGTACTGTTACCCATGTGATCCTCTCTCCGGCAATTTCGATATGACGGGAGTCTCGACACCAAACGACTCGAGCGAACCCAAATTGTCCTATTGTGAAGCGGGGAGCCAGATGGTTGGGGGCAATTTCTCCATCTTTAAACACAGCAACTCGACTCGAGCGCCGATGATCGGCGGTTCTAAAGTCGACCAACTACCTCAGCAAAATGCCTATTCAGAGAGGTTCGGAAACCGGGGCAAATTGGAACCAGGGGGCCCTGCTAGACATCACCTCATAACCCACCAGAGAGCGGGACCTTTGGGTAGACAGAACTCGGACTCCCCCGTTCTTCCTCGATTGTACCACACTCCAGATTTTGTTCCTGATAATCAGGACATCCAGAACAGCAACGCAGTGGCACACGGACCGCACGAGCAGCTGGAACATCCCATAAACCGAGTCAATAACCACAACATGCACCCATTCGGGGAACCTACTTTCAATGCTCCCCAGTTTGGACCTCAACCACCTCATCAGCAGCACCTCAACTCCTTCCCTTATTTAAATATGACTAAGAGGCCACGGTTTGATGCCCCAAATGGCCCTGCTGGGGAAAACTGCCGCCCCCTGAGAAGCAGCTTACATAATCGACCAGGCCTTGAGAACCACCTCTCCCCCTCTGCCTTCCCCAATCCCATGGGGGAATTCACAGCTCACGTGACAGATGGTTTTCAATCAGGCCTCCCGCCGATGAACTGTGGGCCACATCAACAACAGCCACTGCCTCGCCAGCAAAATGCAGCTATGATGATCAAACAAATGGCATCGAGAAACCAACAGCAGAGAATGAGACAAGCCGACGTTCAGCCCATGAGTCACCATGGAGACGTTAATCTGAACGGCATGGTCCACAGAGGAGCGCTGGGCAACATGTCGCATTTCAATTACGAGAAGAAGCATCCCTTCCTTGGACACTTTGACACTCAGAGCCATCACCTACCTCACGAGAACTCCTGGTTTCCGGACCCACATCAGCAGTGCAGAGAGAACAATCTGCACCCTCTGGAACCGCCACAGAACGGACACAACGACATCTTCAGACCGGCCGTGGACATGCAGTCTTTAAACTCGCCGGCGCCTCCAAATCAGTTCGACGGCGGTGTGAACAGTCATTTGCAGGTACAGACATCTGAAGACGGAACGGTTCAGCCGAGCGCATCCATGGACAGGAGACAAAATGAATTTGGGGGGGCTGCTATAAGGCGGCAGCACAACTTCCCTCCTGGGGGGCCAAATCAACAGGGAGCCCCTCAAAGCAATCCTCCTGACTTTGGCTCCTCACCAGGGAACTATCCTTCCCATCCTGAGTACATCTCCAGCCAGCACCTGTCAGTCAATAAGCTGGGGGCCCTGTCTTTAGGGAATTTAAACAAAGCTAGTACAAAAGACAGTGTGTTTGGCCAAAGCTGTCTGGCAGCTCTTTCTACTGCCTGCCAGAATATGATTGCCAGTCTAGGGGCCCCAAACCTCAATGTGACGTTTAATAAGAAAAGCCAAAATGAGGCCAAACGCAAACCAGGTCAGGTGGAGAAAGACATAAATAGCAATAGTGGTGTAGGGTTCTGTGGCCCCGGATCAGAGTATTTTCAGAGCGGTGCTTCTCAGAACAGTCAGGCGCCATGCTCCGGGAATAATAACAACGGACCAGCAAGTCAAAATGCTCTGGGCCAGATGGCAAAGAGGGAAGCTACCACCCTGTCCCCAGACAACACCGTGGATTCTGGGAACGAAGGCAAAGGCGCAGTTGGCAGTGGTCGAGGTAGAGGCAAGAGACGACGGGACAGTGGTCACGTAAGTCCAGGGAATTTCTCCCCATCATGCAGCAGCAACCCGGTGGTCAGCCCAGGACAGCAGGCATCCTCGTTGAGCATGAACGTGGAAGGCCGAGGTAGAACGCCCGAAAGTGTCCTCGTCTCTCCTTCCTTTGGAAAACCCGATCTCACCACTTCAGTAGACAGTGGTATTCAAAGCATGGGCAAGTCCGACGGGGTTTCACCGTGTATGGATTATTTCGATGACGGTAGTCCTAACTACAGCAATGAGGATAACAGGACTAACCGAACGGGCATGAAGGGTGGTTCGGATAACAGGACTAGCTTCCCCGACACGCCCTGCATGGAACAGGTGAGGACGCCCCTGGACACCTCGACGCAGGACGAGGTGCACCCTCTGGAGATTCTCCAGGCTCAAATCCAGCTTCAGAGGCAGCAGTTCAGCATCTCTGAGGACCAGTCACTCGGAGCGAAGGCTGGCAAAAAGGCAGACTGTCCGTCTGGACTGAACGGGGACTGCGCTCTGACGAGCAATAGCCCAGAGCCGGGCAAGGGCTCGGCCAACACCATTGACCTGGACTCCCTCATGACAGAGCAACATGCCACCTGGTATGGCTCCAGTAACAAGGCTCTTCTTGAGGATTCGAGAAATGGCAAATGCATGGGATTCTGGGACAGAGCGAGAGGCCAGAACGACAACAAAGAAGGTAAACACAATCGACTGTCGCCAAGAGTGTGCTGATTTGGAGCTTTTATGGACTGCTGAATTTACTGTGATGACTTAATGGCTGGATAATGAACAACTTCAGGTAGCTTAACCTCTGGGGGTTTACAGCTAATCATTCTCAAAGAATTGAGCTTTAATTAGCACACGTTGCTACGTTCTGTCTGGAGGTGATGGACGCAGCATGCAAGAAAATGAAACGTGGGACGCTGTTTGCTGAAAGGCAGCAGATTTGCAGCTTTCGTGTGGTAAACCCAAAGTTTAGATCAACCTCAAATCACAAGTTACATCCTCACAACTCTGTAACGTAGAGTTAAAAAAACGAGTGATGACAACCAGATTCCATTTTCCAATTAAAAATCCAACCCCACGGTTATTATCAGTGTTAATTAACCTAATTAATATTCCCTAATGCAACATCTAGATACCAATTTAATTTATAGTGCAGCCTGTCCACAAAAACATTACATTTAATAAGGTTATATATATTTTTATTATTAATGCTCACAGGTTTATGTGTAGGTATTTTGTTAAATGACTTCTTTCACATGTTTTAAAAGATAATTTATTTAATGTGTATAAGGTGTTTTTAAAACCTCTTTCTGTTATACATCACATACACAAACACTCGAAAAAATACACTCGAGTCCATTTCTGCATTATGTATCTGCCGTGCCTCTGTGAACATAATGTTCCTAATAATTAACACCAAAAACCATAACGACACACTGGCTTTATTACATAGTAATTAATAATAATTTAGCACAATGCATGTGTAACATGACGTATACTACGTTCTTGGTATAAAAAACATTTGAAAATCATATTTTCTATTTGAATAATATCATGTGTATCGGATCCAAGCTTTCGATCTTGTGTGTTTCTTGCCTTTAATTCACATATTTGTTAAAATAAATAAATGAAAGGTACCGTGCACTTTATGTATCTGCATAACTGACTGCATCATTAAACATTAATTAGATTTTCACAATGCTTTCTGTATGTGTAGGTGAGAAATGCGCAGATCTAACACCAAGTGTGCTGTCAACGCCTTGCCTCGTCAGTGTTGATCGTAGGTGTTATATTCAAAATAGTCCAGTTTTCAACTCGAGGAAAGAAAATACACAACGCAGGAGTATTACAGTCACGTCTGCCAAACTGATGATAATGAGAAAAATATTCAATAGGCAATAAAACGATAAGATAGTGCTATTAGCCATCAATTTATTTTAGAAAGCTTGCCATTTGTGGACTAAGCAAATATCTGTACAAAACTTATAAAAAATAGAAACAATATCACACATTAGTAACAAAAATGAACTCTGTCGTTAAAAAAAATAGTGAACTGATGCTTCTTGTAACTTAACAAGGTTGTGTTAATTCTAAATAAACCTTAGTGCTTTTGGTTGATTATTCATAAATTCATAATAAGATTTAATCAGAATAAGTAAGCTAATTAAAATGTATTAATACTCACTATGTAGAGGTACGATTTCCATTTAGCATTTTAGAATTTTGTTAGATCAAATAAACGTTCTAAAAACTAATTCTGATCAAATGAGTCTCAACTTAAAACTCTGATCTGATATGTATTGATTTCTTTAACTATACTTTGAATATAAAAATAATAAATCAATCAAATGAAAGATCAGACTCAGGTTGTGACGCTGCAGGCCATATAATTAGAACTTAAAATAAAAATACATGCAGCATGGCCAGGCTGTCCAAATCGTCCTCGTACCCAGACCTGTGGAACTGAACGGAGTTTAGAGGGTGTGTGTTGGTGTAGAACGAACCTGATGATTTTTAAAGGAGCTCTTTTTAAACATCGTCCTTTTTTTGATTAAATACATAAAGAAATGTCGATTTGGTCGTAGAGTTTTTCTTTTGCCAAAAGGGAGATGCAGACACGTCAGGAAAACATTTAAACATCGCTCCTCGCAGAAACCCCCTCCACCTGTTAAACCCCCGCTGCTGTACCAACGTTCAGAACACTTTTTTTTTTTCAGTCGACGTGCCGCAGCTTTGCCTTAAACTGATTATGGAGCGTGTTCTTTCTTTTTGATACGTTTCCATTCCAACTTGCAGTCAATTACGGCATCGTATGTTTTAAAGAGCAGTAAATTTGCTTACAACCTGTATATAAAGCCGAGGGGTGTTGGTTTTGCTCGTCCATATGTAGAGCTTTGGTTTGTGTGGCGCGTTGGCCAAAAGAAGCATGTTTCAGAGCCAGATGGAGAAGTTAACTATCCAGACAGCAGCAAGCCAGCCACGCTGGGCCCCACAGCTGGCCTGCTCCCAGTTCAGCTTTTCCTCCACATTTTCTCCTTCTTACCCTTCCTCCCTTCTCCAGCCCCTGAGCGTATAAAGGCAGGCCCTGTATGGCCCCAGGGCTCAGATGTGAGGCTCCCTTAGCATGTTTCAGTCCGCAGAAATACTGAAAAGTCCTTTCATATCCCCTTGCCTCACTTCCTGTTTGCTCTTTTTGAATATATTAGGGTCATTTCTTTCAAATTTGTTGTTCAGAATCCGAACCATATAACAGCATATAAAAACAGGTCCAAGAGGGACTCGTTTGTGTAAAAGCACTCATGAGTGCCAAACGGGGTCTGTGCTCTCTCTTTTTTTTTTTTTTGGGGAGGCGTTTGCGAGACTCCTGCAGTTTGGTTGGCAGGTGTTTAGAGCTCAGATCAAACTACCCCACTACTAATACCGGGTGGTCGTTATAAAGCTTAACTAATGAATCATGTGCAGATCCACCAGCGCGGTGAATTGAACCCCTTTATCTCTGTCTTTTTAAAGGGCATGGATAGGACCGCGCGCTGAAGGACTGCACCTTCCTGTGTGGCCAAAAAGGTAACGGCGTACGTTTATTTGGATTTGTTAGACATTTAGCACATTTATTCACACGACATCTGAAATAACACTTCAGATCTGCGACTATAAAGAACTGTGCAATGAAACGATGGGCTCTAATTACACTAATGGGTCTCAGAACAGCACTTTTGGGTGGATGGGTGGAAAGGGAGACGTTTCTAAACGACGATGCAGGCATCTGATTGGGTCTTTGTTATTAATTGTGACTTTCTTGGTCCTTGCTGAGATGTTTTTCTTTTCTTTGGTATGTTTCGTTACTTCGCAATAAGATATTTACATTTACATTTGGTCATTTATTGGACGCTTTTATCCAAAGCCACTTACAAGGTGAGCACAGGTTTAATCACAGCGCCCCCTGGAGCAATGAGGGTTAAGGGTCTTGCTCAAGGACCCACACTGGTAACTTCAGTGGACCTGGGATTTGAACCGCCAACCTTCAGATTGATAACCCAACACCCTGACCACTGAGCTACCGCACCCTCCAATAAGATGCTGAATAAAATATGTTTACTGTTTAATTCAGTACATACATGTCCATCACACTTGGTTTTCGATTGGTTCTTGGGACTCATGTCTGGGTTTTCCTCTGGACTTTTCTGCAGGTGCTGCTCTAGCTCAGTATGGCAATGGAGGAGAACCCGAAGAACCCAGGGCCTGACTCTTCACCCCGATGGGAAGACCAGGGATTGAGGTGGTGACCATCTGAAACTCGTTTCAGTTCTAAGAAGATCTTCAGTGATGCTCTCATCTGATCCCTCACTGTCCCTCCTATTTTACTAAACCGGATATCATCTTGATCGTGATCAGCGAGGCCGCCGTGTCGCTTTGCGTGTTTGAATTTCAACTGGAAGCTCCGCTCGGAACCAGACTGAGTACGTGGTTTTGGAAAAGCCAAGCCGGCGGAGCAGATTGGAATCACGTCCACCACGGTCCATTCGGTTTGAACCTCTTTCCATTTGTCCTTTTTTTTGGGGGATTTTGTTTTCGATAACCTCAGTTTTAAGACGTTTAAGTGGCATTTGTATTTTTTCCGGGGTGTGTTCTTAGAGGTTGGGACACGACGGAAACCTAAAAATATCTCCTGCAGACCGAGGGGTTCGGTTCCAACACACATCACTCAAAGTGTAGCTGGATTACGGTTACCTGTTACTCTCCTTTCTTTGATTCCTTTTTATTTTGATCATCATACGTCACACTCACACATGCAACCCCCCCCCCCCCGCCTGCAGATGGACCCTGCCAGATTTCAGCTCACAGTAAGCTGTTGTCGACCTAAAAGCAAATAATTTAAAAGATAAGAGTCACTTTTTTCTTTATTGTGCTACGAATGCCTGGCTGTGCACTTTGGTCCTCAGTACTCATCTTTTTTGACTGTGGTGGGTCAACCTTTTGACTTTGAAAGGCCAGTGGGGGGTTCCCTTCTCTCCCGCTTGCTTTTGGAAATCTGATCTGTAGGCTGAGCTCATCCCTTTGTGGCCGGCCTGGCCAGTGTTGGAATGCCATTGTTTCAAGCTGATACTCCTCTCTATTTGGGTTTTCCCCTTCACTTGGCCTTCATTGACATACTGAGCTTCTCCCTGTTTTAGACTAACTGGTGCTGAATATGTTTGGCCAGACTTGCCAGCCTATTCATGCAGGGACAATAGCCGCTGACAAAAGACTTTAAAATAGGTGTCTTTCTGGTAATTAAAAGGATCCTTAACTAGTTTGTTGGTGTTTGACACCTCATTGTTTTTATGCTCTACCTCTTCCTTCACTCATGATTTGATTTCTTTTGTTTAATCTGGTTTTAATTAAGACATATTGTTTTGTTTTTTTTCTTCTTTAATGGTTCTTAACACTCTCGTGGATTTTCAGAGTGAAGTCTTCTGGATGGAGTTTACACCTGAAGAAGACTTTTAAGTTAAAAGCTGTTGGCTTTGAAAGCTTTTATTGCAATATTTACGAACCTATACATGGTTTTCCTGTCGAATGTAAAGTTAATGTAAATAAACTGTATAGCGACTGTATAATATGTATTAATTGAGAACTATGTTGTAAATCATTGTTTTCTGCGCCCGACACTCAACAATATAAAGTCATATGAGTGCATTAACTCTCGTCCCTGGGTATTTATAATGCGACGTACCAGTTCTCATCAATGAAAGGATTCTTTAAGGTTGGATAGCTACGTATTTAATCTTAATTATGCAGAAACAGTGGGGAGATAATGGCAGTCATGAAGGGAAGACAGAGACTGGAGTCTTGATGTAATGAGTTATATAATAAACCAAAAAGCCACTAGTTGGGTGTGTGTTACTGTAATTATATCATTCCAATCTAGACGCTGAACGTCAACAGGGTGCCAACAATGCAGTTTCCATATTACATATACGTCTCCTTAAATGGATTATTAATTATAGAAAGAAGCAGCAACATTACTTTAGTTTGATTTATAAATATTCGTAATAAATGATTCCTCCTCAACACGGTTTAGTTTGAGCGGCCCGTCTGTTAATCCAACACTGGATTTGCATGATACTGAATATTAATCAGGTTTTGCTTTTGATTTCAAAAACACGCCTTTTCAGCAAAATACATTCAGAACATTTTAGTTTATCTGCAAAACAGAATTATAACAGATTTATTCTATTTTCTGCTCATTGTAAAAAAAAAAATTATATTTTTTATATTTATATTTTATTTAGATTCTCAGAATATTTTCTGAGAATTTAAAACAATCAAAAAATCAGATTTTTATGGTATGTAATAGTTTCATAAACATCTAACGGCCCACTGACACGTCATCACACTGACCAATAGTTAAACGTACGAACATGTGACCGATTTTGTTGATTTTAGTGCAAACTAACAACCTGAATACAGGCGGCACGGTGGCTTAGTGGTTTAGCATGTTCTCCTCTCAGCACTAGGGATTCCCAGTTCAAATCCCCATCTGGGTGGAGTTTCCATATTCTCCCCGTGTCCGCGTGGGTTCCCTCCGGGTTCTCCGGTTTCCTCCCACAGTCCAAAAACATGGATCAAGTGAATTGAATTCTCCAAATTGCCCCATATAGAGTGTGTGTGTGAGTGAGTGTGTACCCAGCGATAGATTGGTGTCCTGTCCTGGGTGTATCTGCCCAGCGCCCGAAACGTTCTCCCCTGGATGGGCATGGGGAACCCCCCCCGTCCCTAATATAGGACAAAGCGGAAGATAATGGATGGATGAATATAACAACCTAAATACATTAATTTAATTAGTAGTGTAATGAATGAATAGTAACTATAAATGGAAACAAATGTTCCCCATGAAGGACGAGTTAATGGTGTTACTTTACATTTAAATTGGTTTAAACTTGGTTTGATTATATACATCATTATATATAAATTAAAAGGTAAAATCTATACATTACATTAGTGAACTGTAAGTGTAAACATGTGGTTCTTGGATGTTTAAACTCAGCTTTGTAAAGCTTCTTTATGAACGTCTTTTGTTTCTACGGCGATGGACTCTGAATTTTTGGCAGTGCAGAAAGAGTTAACGCTGTGGTGTCCTCTGGCTCCCTAGGGTGACGCACAGTCTAAGAGACGGAATCTTTAACAGGAAAAGCAGTCTGAAAAATGTCCTAGCACAGCTAGGCCGAAGGTGCATTTTCCTTGGCTGCCGCCAGACATTCTTGCACTTGTTTTTCTAATTTGCCGGGGCTACAGTCAGACACTTTCCCATTTAGAATTTGCTGCAAAATTCTGCCTTGGCCGGTTCACATTGTCATCATGGGATTACGAGTCCGAAAATACAAAGCTCCTGTTTACAAACATCCAGAGTTTAAATGAGAAATGATTCACAGAACAGACTTTACTACACTTTGGTTTTTTTTTTTAACAAAAAGTTTGTAAGAACACAAATTCTATGATTACACATCTGGGCTTCCACTTGAATCATGGAATTTGTGTGTGTGTGTTTGTTTTGGGTGTCAATCACACCTAAGTTTGTTGTGTGTGTGTGTTTAAGTACACCTACACGGTTAGCTTACATACATGTTAATATGCAGCCTAAGTCAGTCCAACATTACAGGCTTTGGAGAACGTGGACAGTCTGGCCATTCACTTTGCTCGGGAGTGGGCTCCTCTATTCATGTTCGTGTCACGGTGAGAAGGGGAGCGCTAGAAAGCGGGAGACTAGGAAAGGAGGAGGGGCACTTCAGGATTTCTTTGCATTCCAGAATTGGATTCTTCAATTGGTGTGCAAATGCCTCGGGCTGTCCAAAACCTGATGATCCCTTAGGAGCTGGTGGTGGTGCGGCGCTGGCCAGGGTCCGTCCCCGTGTCCCCTGAATTTTTAATAGGTCAGCCAAACACAATACTAGCTTAAAAAGCTGGGCAGTACGGATGGAAATCAGTTTGGGCAATAAGAGATGAAAAAAGGAAAGAGGGGGAAAAAAAACAGAGTGCACAATAAAAGAGTAAAACAAAGATTTTAGTATCTTTTTAAAAAGAGCACAATCTGCTCATCCAAAAGAGAGCCATTGAAAAAGGGGAGCTTTCGGGGTCCTTTCTCTCAAAAAGAAAGAGGGAGGGGGAGAGCAGGACTAAAGGGAGAACTTTCAGTTGTCCTGTTGCATCTCTCTTGGCGCTGGGGGAGGGATGCTCGCCTCGGTTGTGGAATACTTCTCTTTGTGCGAGTTCTATAGGGCAAGTAAGCTAGCACTGCAGGCCGGTTCAGGAGGTTGGGATACATTTAATGATTCTTTCATCCCTTGGCTGCTGAAGTAAAACTGGGTAATTTAGCATATGAATGGCCTAAAGCCGTCAGGAGGAGCTGCGGGAAACGTGCACTGTGGGGATGGAGAAGTTTTGACTTTATACTTTATACAAAGGCAGAAAGAACAAACAGAGTGATTTGGAATGATATGAATCCGAGTGTTTCCTGACTCACCGAATGGAAACATTTATTTAATTTCACCGGAGTTATTTGTCTAGACAACACTTTTTTTATAACGCAATCCTCGCACTTAACAGATAAATATTTTCAGCGCGGTCCTTGATGACAGTTCAACTTAATCCAACGACTAGTCTTAATCAGTATCCAAGAAAACAGTCTTAAATTATTGACTTTAAACTGTGTTTCAAGACTTATTACCCTTGGTCCACTGCACCACCTATGACTCAACATGGATAGGGAGTAGAAAACCGCAGCCCTTTTTAATTTTTTTTTTTTCTTTTAACTTCTATTTTCTCTTCGCTGCCTTCCAATTCTTCAAGCCTTTCCTCCTCCGCCAGCTGTTGGCCGGCTCGTCTGGGTCTTCCTGTGAGAGCTTTGTGAACTCATTAACAGGAGAGCTGTCTCTAACAGGCTGGATGGTGGAAGGAGCAGCAGCACGGCCCGAGTCAGCACCCAAAGGCCTGCAGTCGGAGGCACGATGGCTTTACACCTCACCCTGAGATTGTCTTTCGGCAAGAACGTAGAATTCGGAGCTGCACTCGGCCTGGCCTCAATTTTTATGGCATGCACAGAAGATTGGGTTGCATGTTGAATGGATGACGTGGACAAAAATGAGTTGCATGTGTGAATTTTTGCAAAAGTGTTAATACCCCCATGGAAAAAAAAAATCTTTAAAAATGTTTTTTTTTTTTTTTGAAGGTAACTTCGTTTGTAAGTCAAGATGGGAGCGATTTTGCATGTTCTTTTGCGATTGTAAGGAATGTCGGCTTGGCTGGATTTAACTACAGGACTGAGGACTGCTCCTCCGTCTCATTCATAGCAACCAGACACCAGCAGCATGAATTAATCATCGGAAAAGCAAACTATTATCAACAAGTAGATTTATTTTCTTATTTATTATGTGTGCTATAAACACTATATATGATTTAACACCGCAAAGTAGATGCCTTGAAAAGAAACCCTTCATTTTTATGGTGAAATATTTCATAATTCATTTTTAATATTAGAGTAAGAAATCATATAATCAATATTTTCTTCCATTGTTACAGAAAGCCTGTTCGATGGAGTAACTTGCTCCTGAGAGACAGGAGGCGCGTCGTCTGGACATTTCTGCCGTTATTATAACGCAGTTTCACCTTTTTCCTGTCGGTTGCGATAGCGTCGCAGGAATAAACACGCGCTCATTGGAACGACTTGCACATACTTATGGATGGCACGGGATTCTTGGGCTGATTAAAATGTATAGTTAGCAGCACTCAGAGAAACGGTTGAATGCAAACAGTTCATTTGTCTGGCCCTCACATAACCCCCAGTGGAGAGGTGCTTGATGATTAATTAATCAGTGAACTGGCAGTCTTAACTGAATTATTCATCCTGAGTCCTGTCTGTAATTTCTGCGTCTTCATTTTAAATTCCTGCTTTGACAAAATTTCTTTAAGTTCCTGGGAAAGGTGATGCCACCGGACCGACGGCTAGACCTAAAAATAAAACACTGTTGTTGTTTTTTTTTTAATTATTATTATTTTTGGAATCTGCGTTCGTATCGATACATAAAAGACGGCGTTGGTCTATGTTTACTTTGATAATCTCATTTAGAGCATGTAATAAAATGATGAGCCTCTTCTTTAATGAGTTAAATTCTGCGCCAGCTGCAGGTGGTCTGTATTTATTAATGTTATTAAGCGGCGCGATCACGTGACGAGGGCTGGGACGCCGAGATGAAGATGTGTTTCTGAAACAGGAGCCAGTGCAGAAAGAGAAAGCCTATCTATTTTTGGCAGCGTGCCGGCGTGATGCCACCAGATTAATAGATCAGAGCGGAACAAACGGCGACGCGGCTGCCTTCAGAAAAACTCACTATTGCTTAGAAATTGATATGACACAGGTGGATAATCTGACCGACTGTGCTGACCTCTGTTTGGATGTTCCAGTGACGGCTGCGGTCAGAGAGACGTCGTGGGTTGTAGATGCTTTTGGAGACGTGTGTACATTTCGGACGGGGTGTTTAATCACGCCATTAGCCTTGCTCATCGTCCGGGTCGCGAGCGGCGGGTCGGTCATCTTTCTCTGGGCGACGGCTGGCTGGCTCGAGGCCAGTGCGCCACCTTTGTGCAGATCTGCTGGCATCATCAAGGCTAAACGCAGGCCTTGAGCGTGTACTTTGATAGACTGTCACTGTTCAGCAGCTACATCAAGAAACTCTTGATGTTCCTCTATGAAATTGCCCTCACAGTCTTCTCCTCTCACCGAGCAGCAGGTACCACTCCAAACTCGCAAATCTTTCTGAAATAATTCAAGCAGCACAATTACCATCTTGAGATTACTTCCTCTAAAATAGCAGCTTGATACCATTTAGAAGGATTCTCAGCGGGACGCTAATGAGCTCCAATCTGGAGTAATCCCAGACGGCCAGCTGGCTGACAGCCAGCGCCGGGGCTCTGCGGCTCGCCGTGTTGTCTTTGCTATCAGATTCGACAAGGAGAAGCACTTGGCCCAGACATACAATAAAGTCTACTCTGGCACCTGCGAGAAAAAAAATCTTTAGCCAAAATCCACACGCAGGCTTCAGCACGCAGCCCACTGCATGTGATTCACTGGAACTGAAAAAAAGACCGGGCCAGACCGAGATTCCTTTTTTTATTTTATATTTTTTTGGGAAGCGGGTTGTCAGAGGTATTTGGGTTTGTTTGTTCCCATCCTGCGGCACGGTGGCTTAGTGTTTAGCAGGTTCTCCTCTCGAATCCCCATCTGAGTGGAGTTTCCATGTTCTCCCTGTGTCCGCGTGGGTTTCCTCCGGGTTCTCCGGTTTCCTCCCACAGTCCAAAAACATGGATCAAGTCAATTGAGTTCTCCAAATTGCCCCATATAGAGTGTGTGTGTGAGTGAGTTTGTGCCCAGCGATAGATTGGCGTCCTGTCCTGGGTGTATCTGCCCAGCGCCCGAAACGTTCCCCCCTGGATGGGCATGGAAACACACCCCCCCCCCCCCCCGCGACCCTAATACAGGATAAAGCGGATGATAATGGATGAATGAATGAATCGGTGCACCACCGAACAAACCAAGCACTCTGATTCTAACCGAACGCCTCTATATGAATACACTCCTCGTTTTCTAAATCAACCGTTCCAAATAGATTACCAAACTGTTGATATGTATTGTGCCTTTCATTACTCAGGTGTTTGCCCTTTGACCCTGGCTGCTTATACTGACAGGTCCTGACCGCCCGGCTAATGATCCGTCACTCTCAGCCAATTGAACTGAAGAAGGAACTACACACCGGTGGCAGAAAAACAGCCTTAATAGGACTATTTATAGGCAGACCTACAGAATGCCGTGAAAGGATAATGAGACAGGCTGGCAGAGTCCCGCATGCAGGCGATGGCACCGGGGTGGCAGCCCACATCAGGAGCGGCACCACGGCCACGCACGCTCATCTGATTTTACATATTCATAAATGGATGTTCGTCCTCATCTTGGGTCTTTGTTTCGTAAAGCCCGTCTTGTCGCCCCGTGTATAAGGGACAAGAAATCCACGCATTATGAGGGGAGCAACAATAACGCTCCCGAAAATCTGTATAGAGGAGTCAAGGTTGTCATTTTGAGGCGCGCAGCGAGGCTTACTGCGACAGCACAGTGCATGAATCACACACTCCTGAACGTTAGAGTAGAGTTATGAGAGACAGACAGCCAGCGCACACAAAGGGAATCAGGTGTCCTCCTCTCCGGTGTCCACCGCTCTAGGGCTTAGCTTCTCCATTTCATTAGCTGTAAGCATCACAGGAGGATTGCACATTAGGTCTTTAATTTAGAGTTTAGCCAGCGGCTGTGTGTGTGTGCGCGAGAGAGAGAGGGAGGGAGAGAGAGAGAGAGAGATTGTGAAGCTCCTTGACAAGCTGTGTGTGTGTGTGTGTGTGTGTGTGTGTGTGTGTGTGTGTGTGTGTGTGTGTG
Organism: Corydoras sp. C115; assembly: GCA_019802505.1. Lineage (NCBI taxonomy): Eukaryota > Metazoa > Chordata > Actinopteri > Siluriformes > Callichthyidae > Corydoras > Corydoras sp. C115. The sequence continues at coordinate 406,010 of JAFMOC010000091.1, read as the reverse complement.
TACTGTGGGGGAGAGCTGTGACAAATGCTTGAATCTTAACAAGGATCACCAATTCAGTCTTGGAGGGGCTGTTTGACAGGTTGGTGTGACAGCAGATAAAAGGGAGATACAGTCTCCAGGGTTATCCTTGACTTTTGTATATTCTACATCTGTTTATATTTGGCGAGCGACGTCTCGTGTGGAATAATGGAGCTGCTTGTGCATATATGCAGAATAGTAACCTGAGATCACAATATAGCTCCAGGAGTAAAGAATAGTGCATGACGGCATGGCTGACGGAGCGGGTGTGTGCACTATCTGTGATGATGAGGTAATGCCAAGCCTCTCTGAAACCCACCGTCTGACCCTGATGCTTTTTTTTTTTTTTTTTATTCTCAGTCATGAGACGGATAGATGGCATCTCTTCATGCTCTAAATAGATCCCAGTTCACCCGGTTCTCCAGCAGGCGGTGCGTCGCAGCGGGTGATGCAACCGCCCAAACGGCGTGAACGTCCTGAACAACTCTCTCTTTACCTTTCTCTTTTGTGTCCTTACCATCGTCCTCACTCTCTCTTCCTCGGTGATGTAGCTGACATCCTCTTTTTTTTGTTTTTTTTATATAGTGTCCTGTCTTCAGATCACATTTCCCATGCTCGCCACACGGTTGTATCCTAAAAAAAAAAAAGAGCACATTAGTCTCCTCCCCTTCACGAGCAAAGCCAAAAATACTGAGTGCACATCATGCTTATAAATACACACCCCCACCACCTCACGCCACCCCGTCCACACTGCTGAGGCAAATGCCTGAGATTTCTTCCACTGGGTCTAAAGTTACTGAAATAAAGCCGGTTCACAGGCGGCAGCTCGGCTCGGACCCGGAGGCAGCGGGGTCAGTGGCATTCATGATGTGTGGACACACAGGCTCCAAATTAATAGCAATAAAGAGATTACATTATTTCTACTGGTTTTTTTTACAACCCGTCATTAAATATCCTAAATGTGCTGAAACGGCATAAAACACACACGAACAAACAAAACCTGTCTCCAATGTGTGTGTGATTTCTTTTTTTAAACAGTTACATTGGCACATAAAAAAAAATAATGACTGATTTAATGTTTTGAGACGATCGCTTGACTTTACAGGCTTTTTTTTTTTAGATTGTGACCTGTTCTAAAAGTCAGGATTTTAAATGCAGATCACACTTTCCTACTCTGATTATTTATAAAGAAATATACAAAGTCTTTAATTATTATTATTATTATTATAATAATTTTGCAGATGCTTTTATCAACGTTGATGGATGTTGAGCGCAGGGTGCAGGGTGAGCTGATACAGCGTCCGGGGGTCATGATGGTTAAGGGTTTTGCTCAGCTGATCAAACTGACATCCTCAGTGGACCTGAGTGGAGTTCTGAGCGCTTCAGATTGATATCACATCCGAACCGGTTAGTGACCACGCCCTGCGTGGGGTTCATCAAACACAGCTCGCTCCACCCGTCAGACTGGTCAGTTCAATCAGAACGTCTGATCTACAGATAACCGAGACACACAAACCTCTCTGTGCATTCAAATTATTATTATTATTATTATTATTATAAACAATATAATTATACGCTGACAACAGGTTAGATTTTTTTTATGATGATATGGTGTAGTTTGATGAGTTTTATGATGATATGGTGTAGTTTGATGAGTTTTATGATGATTTGGTGTAGTTTGAGGAGTTTTTGTAATGATTTGGTGTAGTTTGGGGAGTTGTTGTGATGGTTTGGTATAGTTTTTTTGTGTTTTTGTGATGGTTTGGTGTAGTTTGATGAGTTTTTATGCTGATTTGGTGTAGTTTGATTAGTTTTGTGATGGTTTGGTGTAGTTTGAGGAGTTTTTGTGATGATTTGGTGTAGTTTGATGAGTTTTTGTGATGGTTTGGTGTAGTTTGATGAGTTTTTATGCTGATTTGGTGTAGTTTGATGAGTTTTTGTGATGGTTTGGTGTAGTTTGATGAGTTTTTGTGATGGTTTGGTGTAGTTTGATGAGTTGTTGTGATGGTTTGGTGTAGTTTGAGGAGTTTTTGTAATGGTTTGGTATAGTTTTTTTGTGTTTTTGTGATGATTTGGTGTAGTTTGATGAGTTTTTGTGATGGTTTGGTGTAGTTTGATGAGCTTTTGTGATGGTTTGGTATAGTTTTTTTGTGTTTTTGTGATGGTTTGGTGTAGTTTGATGAGTTTTTGTAATGATTTGGTGTAGTTTGAGGAGTTTTTGTAATGGTTTGGTATAGTTTTTTTGTGTTTTTGTGATGATTTGGTGTAGTCTGAGGAGTTTTTGTGATGGTTTGGTGTAGTTTGATGAGTTTTGTGATGGTTTGGTGTAGTTTTTTGTGTTTTTATGATGATTTGGTATAGTTTGATGAGTTTTGTGATGGTTTGGTGTAGTTTGATGAGCTTTTGTAATGATTTGGTGTAGTTTGATGAGTTTTTATGATGATTTGGTGTAGTTTGATGAGTTTTTGTGATGATTTTAAAGCAGAACTCACCTGAGCACCGTTTCATGAACCCCTCTGTTCAGCCAAAGGGCGTAGAAGAAGCTACCATGCTTATCACAGCAGCACCGGCGATATACTGCCATCTACAGCAGCACCAGAGAACAGCAGGTGTTCATGCTTCAGAAAGGCTTCTAATTAAAGCTTATTAAAGGAGGGTTAAAAGGCAAATCTGTGTAAATAAAATAATAACAAATAGTAAAAATAAACTCAACACAAATGTGTTACATATGAAAAATCTTGATAATGTTGCTCAATTTAAAACAAAGTATCTCAAAGAAATAGACTTTTGTTTTAATACTGGAATAATGTGGCAAAGAATTAAATGAACACTTACCGCATTGAGAAGAGAATATATTTTGGAATTAATAAAAAAATGAAAATAGGCAAACCTCTTTTTTTTTACCCCAGCAGCTGTTTTTGGTAAGACCATCATACAAACTGAAACAGCATCTCTCCTCAGCTTTATATTTTAATTCATCTGCTGTAATGGATAGCATTTCACCTCTCAGCACTGGATGGAGTTAGCATGTTCTCCCCGTGTTCATGTGGGTTGTCTCAGGATCTCTGGTTTTCTCCCACAGACCAAAATATGGATTCAAGGTGAAGTGGCTGCTCTAGAATGCCCCTATTTCTAAATTGCCCCTATATGGTGTGTGAGTGTGTACCAGTCATAACGCCCCCCCCCCCCCCCCCCCAACATGACTCTTGCAGAGGATTAAATGGAAGATGAGATGAGCTTCATCCTAAATATCATTGTGTGGATTACATAAGAAAGATTATTGGATTACATTAAGATATAATTGCAAAACATTTCAGGTATTTTATATTCATATTTCAGACTGGGTCACATACCTAAACCCCCAAATACAAGCAATAAAATGACAATTAAAAAAACTAAATTAGATGATTTATCACTATGTAACTTCAGACCTCTATAACTTATCTTTTTATTTAAAAAAAATCTTGAAAAGGTTGTGTTTCACCAATTAAACCATCTTCTTCAGTCTCACAATAATAAATATTCCAATCAAGTTTGAGATGTACCATAGCACTGAGACAGCATCGTGTGGTAGCTCAGCGGTTAGGATGTTGAGATATCAATCTGAGGGTAGAGGGTTCAAATCCAGTGTGACTCCTCTAACAAATAATTCAATACATATTCTGTGTTTGCATGGGATCCCCCCCCCACCCCAACACACACACAATCCAAAAACATCCTGATGATACTGGATTGTCTCGAGGTGGAAATGTGTCTGCCCTAGAATAGCATTGGTCCTTTAAGTGCTGGGATAGTCCACAGTATCCTGGAGGGAAATCTGTTGTATAAATAAATCAGGGTTTTAATCCCCAATTTGTTGTTACTTCACCAAACAATTATTTTCAACACCTCTTGACAAAAAGTGTGTTTTGTGATTCAGTGCATCTCAGCAGTGTTGCATCACCTGCATTTGAGTCTCGAGGAGCACACATCACGCTCTGCCTCCAGCGGCCTCTTAGCTGTTGTCATTTACTGCCAGTTTAACAGAGTGTTAAGCACACTGCCAGCTAGACTCCAGCTTCTCCGCTTCTAACACTAACATAGCCATTAGTAGAACCACTGATCACAATATAGCATGGTTAACCAGTCTGACAAGATTAAAAGCTTCTCATCCTTATAATAGTCAGCCGTTATTCCACTTAGGTTCAGAACGGAGAACAGCTTTAAAGGAAACTCTCAGATCAGTAATAAAGATTTTATGGACAAACTGGGACAGACTCAACCCTAAAACGCACATTAAAAATCACATTCATTTTCTAAATAGGGACGGTTGTTTAGTTTAAACACACACACACACACACACACACACACACACACACACACACACACACATATATAGCTAACTGTTCTGTAATTACGTTAGTTAATTTAGTGGCTCAGTTGTTTATTCAGGTGAGTTTCAGACGGCCAGAAACAAGTACTGAATATACTGGCGCCCCACAGGTCATACACCACGTTTCCAACATCTGGTTTTGGAAGAATATCTACACCATGAGTTTATTTTTAGGGTGAAATTTAAATGTCTATCTATACAAAATACGATAAAAGCTTTTTTTATTACTATTTAACACGAGTGATAGCATCCTGCGATATATCAGGGCTGCTTGGCCATCAGCACTCAGCGTGTGGGTTGTTCTTACATTTCTGTCATTTATTGTTTAGAAAAGTCGCCTATAAATACGTATTTTTACGACATTTACTACATGCCTGAAATAATGCACAGCGCTCTCACTATCTTATACTCTTTAAGGCTCTGTCTGAATTGGGAATGATAATTTAGGGGGGGGGGGGGGGGGAGGTTACATAAAAAATGTGACATTAGGCAATACGCATACATACACACTTTAATGTGTCTATAAATTAAACTAATTTTAAAAATGGAAAATCCCACCTGGCCCATGTGTTTTCATGTTCTAAAACAGGGTACTGCATTCCTTGCCATATTTTATATTGTTACATACTTTATAAATAGTTTGGGTGTTAGTTTATCATTTAGGTGAACATGTATAACAACTACAATCTGTAAAGTTGTAGATCGTATCGAGTTGCGACTGCATAAATGTGTTGCAGTGCAGAGCATTTATCCTTAGCTGTGATACACGTCTGTGAAATTTAGTTTAATTAATAATGAACATCACGAGGCATAAATGTTGGCCGTGTTAAACCTATACTGTGATCAGATTGCCTCATCAGTTAAACGGGACGGCTCCAGACGTGAGGTAATGCATGAGGAATACTCCTCACAAGCTTTTGCCACAAAACATGCATGTGGTTGTAAATGTTGGCCTGATGTTTTATTTCAGGACCGTCTGCTTTAAACACACAGCCTCGAGTGAAGAGACTCTGTACTCCATGATTCTAAACTCTGACGGCTCATTTAGACATGCAGTATGGTCATGTGACCGTTAACTAACAGTTCAAATCCAAATATTTTTTTAAAGTTTTGAAATGAAACCTAAAAACAGGGATTGGCGCCCAAAACCGTCTCCTCTGGATGGGCATGGGGAACCCAACCGTCTTTGTTTCCCAAACAGAATCAGAGCAGGGATTCCATTACGACAGACTCGAACCCACAGCACACAGCTGTGCTCGCACTTATTTTAAGGATTTAAGAAAATGCTGTTCTGAAGCGGAGCTCATGTAAAATCCCATGAACTCTGTAATCAGTTCAGAATGTAAAGAAATTCTGCAGGAGACAAATTCAATTAAACTGGGCTAATGTGATCGACTTTTTTTTTTTTTTTTGGTTCATGTCAAAAATTCTAGCTGCTACAATCTGACCTATATAGAGTTCTGTCAGTAATTATTAATAAAACGCTGTTTTAATGTTAAAAACCATCTACACTCCTGTTGCTTTTAGATTGTACATTTTATTGGCGATTGTTCTTAATTATAAACAGAAAAATGCTGAATTCAATTTGATTCATTTATGCTTAACTTTTGTAATCGTCTCGTGTGGATGGTGTTCAGCAGCGTGTCTTACGAGACAAATTATTCTTGAGTGTTGAAATCTGGTTATAAAATCATCTATGTCAAAAAAAAAAGACATACATGGAGCTGCCACACCACACACACACACACACATTATATATATATATATATATATATATATATATAAATAGGCCTAACTTAAATTCAGTAAATGGAGGTGCAGATTGGAGCGCTGTCAGGTGATGTGTGGTGTGACAGCTCTGTGTATGTGATCTCATCTTTACCTTCCCTGTGAAACAATGCCACAAGGGTGCAGTGTCAGTATTATATCCACGCTTCTGTGTGCGTGTGTGTGTGTGTGTGAGAGAGAGAGAGAGAGCGAGTGCAGACTGGAAGTGCAGAGCAGCATTCCTCATGAAAGAGAATGAGGTGGTAGAGCGCTTAGCAACCGGCCCCAGTGGCCCAACTCCCCTGAGAGTCTGATGCTCAAGCTTAGATGCATTCATTAGCCAGGAGGGAATCTCAGGCTGCCTTAAATATTCATGCTGTTTACAGGAACAAAAGCCACCATTAATGACTAAAGGCTCATTTGAGTATTGTCTGTTCCACTAGTAGCCCCAGTAGATACGGACGGGCGTCTTGTTTGTGCAGCCAGGCTAAATGCTCATCTTTAATGATCATATCCGGACGAGAAGTTATGAATACTCAGTTTCTGTGGATATTGGATTTTATCTCGCGCAGTCTGAGTTGGGTATTGATTTTTCCGTGTAGTACGAACTAAAGAGTGCGGATATTTCTACCTCCAAAGTGAGTGAGTTTGGCTGCAATAGAAGGTGATGTCTCCAGAAAATAGATTCATTTTTCCTCCACCTCCTTCTCCTTACACACACACACACACACACGCGCACGCACTCGCACACACACACACACACTCACACTACATTGTTTATGTCCTTTTCTTTTTATATCCTTTCGCGTCTGTGCATTTCTTTTTGACAGCCAGCATGCAAATGGGCCAGGTAATGAGGAAGGAGATAGCAGGCACATGGCGAGAGCAAGGAGAGTGAGACAGACAAAGAAAGAAAAGAGGAGGGAGGGAGGGATAAACAGAGCAGAGGAGAAAAGGACAGAGATAGAAGAAACATAGAGAAGACAGGAGAGAGGAGAGATAGAGAGAGAGAGAGAGAGAGAGAGAGAGAGAGAGAGAGAGAGAGAGAGAGAGAGGGAGAGAAAGGTTTGGTAAAAGCATGAGCCCTTGCCTCTTTGTTCTCCCACCTGCATCTGTTGAAGCATAGCAAGGAGACGCAGAGCTTGTCATGTGAGTGACAGATATTGAGGATAATTGTCTGCTCTCATTGCCTGGCTGTGCTGTGAGCATGGAGCTGAGTTAAGCAGCAGTCAGACACGGGAGGAAAGGTGAAAAAGAGAAAGAAGAGGTGGAGAAGAGGGAGGAGAGAGAGCGAGAGAGAGAGAGTGAGAGAGGAAGAGAAGAAGGAAGGCACATTTCTCAAGATTCAAGGCGAGAAAAAAAAACATCTCTGCAGTGATTGCCTCTCTCATATTTCTTTGCACAAACACAAGTGATGGAGGGCTTTTTTTCAGCCAAGCCCTGAATATTCTTTCTTTTCTCTCCATATTTCTTTTCTTCAGGAAAAAAAAAAAACATTAGTACTTCTGTTGGGGAATAAACACTAATTGAATTCAATAATAGTAATAAATGTTAAACTGAATCGAAGGCAGACTGAAGTCACATGATGTCGATTAGAACCTGCAGTGAGCAGTTTGATATGTTATACACTCATAACTAGTTTCAATGGGAATTGAAGACACATGGTTCGAGTTCTCTCAGCCGTTAATCCTTAGAGAACAGGTCTAAGTTTGAAAAGCTGGAGATCTTTAGGGGGGCTGGGTACATGCTGCAGACCTGCTTTCTCCCCCAAACTCCAGCAGAGGAACGGCTAGGAAAGCAATGCGACCTTTCCTTTCCCCCTCCCTAGGTCAGGAGACAGCTCTCTCTCTCTCTCTCTTTCACACACACACACACACACACACACACACACACACACACACACACACACACACACACTCTGGGAATAATACAAAAAGTGCTCTTTGCTGCCAAAGGAAACAGAAAGGCATTTTTTTCAGAGCTCTGCTGAGTTTAGTGGAACTTGAGTGAGCTCCAGGTCCGTTCCTTGGTTACACTGTTGTAAGATGAGGCCCGAGCTAGACGAGGCCCCTTTCCATCACTTCTCATGGGGCTAGTGGGGTAAAAGATGAGAAAATAGTTCCAATAACAGAAAAATCCACAGGCCTGTGCATGGAAACTATTTCTCCTTTTTCTTAGAGGGGATAAAACCAAATCAGATCAAGCCTGTAATATTTTTATACCATGTGTTCATCTCAGAAAGGGAGTCTATTAAGATCGACGCAGTTTATGTATTAAAATGTTTTACTTCGGTATCGTCCACAATGACGATCATGAACTAACTAGTTTTTCATTTATTAATTAAGTTAATGGAATACGGTGTACAACACACATACATATATCAACATAAAAGATTTCCTTCTCTTATCTTTGGCATGTTCTCTATCCAATTTTGACAGATGTTTTCATACAGCATGTTTAAATGCAGTTTAGTCTCAAAAAAGGAAAAGAAAGTGCAAACCAAGAGATGAAATTTGCAATTATTAGTCTATATGGACATTATAAAGATAAAAAAAAGAAAAACTTAATTAAGTTTAATTAAATACATTGTACTTAGTATGTAAATTTGTCATTTACTGTCAGCCTAAATTAATTAATTAATCACAATGTTTTTAACAGAGCTGATTCATGGTGTAATTTAAAGAAATCTGGCTGAATTCAAATATGCATTAAATTAATTGATATTTTAATACAAACTAAATGTAATAAATAAATGAATCATATATTTTAAAACATTTTTAAATAAATCTCATCTTATTATATTCTGCTTAATCCTCTACTGGGGTCGCGGGGGGGGGGGGGCCCGGGGAGGGGGGGGGGGGGGGGGGGGGGCACATATCGGGTGCTGAACAGATACACCCAAAAACAGGGTGCTGATCTATCACTGAACACACACTCACTATATAGGGGCAATTTAGAGCAGCCAGTTCACCTGAATTCATGTTTTTGGACTGTAGGAGGAAACTGGAGAACCCGGAGAACATGCTAAATCAGAATTGAACTGAAGATCAGAATTGGAACCTGGATCCCACGCCCTTTTTTATTTCTGTAAATGACTCCGAATTCATCTTTCCATTTCTCACGTCTGTGAATATCTTCTGTAGATGTTTCTATGGAGATGTCAGATGAGTGAGATGTTTGGTGGAGGACCCCAGCAAAAGGCTAAATCCAGCAACAAATGAATTGGGATGAGCATCACTGTGCAGCAGAGATAAGAAGCTGCCTCGGTAATAGAATGGAGAGCCTTGTCTATCAGGCCATTCGTACCTCTTCCTACAAGCCCTGCCTTTCATTAGAGAGAGCTGTGAATAGAGGAGCAGAATGAAAATTGCTAGTTACCCTAAGATTACAGGATCGAAAGGTAGCTGTCAAAAACGCTGGTGGTAATGGGGAAAAGTGGAATTGGGGAGGGGGACGCCCGTGCCTGAACCCTGATGGGAAGTCTGCTTCTCGTGGCTACAATTGTGTTTTAAAGGAAGAAAAGTGGAACTTGACAGATAAAGTGTGTGAAATGGAGGCTAATCCTGGAACAAAATTAAAGCCTGAATGTCTGTAACGCTTTGAGATTCTATTCTGTAGAATTTTGTAAGCGTTATATGACTCCGCTGGGTTTTCCCATCAGCCAATTTAATCGATATCACTTTATTTATCCTCGATTGATTTATGAAGAAATTGCGCCGCAGCATGGTATAGAATTTAATGCTGAAATTCTTACACAACCTACGTCTTGTACGCATTAATGCTCAGCTAACAGAGCTTTTACTTGCCCGTTAGGTCATTTCGTTTCTTCGGACAAGGACAGCAGCGGTGAATGAGGTGAAGCCATACAGAGCGAGTTCAACATCAGGCCTGCACTTCCACTTTAGGCTGCAGCTTGACATACTTGTGTGCCGTCAGCTGGTGAAGGTTGGATCAATAGTACTGCAGATAAGGGGAGAGAAAAAATGTGCCGGCATTTTGAACAAAGGATACGCAAAACATTCAAAGACATAAAAATATACCTCTATTTTAAAGAACTTGCATTAATTAAATCAAACTGAACATTTTAATGTCGGTCTTGGCATTGTGTCCAACAATTAGCATAGTGATTAAAAGTGAAGATCGTAAAGGTTTATCACGCAGTTTGATAATCCTGATGCTTTTGGAAATCAGACTCTGAGCTTTTATTCAGTAATTAACACTCTGTGTGTAAACATCGGTTTAACTGCTTAATGATCGTTAGTGAAGTATTTGTAAGTCATTGCTTTATGAGGACCCTGATCAAATCAGCAAACATCAATAAATGATTTTACACAATGTTTCAGGTAGAACCTGTTTTGCTTGCTGAAGCATTCAGGTGGTTGGGAAGGTGTTGACAGGTGGATGCTCATGGTTTCTACATGCTTTAAAACGTATTAGTAGGTGGTTGCTAGAGTATCAGTATGTGGTTGCTAAGGAGTTTTAGGTGCTTGTTAAGGTGTAGGCAGGCTGTTGCTATGGCCTCTCAAATGGTTGCTAGGTTAGTCATGTGTGTGCTGGAGTGCTATAGGCCGTCGCTAAGCCCTTTTAAGTGATTTCTGTTGTGTGGGTTGGCAGTTGCTAAGGTGGTTGCTGGGTCTGTAGATGGCTGCTAAGGTGTTTCTTTGGTTCCTGTTAAGGTGGTACAGGTGATTATTGTGTGATGAAGAGACTATGAAGTAAGAGTGGCAGATACACCCAGGACAGGGCGCACACTCACACAGACACACACACTATATAGGGGCAATTTAGATGGGCAATTAAAAGCAGACAATTAACTTTGAATCCGAGATTTTGGACTGTGGGAGGAAAACGGAGGATGTATGATCGTGGGTACATCATACTTCATAAAATACAGCTGTATTATTTTTAATATAACTATTCTAATAGAACCGTTCTAGCTGATTGGCTCAGTGCTCTCGCGGTTGTCCAGCTCTCTGTTTGAGAACCTTCTCTTTGCTCTTTGTGAGTTTCAGACGTAAAAGAGATTGATGCTCTGTTTATGACTGATTGAAATGTGGTGGCCATGTTTTTTAAATAGTTATTAAGTCTCACATGCTGATAATCAAAATACCAACACAAACACATACAAAGTGTATTTAGTACATTATTTCAAATGAGAAAGAAACATTCTTTTGTGGGTGCAGAGTTATGAGCTGAGGGAGGTAAAGTTTAATACAAAAAAAGTCTTAATGATGACAGGAGCGCTTTATGCTCGGGTTATAATAATTATAATAAAACCAAACATTCAAATCAGAGATGTCGTGTATATGATAGCAGCCCTTACTTCATATCTGCCATATGTGCATAAATATTTGCAGCAAACATTGCAAATTATACTAAATCTACTCAAGCATGGCTCACACAGATAATTGAGATCATGGGCATTTAAAGCAGCTAATGGGATTTGCATGCACTGAGATTCCGTAATCATCTCATGGCAGTTTGAGTCACTGTGAAAAGAGGTAGAGAAAGCCTTCAGGCTGAACAGCATGCTGCTCAGTCAAAGCAAAAGCATCCTGTCTCCTGCAAAAATGTTAAAGACGCCTTAGAGCTCACAACCGCCGACCAAATGGAGGTTTGTAACGTATAGAGCTGCGACTGCATCTCATTTTAAAAGGATGAGAGGACAAAAAAAACTATTTCTGACATAGATTTCATATATGTGTGTGTGTGTGTGTGTGTGTGTGTGTTTAAGAATTAAGAAAACCTAAAACGGGCGGCATGGTGGCTTAGTGGTTGGCATGTTCTCCTCTCAGCGTTAGGGATTCCCGGTTCGAATCCCCATCTGTGTGGAGTTTGCATGTTCTCCCCGTGTCCGCGTGGGTTTCCTCCGGGTTCTCCGGTTTCCTCCCACAATCCAAAAACATGGATCAAGTTGATTGAGTTCTCCAAATTGCCCCATATAGAGTGTGTGTGTGTGTGTGAGTGAGTGTGTGCCCAGCGATAGATTGGTGTCCTGTCCTGGGTGTATCTGCCCAGCACCCGAAACGTTCTCCCCTGGATGGGCATGGGGAACCCTCCCCCGCGACCCTAATAGAGGATAAAGCAGAAGATAATGGATGGATGAATGAATGAATGAATGAATGAAAGTCTAAAACTGTGCACTGTGTTCAGACGTGGCTCAGCGTGGACGTCGACATGAAGAATTTTATACTCACCTGTCTGTCTACATCAGAGAGAAACTGAAGATCTGTTCACAGCGCTGAGCGGAAAGCCATCACGCAGAAAAACGATGCTTTAATCGCGCTTTCTCAGAGCCCTGTAAATAAAAATCAGAACCATTTTATTAGCTACAGCTCATTGTGTCTCCACTTAACCATATACACTGAATACGGACCTTGTAGTTCTACAGTTTCATTCTATTGCTGATCTGTTTCTCTCCATGCTCTGTTAGCCCACTTTAGTATGTTCTCTGATGATCAGGACCCCCACAGAGCAGGTATTATGGGTATCAGGGTGGTGGATGATGGTACGAGTGGATCAGATCAATCAGGATGTTCTGATTGGTGTGCTTGTTCTCTGTCCTGCACCACCATGTCAGTATCACTGCAGTACTGAGAATCATCCACCACGCTAATACCTTTAATACTCTGTGGGAGGTCATGATCGCCAGAGAACATCATAAGAGGGACTAACAAAGCATGTAGAGAAACAGACGGACTACAGACTGTGACTGTAGAACTATAAAGTCCATCAGTATGCTCAGTGGAGCTGAAAGGAGGAGGTGCACCTAATCACATGACCAGTGAGCTTATGTTAAATATTAAAAAAATATTAATCGTTTGTAAATAGCTTTACCTGCGCGCTGCAGAAGACTGCCCATCTGTCCAGGGTGCTTTTGCTTTTTACATTTAAATTTTTAAAATATAAAATATCATATCAATGAATGATGATGTAATAACAGCAGTATAATTATACTAAAATACTTAAATAAAAGGTAATACTTACACTTTTCAGATTATTAATGAGTTCCTTCTCTTTTTGTTTTTTTTATAGCAACAGAAACTGTACAGAGGAGCCAATGGAACGGGAGGTGATCACACAGAGGGTCAAAGCTCTTCCAAGGTGTCTGCGTCAGTCGTGTTTTGCTCATTTGCTCCTTAGTCTTTGTTAATTAATGAGTAAGTTGTTGTTTATTAGATCATTAGTCTTTGTTAATTTGTAATTTATTATTGTAATTATTATCAGTTTGTCCATCACGTGGTTTCCTTGTTTAAATTTAATTCTGCCTTCACTCCCCTTTGTCAGATAAGCAAATTTAAGTCTGTCGTGTGTGTGTGTGTGTGTGTGTGTGTGTGTGTGTGTGTGTGTTTCCCTGGTGTTTTTGTATTAATCTTGTCACCTTTTAGACTCTAAATCCGGAGACCTTCACGATTGCAGATACTAAAATAATTGATATAAATATATTAAAGATTCTTCTCATGTTCTTCATCGATTTTTCAAAGTTATTCTGCACAGAAAAAATATTCACTGTAGAGAGATTCAAAATAATTGCCTTCAATATTTGACATATTGTATAAAGTTTAACTCAATAAATATATAAATGCTGTATAATGATTTGCATCATTTGTTCTGCTTGAACATTTTCTTTGACGAGGGTGTGTGTAATTAACACTGCTGTGAAGGTGGAAGCTTGTTGAAACACTGATGATGTCATGAAATAGATTTTGGAATTTAAGAGCAGATGTTAGGAAATGATTGTACGTTTGTTTTAAGATTAAAGGTGTATTCAGTATGTTCAGCTGTGTGAGAGTTACATCTGCAGGACAGAGTGCATTATCACAGTCATGGACATGTTCGTTATAAATAAAGATTTCACACAGTAATGAGTTACAGGTTTGCTGACAGATTGTTCTGGGATTGAAATGGGGGCATTGTGATGTAATGAAGTATGTTTAGGGTCATTGACCGTTTGAAAGACCCATTATCAACCGAGCTTTAACGTCATGGCTGATTTTTTGAGATTTTAATATGTCCAGATAATATTCTTTCCTCATGCTGCCATCTATTTTAAAAGTACACCAGTCCCTCATGCAGCAAAACGGCCGCACAACACGATGCCACCACTCCTATACTTCACAGTTGGCATGATATTTACAAACTTGGAAAGTAATCCTTTTTTTTTCCTTAGGTCATTATGGTCAAACTGATCACAGGACATGTTTTCAAAACTTGGAGTCTTTGTCCCTGTGTGCATTTACAAACTGTAATCGGTTTTTGGCATGGCAATGGCATGGCCTTTCAGCTGATGACAGTAAAAGATATCCACCGCCTCCAATAAACTCAAATGTTGTTAATTAACCAATCAAAGGCCTGGAAGACCATGACATCATCATCTGGGCTTTCCCAATTAGTTTGAAAGCATACTAATCCTACTGTATGTAAACTTGTGTAATTGAAGGGTACTCCATCTCCATGATGTTGGCTAATGGACGGGCCCCCAGTCGGACAAAGCTGGGACTGGATGATGACACTGAAGGGCCTTTTCAGAACACTGCTGGGTGTGGGGCTGGGCGGAAACCCAGTGGGTGGCATCCATGTGTGGAGGATGTGGAAAAGTCACCGGCCCAATACACTGTGTTCCACCTTTAGACTTTAAATTCAATAAAATCTGCACCAGGGGAATGTCCTTTTGAAAGTAACTTGAATAAGGATTTCCATTCTGCAGCATGTGATGGTAGCGAAGTCAACTGGGTAGATTATTGAATTTTTTCTTCTTTCTTTAATGCAGCATAAAAATGTCATCCTCTTTGGAATGGTGCTTTTATAAATATGCTAATAACTGTTAATTAAACGAATGCATTCACTTTCAAACAGTCCCTTTAACCAGAGAGGAGCTTGATTTGGGGATTTTAATAAACAATAATGCAGTTATCCATTTTTGATTTCTGATCGAGGTCGATCAATAACATCATCACCGATTCCTTTTACATAACTTTCTCTAATTTCCCTCCATTTGTTGTGTTTTTTGTAACTATGCAACCAGCTGCAGAGACATCTGCTTACTGTTTAGCCGACACATGCATGCCCAGCGTATGTGAACGGTCATGTGATACGGGTTCTCCAGGCATTTCACATCAAAACCTAACGTGGTTGTATTGATGTAAATATTATTTTCTCAAAATGTCATATAAAAATGAAAATGTAGCAGACAGGACATAGACATAGATCTGTGTGTGTGTGTGTGTGTGTGTGTGTGTGTTTCTAAACAATTAGTATAATCTACTAATAATATAATGGACTAATATTTGTTCCCATATTAATATTTCATGCCCATCTCGTCCTTGGGGTGACAAACCTTAAATAAATCATTCATTTTAAAGTTAGTGAGGTTCAGGTTACATTAGGGACATGTGAGTAGTAATTATAGTTAACATATAAAAATATGTTTAGATAAGAATGGAGGTCCCTGTAATGTTCTCATAATGCTTGCAAACACAACGGTGTATGTTTTTGGTGTGCGTGTATGCTTGTGAGTCTGTGTAACTTCACGAAAGTGTCTTTTTTCATGATTGCATAGCAATTTATAATTGCTTACAGATGTGGGCCAATTCCAATGGCTGAGATGAAATCACAGCTTGGAAAAGAGAGAAAGAGCGAGTACGAGTTTTCCCCCCATTCCTGTGCTCCCCTCTCGACAGCATCTTGAGAGGTCATGGGTCACGGCGGGGAGATCAACACGATCAGACACAGGAGTATTGTTTCAAAAAGCATGAGGCATTAGACGGGGTCTGCGCTGTGAATCCTGCCAGATCAAAACGCTTGCATTAAATGGCTGAGGTTCCCGCCTGCCTCGGATTCACCGTGTTAACTTCCTAAGCAATTAAGCATTTTACAGAAACCATTTGGCTATAATCAATCTCTGGGCTTGACTTACACGCCGTCTCTTATTTGAAACAGGATTATGACCGAGATAGTTTTCGTTTCTCACAAAGAATTAAAAAGCAAAATAGTTTTAAAAACTCTTAGTTTCTTGATTTCAAACAAAAAAAATTCACTGTTTTTATGAAAAAGATAATTAATAATAATAATAATAATAATAATAATGTTCTGTTATTTAGCGCTTTTCAAAGTACCCAAGGACGCTTTATAGTAAGAAAGGGGGGAAAAAAACATTGTACTAAAACTACTGTCATTGTAATAAAACTATAAACCTAAAACAAATGAACCACCAAAGTCATGACAGAATCAGAAACCATTATCAAAATAAATATATATCTACAAAAAATGTACAAATTTAATTTAGCTGTTGTGTGTAACTGAATGATTTTTGAGATATTATTAATTTAACTCATAAAGCTGCTCTGTAAATAAATACAGTGAAATAGAAATGTATGCTGCTATTTAATATATATTTATTGCTGTATTATTTCATGCAAACATCACTGTTTCTATTTTTTAATATTAATATGTTTCTAAAATAAATCCAGCATGACAGCAACGCATAATAATGAGTTAAAACTGTAAATAAACAAATCATTTGTTTGATTATAATAAATGTTATCATTTTTGTTTACCTTGTTCTTCAAGGTAAATTGAATCCTCTAAATTGCCCCTATATAGTGTGTGTGTAAGTGAGTCTGCCTTGCAATGAGTAAGCTCCCTGTCCGGGGTATATCTGTCCTGCACCCGAAATGTTCTCCTCGGCATGGGTAAGAACCCCCTCCCCCCCTCCCCGTGACATTAGAAGGGCATTAATTGGATGATGATGGGACGGGATAAGTTCATCAGAAGGTTTTTAATGATACTGCAGTTCGGCTTATTGTTCTAACTCACTGACTTTAACATGAATTGTTTTTGGATTTGGATTGTCTGCAGAACGGCAAAATATGTCAAATTCGTGACTGAAACTTAAAAATATTTATTATATACATGCAAAGAGACCATCTTGCCACCATTTTGCTATTGAAATCTAATTACTCACCATGACATTGCTTTTTAATGTGTTCAGCTGCCGTCTGTAAATCAGCAAACCAACTGTAAATGGAAGCATGTGTAAGTCTGTGAGTTCCTGGATTCACAGAGAATTTGCTCTCTGGATTTAGGAACAGCAGTAATGAAGAGTCTGTGTGCACCTCTTTTGGAGTCACCATCACCTTAAGTGTAGTTTCTGCATTTCAACAGCAAGCTGTTACACTTACTCCCCCTGGTGGTGTGTATAGGGTGGTGGATGGGTGGATGGGTGGATGGGTGGATGGGTGGGTGTGTGTGTGTGTGTAAATGTGTGTGTGTGTAGGTGGGTGGGTGGATGTGTGTGAGCGAGACCATGTCTGAAGCATTCTCGAGGAGGAATGTGTGTGCAACCTGCACCGGCTGTGTCACAAGAGCCAGCAGAGAAAATGATGATGAAATTGGAGCCTCTTGGCTCGGGCCGAGGCAGCCCTGCAGTGATCATATTAGTAGCTGCAAGCATCGATCGGTTCTAGCACTTACATTTCAAGCGTGACAAAACTGGGGGTAAATTAATTGTTCTCCAGAATATTAGGCATCAGAGTACATTAATCCTTTCCCGAGTAGTATGCCACATGAATACTAATAAACCCCCCAGACGCTCCACCACGCCTGCCTCTGCTCCATTCATTCCACGACTGCTTGCCTTTTTGTTTCAGCCATGTGCAGCTACATTTTTATTTTCGCTCCACATTGTTGTTCCTTCCTTTGTCTTTAAATTGACAGTGACATGAACAGACAGTGAAGTTCATTAATAAACCTCCATCTTCCATTTTGGTACACTATAATTCCAGCAGTCACTTCGTCATTTAAAAATGATGACAACCAGCCTCCAGCATTTTATAGTGGTGTGAAGAGGCAAATAAATTCAACAGAACTGAACCTTATAAAAAGAAGTTAAATAATGAGATTAAATACTGAATATTTTAATCATATAGGTGAGTACATTTACAACAAAGTGCCTGTTTATCTCACAGCATACACAGGGGAGTTAAAAAAGACTTACTGAATCAAATTAAAGCTGCAGTGCTTTCAGTTTAAACAACCAATTTTAATTAAAGGCTGTAAAAGAAGTTGTATAATTTCAAAGACTAAAGATCAAAATTTCAATTAGAAAGGTTCTACAAGTTTTTTAATAAAATTTTATTTTAGAAAATAGGTAGTTCTGGTCCAATGATCTGATTGGCTGAGCCATTTGGTTACATTCGTATCTATGCGTGAAACGTGAGAACATTATTTCAAACCCTGCTTCGTAAATGGAAATACAGATTAATATAAATATAAGCTGGAATCCTGTTACTCAGCGATGTTTACTTTAAAAACTGAACTATATAGTAATAAAACCTATTACATAAAATATATTTTAATAAGTTTAATCAGCAAACTTTTTCTGATCCTCGGAGAAGATGAAACTATTTGAATGTCATTGCTGTAGCTCCCTGGTTTTGGTGTAGCTGAGGAGCTGGAGTCACATTAAAAAGATTTTTTTAAAGAGCATTACACCTTTATCTTAAGGGATTAATTAAAACAGTGCAGCAAAAAAGTTTGTTAGTGATTCAGGAATTCAAACAAGAAGATTATTCCAAAGTTCCAAAGAGAAATAAAAACTCTCCCCCGGCCGTGATTATTCATTATAGCAACAAAAAGAAAAGCTTTTTCTGTATTAATTTCATATCCAGTTTAAAAAGACGAGACTAATATGATCAAAATATTTGATTCTATTTGAAACTTTAGTTGCAGAATTTTGAACAACTTATTAAATTTTTCTAACACATCATTCAGTGATCGATTCTTGATCCATGAATTAGTTCTTTGCACTTTGGAGGGAGAGTGTAACTCCTAACTTTGAGATTTTATAAAGATTACAAATGTAAGTTTGACAGCATTGTTAATGTGATTCGCAGAAGAGAAATCTAAATCGATTGTGACCCCTGAATTATTTACAGATGAATTAGAGCTGATCAAAGAGTCATCAACATTGAACACAGTGTCTGTTAGCGGGCATGGCACGCTGGTGAAGACCGCGGGCATGTTGAACCCAATACACGAGACAGGACCACAAGAGACAAATAAAAGTTAAAAAAGTGTATTTAAATTAACATTCTAAAGTATTATACAGATACTATATACCACACGATTCCTTAAAAGCCCACGTGACCTCTACAAACTAACCCTGCCGTCAGGTGGCACACGGCTCTCACAACTGCTTTAATGCAAAGACATTAACATCAGAGAGCATGTGTGCACCCCCACAAAAGAAACGAAAGGCAAAAAGGGAGCTCACCGGTGGGTTCCGGTGTGGAGATGCTGAGGGAGCCCCGTCCATTCACTCAGAGCACCGCCATTGAGCGAGGGATGATCCACCTCCACCAGCAGGATGTAGGGAGTCACGGCTGCATCTGAGCTACAGATACAAAAGTTATTCAAATTAATCTTTTCCGTGGCTGCAATTATAAGAACCTATTACAAATTACTTCCCATCCTATATTGACTTTCTATAAAGCAGGCCTCAAGCTCATTACCTGAGTAAACATCTTTTAGGTGTTTCCATGTTACTGGCTCTACATGGATGAAGATGACCTGACATTATTCTTCCTAGTTTAGCTTATTATTTATACACAGTGTTCACAGTTTGTTCTGACCTATATTTATATGATGTTAAAATATGACTTATTTTAGAAAATGCACCACTTTGCGCACAATTTTGATGCGAGTACAAGTTCATTTGCATTTTGATATTTATTCATCCATCCATTATCTTCAGCTTTATCCTCTATTAGGGTCGCGGGGGGGTTCCCCATGCCCATCCAGGGGAGAATGTTTCGGGCGCTGGGCAGATACACCCAGGACAGGGTGCCAATCTATCACTGGGAACACACTCACTCACTCACTCTCACACTCTATATGGGGCAATTTGGAGAACTCAATTGACTTGATCCATGTTTTTGGACTGTGGGAGGAAACCCGAGAACCCGGAGGAAACCCACACGGACACGGGGAGAACATGGAAACTCCACTCAGATGGGGATTCGAACCGGGAATCCCTAGCGCTGAGATGCGAACGTGCCAAACCACTAAGCCACCATGCCGCCCTGATATTTATTTTAACACAAATACAGAAATTAAATGGACAAAATTCTTACCTTCAGGATCATCTAACGCATCTGTGATTTGTATTTTGGTGAGTGAGTAACAGGTGCTGGTGAAATGGAATATAAAGTCTGCATACATGCGTTTTATTTTAAGAAAATAACAATATGCATGCTCTTCTCCATCTACTCCTACCCCCCTCCCCCACCCAAAACCGGGGTCCAAGTCAGTAAGCACCCTTCGCCAGTTGTTTCTGTGATGTGTTTTGCATCGGGTGAGCATGCTCTGAGGTCGATGTCTTTGTGCATGTGCAGTCGCAGCAGCAGTTGCCACCTGATGTACGGTGTTGGTTCGTGAGGGTCATGTGTGCGTTTAAGGTATCGCCCAACGCTTTGCGTGCCATGTGGGATGTGCACGTCTCCTGAAGTTTTATATAGCTTTTATTTTTGTTGATTTAAATAAACTTTTCAAACTATAATTTGCTTCTTGTGGTTCTGACTCATGTGGTTGGCTCTGGCACGCCCACGTTTTCACCAGCGCGCCCTGCTCCGTGACAACAGGTTTCCTTTTGCAAACCTAACGGACCTGAATGAACATAATTATGGAAATAAGGCAGAACTCTTCTTAGGTTCTTTATTTTAAGGGTTTTGGTTTAGAGCAATTAAACATAGTTAAAACTAATTATTAAAACTGACAAAATTATTTAAAAAAATACCATTTGTTATATATTTACATGATAAAAATGTCTTTGTAAATGTACTTTTTGTTGATAATTGAAATCTAAAGTAAGGTTTGTCATTACAGAAGTTATTGAAAGTAAACTGTGATATTTAAATGTTCTTTTCTCACTTTCTGTTCAGTCCAAACACAAGACAGATTTGTTTTTCACCTCCGTTTCAGCCCCTGTTCCACTCAGGAAGGTCGCTCCTCGGAAATGTACACAAAAAGTAATTCCACATTAAGAATCTCCGGGAAAAAAGAGAAAGGATTTAATTAAAATTCCAAGACAAGTTGGAAGGAATAAAGAGATTTTTGGTTTTCAAATGTGGCCTCTGCTTCCCTAAAAAGCATTATAAGTGATCAAAGTGCCATATGAGGCAACCACTGGCAGTATAGACTTACCCTAATGATTGCCATGTGCTATGTCCTGGGTCTTGTGAGTGTCAAGCAAAGACAGCTATGAAGAAAATCTCACAATCATGCAATATCACTTTTAAAGCATGATCTACAAGTGAGATTCAAAATATTATACATCACAACGTTCACTGTTCACGTAACGCATCAAATTTACATTTTGATATTAGTTTGGGATTTTCAACAGAGAATATCGAGTTAATGATCATTAATGGATTAATAATAAAGAGGTTCATTGGAGTTCTGCTGTCTCTCTGGATAGTGTGTCAGCCCCGTTTTGTTTACAGAGGGAAATTTGTTTCTACATTGGTTATAATCTCTACAGATTATAGATTATTTGGGTGGATTATTCTGAGCACAGCATTGACACCAATGTTACCGTAGGTGTTTTTTGGTTATATTTGTCCGAATTGTTCTAAATGTTTTAGGCATCAATTGTAAATTAGGTGACATTTAACAATTTGCGTAACTTTTCCATCATCCTTCTGTCTTTTATCATTATATATTATATATAGTATACAATACAGTATGTGGCTGACCATCTGTGCAGTCAGCATTTTTTGCAGCTCACATCCAAAACCTTATTCGGACAATCAATAAGTCATTGTGTTAAATCTGTGTGCCGGTGATTGAGTCGAACAAAGCAATGTGAGGGATAGGGAGAGTTCAGCAGACATCTCAATCTAAACGCATCAGATCTTTAGATCAGGCTGGTCTGCAGGACATCAACGGCCTTTTTCTACAGAATACATTCTTATTAGACATTTCTGTGCTTACTGCATGTTTCATTTGATCTATTCTAACACAGACACACACACACATATATATATATATATATATATATATATATATATATATATATATATATATATATATATATATATATATACACACACACACACATGTATGTATGTATGTAGTCATGTTACCCAAGACAAAAAGTGGCTGATGCCTGCGCTCCCTTACTCATGTGGCTCCAATCAGTTAATTACTGATGCATGGCTCCTCCACTTCTGCTGAACTGCAGGAGATGTAAGTGACAATAAAAGTCAAACACTCGCCGGTTGCCTGAGCCCCGGTTGGTTATTAGTATGTAAATGAAATCATCACAGCTGCTCGGTTCACACTCTAGAATGGGGGGAGAAGAGGAGCCTACGGAGTGAGAATTCTGATGCTGGTTTCTAGTGGGAGATGCCTAACTTCGAAGAATTGTTAATACAGCAGACTGCGAAGCTGCAAAGTAACCTGCATGTTCATGTGTAGTGCATCTGATCTATCACACTTTGTTTCGATTGACGGCCGGCTTTGCAGATTATTTTACCATAGTTTTACCACATCGAAAAAACCATGCATAGTCCTTAATGCAATGTCCTTAAACTATCAAATTTAGACAAAAGACAAGTTTCTAAATCAGTATAACAAGAAAATTGATCATTTTCCACATCCACTGAATAAACACATTCTTAACAAAGAAGCAAATGATTTTTGCCATTAAACAAAACACAGGGTGTGAGTTAAATGCTGCCAAAATTCAGATTAAAATTGTTTCCATATCTGCTCCCCATACGTAGCGCCCATCTGCTCCTCGGTTCTGCGTGTTCTGTGACAGCCAGCAATAACATGAGTAAATCTGTCCTAACATGGTAAAAAAAAAAAAATGCTGTTTTTAAACTCTCAGTTCTGCTGGGGTTACATTCATAGATCTCAGGGATCTGTTGATGGAGTGAAAATGTCATTCATTTGAGAACTTTAATTAAGCTCTCAAAGCAGATTAGCAGCTCGTTGAGGTTACAGTTGTGCGTAATGTTACTGTCGACCAACTGACTTCAGACAAAAAAGTGGTTCTGCTCACGCTTCTCATGACCTGCGAGCCACCTCTTCAAATTCTGTTCTCTCTGAATTATTTTCAAAAAGTAATGGCATTACTTTAAAAGTTTTAAAAACAACTTATCATCAGACGGATTAAAAATCAGTTCGTGCTTAAAGTAAAAACATGCTTAAAGAGTAAAGAAATTTATAATTTGTGTCTTAAATAACATTAATATATCATGTTCTGTCTGGGTGTCTAAATACAAGTTATAAATCATTTAAAGTGAGTATTTTGTGTCATGGTAATAAATTGTTTTAATGTTTATTAGAAATCCAATATTATCACAAACTACATCCTTATAAATACATAAAACACCAGTTTGATTAAACTATAAATTGATGAATTTGGAATTGTTTGTGTTTAGTAGTTATTTATTAATTGGTTGATCTGAAGGGCAATATGTCTGTATAAAAAAAAAAAAAAAAAAAACATGAACCTATTAGTAGAATGGAGCCACGTGACTTCATTTTCTGATTTTTAAAGGTTTTGTTAATGTTTATAGTACCAATAACATTACATGTCTTTTTATTTTGATGTCTGTAAGACCTTCTAAGAAAATGGCTGAAATAGCTGTTCTGAATTCAACATGAGATTTATCAGGTTTACAGTTACAAACAAAGAAAAAATAAAACAAACCATTAAAAAAATTTAATATTACTTTTGGTCATTTATGATTTGAGAAAATAAAATTAGTGACTGGAAAAAAATAATAAACCTATAAGATTAACAGATATATTAAAGATAAAATAAGAGTCAGTTGTTTTTAATGGATGTGTGGACGCCCTGCATTATTTAAAGAACAGCGAACTGTCAAAGTCGGATTTTCATTATATTTTTTGTGAAAGTTCATCACGACATGAACAAATTACTTTATGGACCTGAGAAAAACAGTTCTCATGCTCATCAATGCTCATCAGAACACAAAGTACATGGTCCTTACATATTCCCTTTAGAGTTTGCTGGTATGAATCAGAAATGATTTTTCCATTAATGATGGTAAGTCATCTTGGCTCAAACGCAGCAAAACGGGTCCAGACCATGATAATGATACCACAACTCATAAGCATTACCGTTAACATGATGAGAAAGGCTTAGTCGCTTAGAAGTTAACTTGGATTGCTTTGTAACCTCACAGAACGTCACCTGCCCTGTTCTAGTCGTGATATCAGTGGGTTAACCACTCCTGAGGGGGTATGATGGTTTGATTGTGGATAAGTAGAGTCCAGACTGTATGGATCATTGATTCCTCGGCACTGTTCTGAGCCATATTACACTTTAATAACCATGAAAGGATCATAAATAAAGTCAGATTGTAAATTAAACGGACTAATTTTATATCCGTTAATTTTAATGCTTTGATTGCATATGCCTCTCACCAATACGTATTTATTTATTTATTTATAATATTATTATTATTATGCTTTGTGTAGGAAGTTTTATTGACTACAAAAGCATGCTGGGAGATGGTGTGCAGCGGCGCTCGCTGTTAGAATGATGGGGTAATGGTATTTCCTGCATATTTCAACTTCACAACTTCAACTGCGTAAAATTGTTTTTGATCTCAGGTCACATTTGGCAAGCACGTGTAGCTGCTTTTCATTTCTGCCTCAGCAGTGTGAACCACGGCCGTGCAGGAATATTTTAATATTTACATTTAAATAATCAGACGATGGTAATCACGCCGACTGCTGTTACTAGACGTAATTTTAAGCATTTAAACGGCGTCGAATGCAACAAACTGTTTATTTGGTATGGCTTTCATTACAGAAGGTCAGAAAATAAGAGTTGTGTTTTCATCTCACCTTCCCCCTACCTCCACTCTTTCTCCCTCCGTGATTAAAAAACATAATCAGCATCTTATTATCCCTGATTTGCATGGTAACAGCATGAATATTATGATGCTGTTTCTGGGGGTAGGGAGAACTTAATGAATGCGACAGCCTCTTCTGTTGAACTAATTTTTGCCTCATCCATATTCAGAGACCAGTTAAAGTTGCCAAGCTAAAGTGAAGATGGGTAAAAAAAAAAAATCATATTTTATTCTCACAATAGTCCATACTGTGACTGATTTGCACCTACAGCCTGCAACTGGACATGCTGAAAAACCAAAGTTTGAGAGATGCGTGTGTTTTATTAACGATACAGCTGTGTGTTATATCAGTCATTCTAATTCAGATTTATTTTTAGCCATATTAATGCCTATCTGTGCATTTTAGCTATGCACCATATGTTCCATTAACTCTTTTTCGGTGCTCAGAGTGCCGATCCATAATACAGAAGCATTCATTGTTGAAATGCACTCCATGTTTGAAAGTAAAGCACAGTTTAAACAGAAGAACGCTGCACCAAACTGATGCTGCCAACTTTTTTGCGAATGAAATAGCACGTCCTGGTAAGTTGGACGATTTCCAGTTGTAGTAACTATGAAGACTGGGCCACACTTCAGTACAGATGTCCAACCTGTACATAAAATAGAGCCTGGCTGAGCAATTCACACTTTTTTCTTCTTCCCCCTCCCCGTTTCTCCCTAAAATGAGAAATACTACTGGGAGGCTCAGGACAATTTTATGTAGGAGTGGGGAACAAAAATCAATATTTAATTATCTGTGAGCTCTCTGTGTCACTACATCTTTAGATCTGTTGGGTTGCGAGGACAGGGTCTGTAAGCAAGTCCGTCACTGACAAGGCTGCCACCTTTCAAAGCTCCTATTGGTCTGTCTTAAATCACTACAGGAGTGATGACTGAAAAGCTGCTTATAACTTTCCTCATTCAGTTCACTTTTCTAAAGTCTCCTTCAAAGAAGCAGCTGTGGGTTTCTGCATAATCTGATCAAAACATCATAACCATGTGCTTCATATCTCTCACTCTGAATTGCTATACACTAGACATCAACCTGTTCCATTTAAAGTCTTATTTAAACGGTTGACTTGCATGATATTATCAGTATTGCTTGCAGCGCTGAGTAATAATCTCACAATATATAATTCACATCACCGAACGCCTCAAAGAATTTGGAAGAATAAAAACAGACAGCTTACAAACGTACAGTTTGGAGCGGCGAGCCGTAGCTTTAAGTTTCTTTAAGTTTGTCTACGTCCTACTCTTTCTTGGCATGTCCTCTGTGTTCAGAGCTAGAGGACGCGGCAGAAGATTGGAGGTATTTCAGTGAGTTTAATGCTAACACACAGCCGATCGATACACTTCACCAACAAAGGTACAGAGTTAAGGCAAATAAAAGGCACAGGCACATTAGGGTGTAGTCAAGGCCAAAGTGATCTGACAGTGAGGCTTTTTGGGGATTCTTCTGGTTGGACAGTTTACCTTTGGACAACAAGACTCTTGGTTCCCTCAGTCTTTAGTGTTAGATAATTTTTGATAACTGCCTAAACATTTTGATTAGAAAAATCATTGGAACCAATAGAATTTATAACTACTGTTCTAATGGTTCCATCAGGCCGGCTGCCCTTGCCCCATTAACTGGAGAATTGAGGCTAAGAACATAGCCATTTTTTTCTTAACATCACCCCAATGAGCAGTGTGCACTTTCCTCAGTTAATGCTTACTCTCGCAAGTTCATGTTAAATTGAGTGCCTCATCTTCATTGCAAGCTGTAAGGCCATTGATTCAGTCCTTTTAATCAATTTATTCAATTAGTCATACATTCGTCTCTTTGCTTGTACCACCATTCTCCTTTTCTCTCCTTGTGGGTCTCCTGAGATTATTGGAGAAATCATCCAGTGGCTTGAGAACTGGTGAGAATACGAAACTAAACCATTAACCCCCTAATGAAAGAGGAAAATAAAATAAAACGCACAAAAACAATAAATCTGGGCTTTAAATTAAAGGTGGATGAAAATCGACTGTATTTATTATTTGGAACTATACATTTTTATATCACACTTTGCATTTTAAGCTTAATGTTGGGCATCAGAATAAAATAAAAATGTTTTTATATGTTTAAAAACATGATATCTTTACTATTATTTGATATTACGTTTACATTTCTTTCCCATTTACAGCAAACTCAGCTTTATATGTTTGATATAATTATTATATGATATACATATCATTATATGTAGATCAAATAGAGCATTTAGAGCATGGTAAATAGTGTGTGTGTGTGTGTCGGAGGGGGTTTGGTGAGGGAGTTTGGAGCTTGCACATTACGTATTCAGCCAACATATCTGAAGCTCATTTAATCAAGCTGTGATGAGGAAAGATGCAGAAAGGATGAGATTGCCCTTCACACTGATAGGGTCCGGCCAGGGCAAGCGCAGAGCCAGCCGAGGTCTGAGCAGGCAGACAAGGCAACGCTCAAATTATGGAAATATATTCTGCTCTCCTTCTCCTTCTCATTCCTTTCACTTCTCCCGTGTCCCTCTGGTGGAATGTACAATGACGGTCCGTTGTTTTAATCTTGGAGGTAAAATACACTGCGTGCTCTCACATGCATGTATATGAAGCGCCATCTTGCATATGGAAGGATTCAAAGCTGTTTGAGAGCACATTAGCACCTCAGCTCCGTCTGAAGACTGAACCACTCATCATACACCAGTCAACATGCTGAGCGAAGGGATATGTTATTTTAATAAAGAAAATAACTGAGGACAACATCTGTACAACAGTAACCCTCCCAATACATTCTGAATAATCTTATTTGCCAGGTGGAGTAAACCACTCTCATCCATCCATCCATCATCAAACCCACACGCATACGGGAAGAACATGCAATCTCCACCCAGAGTGAGATTCGAACCAGGATTCCCCAGCTGTGAGACCCCACCGTGCCGCCCCACTCCCATCCCATCCCCCAAACATCCTCTCTAACATACTAACAGACCTTGTTGTGATCTACAACTGTACCGTCTTAAAAACAGAATGAGCATGGTTAAGTCCTTAATTCCCTCTTATCCCGTCACATATTTTCTCACCCTGTATGTCATCACTTACTGGAGTATTAGCTGAGATTATTCATACTTTTTACTAGGTTCCTCTTATTTGGTTTTTAGTCCTTCCCTTTCTTCAGATCATGGCTTAGGCACAGTGCAGGTTGGTTTAATCTTTAGTTTTTAATATTGCTTTGTTGCTGAAATTGTATTAAACATTTTTTAAGATTGTATTAATGGACACTTTACCGAATCACAGTTTGTAAATAAAAAATAAATAAAAAAAAAACTACCCAGATGTTAGTTTACCATCTGCAATCGAGGTAAATGCATCAAATGAGGGCGTGGCACAGCACATTTCCAACATCTGGTCACACCAACCAATCAAACTTTCAGCTCCTGCGTTATTTAATGTAATCCTGCTTTTCCATCTGCCGTTGATACCCATCCAGTTCACCAGATCGCTGATTACAACCAACTCTCTTTGTTTCTGCCTAAGTTTTTTTTATTTGCGTGGCTTTGTGCTTCTCTACCTTCTGCTTCTCAGTGGATTCCGTGACATTGTTCTGCCCGTAGTTAAACTCTCTTCTCTGATCTCGTCTGCTTCTGTCAAATTTCTGCCGGCCGCTGGCTGTTGACGTGATCGACGTTAGGAGTTTGTTCTATTTACAACTTCACACTGTACATCCCTGAGTTTTTCAGCTCCACCCACTCACAACCTCAACCAGCATCATCAAATAACAAACTATGTAAAAATTACAAACCAATGTTCGACTAAACTCCAGAGAACATCCTGAATACAATGAGCACACAATTCAATAGCTTTTTGAATAGCTTCAAATTTTTATCCATTTCTGCCTCAAACAATGCTCAAGACCGAGAGAAATAAACGAAACAAATAAAGCTTAGCTTAATGTGGAACCGAAGCAGTAGACCAGCAGACGCCCCTCCTGAACAGAAGCTGAAGCATTTGGACCAGTTATTGTTACCGAATTGATTTATTAGAACATCCTGTCAGAAGTGACCTCACCAGAACGTTATGATAACATGAATCCGTTTTCAGATCACACACCCGATCAGCCCCCTCCTCATGCTGCCCCGTCACTGATCTGGAGAGTCTTCTAGATTTTGTACAGTGAGCTGAAATGACTCTGGAAAGTTATCAATCAAATCAATGTTTAAATCAATGATAAATCAATGTTATCAAAGTTCTGCTTTGCAGTGAACTGCGATGTCAACAGGACAATAAATGCTGTTTGTAAAAAAAACTATTTTCCATCAAAAACTATTTTCCAAACTAAAACATTTAAATTCACAAAGCTGAATAAAGAACGCTCGCTGAGGAGAAGGTTTAAGACTCGATCACAGAGTCGACAGGACGAACAATGCTGTTCAAAGATTAAGAGTCACTCGTAGAGTCGACAGAATAAAGCATGCTCTTCGAGCTAAAAGATTTCGCCCACATTCAGCAAGAGGTTAAAAGAATTCAGCATCGAATAGCTTTTTTTTTTTTATCCCGGCAGTCTTAAGCCCCTAACTGTTCATAAATACTCACACTGAATTTCTTGGTCTGATGGACTCATGTATGGCAAGGGGCATGTTCTGATATAAGGTAAGGGCGCATTACTACACGGACAGCTTAGAACTGAATGCTGTAGCTAGCTATGTCCAGTGAATTGACGAGCGCGTTCCTCCAAGCTGAAGCACGTATGGTGATGTTCCAGCATCCACACTTCGCTTGAAGGAAACCAGGAGATTGGGCTACGGTTAATGATTGGCCTCAGATGCACCTGCAGGATTCGGGCGCGCCACAAAACGCGTAAATATATTAAACCACTGCAACGTACAGCCACATTACAATGATTAAATATATTTAATAATAAATTATATAAATAAATATGCTCTTTATTTGATCCTCAAAAGAATGCTCACATTGTGCATTAATCTTTGTTCGATATTTTTAGCCAACCTGAAGACACCCCAAAAACTAATTATTACTCTTAGTTCTAGCTTTTTGTTGCCAATTTATTTATTACACCAGAAACCATAATACACCATCATGAAACAGCAATGTTTTTGCCTCAGCTGCATGATCATTATGCCAATTAGTTGCTCTGAAGTTGGAATAAAATTCCACAAAAAGACGCCTAATACGCCTTAGGTCACCACAAAAGAATAATTATCAATTACAGTCGAATTTATAAAGTTGTATAATTTTGCTACGTGGAATCCAGCTTTCACTTTTAGCCAGTCAAATAAATGTACCAGTTAATAATTGGGTGAAGAAGATGGAATGACCTGGCCTCAGAGACTTTGAAGGGCAGCCAGCCAGAGAGAGATAGAGAGAGGTGCGATACTCTCCTCCATTATTCATTAGGACTTGTTAAGCGTCTCAGGCAGCTAAGGTGGATCTCTGCATTATTATGATTCTGCTTTGCCGGCTCCAATAAGACCTCTAACTCCTGCAAGCAGAAGGCCTGTCATCCCCCGTTGACTTTAATTATAATTTCTATTCCCCCAGCTTTCCTCTGCTCTGTGGTTTTCAATCATCACATACACACACACACACACATACACACCGATGTGCTCTCCTCTGGAGAGATAATAAATAAAAGCACCACCCCTGCTATGCTGTATAGATTCTATAAAACTAATGCTACTAATTGCAAACATGCCATGACTCTCTGCATTCCAACTGGAATAAACACACACTGGGCTTGCTGTTATTATATACTGTACTGTGTTTCTGTGGACATTTCATTAGTAACACAAAACAAATTTATCACGTTTTTTTTTATCAAATCTTTTCATTTATTTAAAAACCTGAGGGGGGGGTTCTCTTCATTTAGCACAGAGAAATTTATAAGAATAATATCGCCATCTGGTGCCAATGCGTTGTCATTTCACTAAACAAATTTGATAATAAAAGATGTTATTTAATTAAAACACATTATGTTCTGAATAGCATATTTTTATCAATGAATATAAAAGTACAAACCTTAAAAAAATAAACTGTGGAGTAAATTTGAAAAATAACCGTCTCGTCATTTTCATTTTACCTTCAGATATTCCACATCATTAAATGCTTACTCATCTGTTCATTTTCTGGGCCGTTTATCATAATTACGGGTGGCGGCGTTGTCCATCACACGGCTGACAGACAATCACATTCATGCACACTGTTCGTTGAACGTGCTAAAATAAAACACCGACAGTGAGGTTACCTCCTCGGTTCTTGTTATCCGGTGGTATTTATCTGCCCTGTGTAAAGACTTTACATTTTATTATATTGCCTATTTTTCTCCACAATATTTTGACCTCATCAAGCTCGTCCGCCTCTCAGTGCTGGGGGATCTAGGTTAGAATCCTGATCTGGGTGGAGTTTGCATGTTCTCCCCGTGTCCATGTGGGTTTCCTCAGGGTTCTCAGGTTTCCGCACACAGTCCAAAAACATGGATTCAAGGTAAATGGTCAGCTCTAAATTGACCCTATCTAAAAAGTTGTGACACCAAAGCTTATAAACACACTGAAAATTCTGCTTAAAAAACTTGAATAATAATAAATTATAGTTGCAGCCTTGGGCGGGGGGGGGGGTTAAGTTCCGAAGGACTCTCCTGGTTCAAATATACTTTTAAAGAGGGTTTATTTGTGGATCAACCGGGAGAACATGACCACATTGGTATTAACGCCATCATCTGCTACCTTTATCATTTAATTATGATCCTTAATTAGATAGTGCTTAAAACTGAACATTATTGGAGCCACACTACCATCTAGTGGACATGCTGCGCAATGTCAGAACCACACAACCACAAAAAACAGACGTGTGTTTATTTAGAGTAATAAAGAATAGTTGGTAAATCATGACGATGTCACTGTATGATTATGGATTCATCTGAATGATTAGTTTTGAGTTCTTTGTCTGTTGAACCGCAGATTAAACGCTGAATGTGAGCTCTCATGTTTTAAGGTTAAATATATTTTTTATTTCAGGTGTAAATGTGTTTAGTATCTTTTCATAAATTAACATAAATGTATGAATTAAAACTAAAATCTGCCGTAACTGTGGAATCTCGAGAGAGTGGCTTGTTAAGAACTCAGATTTCTAACATGCACAGAAAAACAAAAGCGACAATTACAGTGAAAAATTTATCAAAATAAATAAAATAATAAAGCTGGAAACTGTGCTGAGGACTCAAACACGAGGAGAGCGCAAAAAAATAATAAAGACAGCAGAACAAGAGAGGAGCATGCCATTAAAATCACTACTCACATGAAAAGAAGCGTAAAGATCCGAACCGAACCGACACCTGGACCAGGAAAGAACCGAACAGAAAAACACCTGAGACAAGGTGAGGCTAATTAACATAATGAGCAATTAACAATTAACAAAAGCGAGGGAGAAACAAGCTAAACGAAAGAACCAACATCCCTCTGATGATGCTCTGCTCCGAAGTGTTTTAAACTGTTTTTAGTTTATTTTTATTAAGTTCATAGTTTGTATTGTACTGAATCGTTTATCACTTTGTCCTTTTGATGCAGACTTTATGTTTTCATTCTTATGTTTGTAAATTAAATTTCTCTTTATCTGATTTATTGGATCTGAGTCTCTCCTCTCTGATCTCGCCGCCATATGAAGCAGTGCTATCCTGTCGCCTCTGGAATTATAATTGTGTTTAGCGCCATCTAGTGGCAGATATAAACATCCAGCTCAGTGGGAATAACTACATTTTTTCATTTCATGATTCATGATTTATCATTTTTCATGAACTTTTATGATTCCTTCCTTTGTCTCAGCTGAACATCTCTGTTGTTGGATCCGGGATTCAGGCCAATGCGCTCGAGATGTCCTCTTTTTATTTAAGACTAATTAGCAGATTTATTCTAATGCAGGAATCTGTTTTTGAACTGCACATTTCAGAATGTTTCATCAGAATTAAGAGATTCAATTTCTTCTTTTATCTTGATGTAAAAATATTGTGACTGAATACAGCTCTCATATCTCTGGATGTCTCTCATATCTTTTTTATTTTATTTTCTGCAGGAAGGTTAACTTGTGCTTTAATATTTTTGGGGCATGTCTCTTAACACTAAATTAAACAATTAAAAGGACATCCTTAAAGAGTGCTGATTTCATCATTTTAGCCAGAGGTTAAATACAATTACAGTGAAGCTACATCATCACACTCACACAAAACAAAGTATAGATATTAATCATATTATTAATTAAAGTAATGTTTTTGAGAGAGCAAACTGAATTAAACCCTGTAATAATAATCATTTGTGTTTTGGGGTGTCATTGTAAATCACAGCATCTTTACCTGATTCACTTTAGAGCGAGTGTGTGATTATGAAAGACAGTGTTCTTTAAATCAGGTCTTTATTGTTTGGCGTGCCTCAGGGCTGGAATGATCTGCTCTGGAATTCCTGATTTTGGGTCACGGTGTCCAACAGCAAGACGGAACATGTCTTAGCAGAAACAGGAATGGAACACGGAATAGCATATGATTTGTTTGATGAAAAATTAAAGTAAATCTAGTTGTAAATATTTTATTTCATCATTAAATTGTACAAATGTTTAAAAAATAAATAAAAAAGGAGGATATGCAAATGATATGTTAAACCCTGTTTGGTAGACAAAACCACAACACTTAGTGCTCTTGTTTCACAGCAAGTAGTTTCTTGGTTTGATTTCGGGACAGGGAGGACATGCTCCTTTCAGTGTAGTGTTTGCATGTTCTCTGTTTTTGCATTGGTTTCCATCAGGAGCTTAAGGTGTTTCTCTGGTTACCACAACGAAACTCATGGCATTGATTGTAGATTGTAGGTTTAAATCATCTTTGTGTCATTGATCTATATTTATATAGATTTATATATATTATTTATATAGTCTCATATTCTAACAGTGCTATTACGGTTACACTGTATTCCTGTTAATTATCCTGTTAATTATGTTAAGTTTTTATTAATAGAATAATATCTATTCACCCCACGTTAAGGTCGTACTGTGTGTTTTGTTCATATCCTTCTTTGTCTAAACAGGTTTTATTTTGCATGTGGTCTGTGGTACCTTATCTTGAACCTGCACACTGTTCTCTGTCTTTGACGGTTGTAACTCAGGAAGAACTCTGCGTTTGACCTGAATTCCCAGCAAGCCGAGACTCATTTGAATGCAGCTTTGCATCGTTCTGAATGTTTCATTCTGTTTTCACTTCAGTAACCTACCCGTCCGAAACCCATTTTGTTTACAGCGTCCTGTTCCACCAAGAGGTATAATGGAACCCTGAACCAGAGAAAGTCCTCCTTTAACTACAGTACCAGTCCAGTCCAGTGCAACGGAGAACATGGAGAATAAAAGGAGCAGAATGGGGGGGGGGTGCTGCTTACAACAGGATCCTGCACTTCTTTAGGAAGCTGTGTGTGAACAAGCAACAGGGGAACACACGGGGCACAACATTCATTTTTAAAAAGGCTTTATTTTGCCAATTAAAGTGTTTATACACCAAATACTGCACTTTAACTTGGAACTTTAACTTTTACTAAATGTAACGGGTATGCAACGTACATTATGCTCTCTCTCTCTCTCTCTCTCTCTCACAGAGCAGCTTTCGGCATCTTTTCACTGCAGACAGGAGAAGAGATTATTGTAGGGATGAATAAATAGAAGGTGTTAGCTTTAATCTACCTGTTCAGCGTCCCAGCCCTGCCCTCTGCTCAGAGACACATGTCGACTTGTGCAGAGTTTCTTAATAAATATCACATTTATCAAATCACTCTTTGGATAAACTTTTTAGTTAGAATTTTTTGCCAGATGATGTGAGAAGTGCTTGAGGTGGAAACCCTGCTTTAGAGGGCTGATTGGTAGAAAAGACTGAGCATTGATCTAGCTCTGCAGCGTAATATACTCTTATACACACACACACACACACACACACACACACGAACTACACTTTGAAACAGCTTGCATATAAAGACCATTGTGAACTAAAAGGAAAGAAAAATAAATTAATTAATTTTAAAAAGCCATCTGAATGTCAAGGTTGAACAGGAGAACTGAACATATAAATCAGTCAATACAATATTTGTTGGAGTCGTTCACCCATTTAGTTACTGAAAGCTTGTTTATGCTTTCCCTTAAAATAACATCAGAAGTAAAGTCTATAGAATGTTAAAGGGAGAACAGATCATGTTCACTAGTAGAACAAAACCCGAAAGAGGAAATCTTTATTTAAAAAGCACAACGGGCATGCAAAAATAAAATGATAGAAGCATACCTGTTGACATGATCTGCAGACAGCGCTGAAGCTCTGATGATTGGTCTCCGAACCTGCCATCAACAGAAAAGCACTGAAACACATCATCACTGTTCCAATGCATTCCTTACTCATTATGATATCACAGATGGTAAAAGAACAAAACCAGCCCAAAAACACAAATACATACAGTTATTCACCACCGCTGAGATTTCCACATGCACCATGTCCCATCACGCAGACGGTGTCATGCAGACGGTGTCATGCAGACGGTGTCACGCAGACGGTGTCACGCAGACGCTGCCCGTCCAGCTTTCTGGTAGAAAAGATAAACAGCTCACTGTCCCATAGAGAAAAAAAGATCCCAGTTCAAATATTTATACCAAATATACGTCTTTATGTTGCTATAGGAGAACAGACTAATGTTGAAATTGTGAGTGACCAACCTCAAAAGTTCGTCTGTAAGGCTGTAAGGTTCGTCTGTAAGGCTGAATGCTGATTGAGGACTTTTTTGAGTTCATGCTGCAGTAGGTCAATGTTGTCACCTTATTTGGTCATTATTATTTACACATTTAAGCAAAAAAAAAAACAGTTACAGCATCTTCACCGCCAACACGTCAAAAACTACGAATACTTAAATATTGTAATGACTTAGTGTTTCAAAGTATTTAGCTTTGTCCATTTTGCCACCGAACAAGGCAGCTGCTGCTTTCCTGAGAAAGCTCTTTGCAGGACTGGTGTGCTGAAGGTCCGGGGCTGACAGGCAGCAGCTGGCAGGCAGTTTGTCTGGAGTAAAACCCTAAACACACAGACAAGCCATCAAATCTCATAATCTCATCCAAATAGTATTTCATTTGAAACTCCTATGCACACGTACATGACTGAAAAAATCATGTTGTAAGATATCGTTCAGCCTCGGCCTGTCCTCTGGGTTTTTAGACAGTATGCAGCTAATGAGATGTCTGGCCTGAGAGGACAGTGTGGACGGCATGCTGTAGCAGGCTTCTCGTATGCACCAATAAGTCTCCTTTAAATTTGAGGTTTCAAACGGTGGTCTACCCAACAGCATCGTGTACCTGATAGGACATGACACCATCAGTTTAAAACATCACAATAACATACAGGATTTTAGTTTCACCCTGAATCAACTTACATAACACAACCAAGAGCCCAGATATCGGACTCACAGCCATGACCTTGTTTGTTAAGGACTTCAGGAGACAGGTAGTTCGGGGTTCCGCATATTGTTCTTCTTCGATTTTCAGCTGGTTCCAGTTTGGTTGCCAGACCAAAGTCTCCATCTTAAGCTCCATTGCTTCATTAATGAAGAAGTTACCTGAATTATGAGAACCAGTCGTTAAAATGCATGTTTTTTTATTATTATCTATTTGCTAAAATTGATGAAGCATTATAAAAATCCTGTCCCATCATGAAAATAAGTCAGAGGAAATCCGCTGATCGAGATTTAAACCTGGTTTTCATTTTTTAAAAATAAATTTTCAGAACTCTTGACAAAAAAAAAAAACTCACTTATTGCAAGTTTTAAAGCAAAACGTAAACATACAAAACATATTCATTCATTCATTCATTATCTCCCGCTTTATCCTCTATTAGGGTCAGCCCATCCAGGGAAGACGTCTCGGGCGCTGGGCAAAAACAGGGCGCCAATCCATCGCTGGGCACACACACACACTCACACAGACACACTCTATATGGGGCAATTTTGAGACTTCATTGCCTGATCCATGTTTTTTTGGACTGTGGGAGGAAACCGGAGAACCCGGAGGAAACCCACGCAGACACGGGGAACATGGAAACTCCACCCAGATGGGGATTCGAACCGGGAATAGGCGAAAGTGCCATACAAAACCATGCCGCCTTATTTTTTATGAAATAAGTAAGAACATACATAATGAATAAAGTAAGATTTTGGTAATTACATTAATAACCCACCTAATTTAAGGTCTCTGTGAAGGACATTGTGGTCATGGAGGTACTTCAGACCTGAGATGATCTGTTTCAGGTAGTACCTGACCTCCGGTTCTGTAAACACCTTGCGGGCCTTTAAAATGTGGGCCAGTGACTGGGTACCAAACATTATTTTAATTAGATCTTCTCTTTAGCATCAGACTTTATTATTTCAGAGTGAATTGTCGGCTTTAATACTTACTCTCCTGCTGCAGTACTCCAGAAGAATGTAAATATTGTCCTGGTCTTCAAAATGATGATGGAACTGAACGATGTGTCTGTGGCTGAAGGCGATGTGCAGCTGGATCTCTCTGTCAATCTGAGGAACATCAGCAAGAAGGTTCTGCTTCAGAACGCAGACAAGTCACAGCAGGAGAGAGAGAGAGGGGGGGGAGAGAGGGGGGGAGTGAGAGAGAGAGAGGGAGTGAGAGAGAGGGGGGGGGGGAGAGAGAGAGTTAGGGAGTGAGAGAGAGTGAGAGTGTGTGTGAGAAAGAGAGAGAGACCCAATGAGAGAGAGAAAGAGTGTGTGTGTGTGTGTGTGTGTGTGTGTGTAAGAGAGAGAGAGTGAGGAACACACCTTGTCTCTGTGCTGAGGTTTGAACCCTGGACAGCGGGGGATCATTTTCACAGCATATTTTTTCCGAGTCTCCAAATCTGTTAATTCGTAACATTTAGCGAACCCACCCTGTAAAAGATCAAAGGAGCCGCCTTTAGTGCGGGGTTTACAGTTCCTCGGTGTGAGGGGAGGGCTGCAGGACTTTCATACCTTTCCCAGAACTTTCCCCAAACTGAAGCGTCGTCCTGAGATCGAGTCCGATATAATCCGAGACATGTCCTCAGACTCGTCCTCACTGCTCCGCAGGGTTCCGCCGGGTTCCATGTCCAGTCTGCAGATCTGTGTTCTCAGACATGCTTCAGTCTGCAGACTGTGTGTTGGTGGTGCACTCTGCACTCTGAGATCCGAACCTCCTCCGTCCGCGGGAGGAGTCGCTTTATACACCAGCACACCTGTACATCTGACACTGGGACACTAGAGGGCGCTGATGCTAACCCTCTGCAGTACACACGCACACGTCTTTGTTTTTATAAGTGAATATTTGATGTAAAGGTTTATATCGGTATATTAATGGGGTTTGGCTGCAGCAGCTCCATCTCATTCACCAGGCCTCAAACAATTGGTTTATAAATATATGTCTCCGGGAGTGCACACATACACATCAAACCACAAATCCAATGAAATATGATAGTAAATTTTGTTATTTATTTTGTATTATTTGTCAATTTGAAGTTATTTCAGTGACGTGTGAGTTTTCATTTCTTTAACAGAAAGGTACCAACAATTTTGTACATTATATATATATAACACTAATCAAAAGTCTGGACACAACTTTTTGCTCCATCATATATTTTCATTATTTAAAATGGTAATTTCAAAAACTTTACGTTACATTTTACAAATGTTACATTTTAAAAACTTTTTACAGAATTGTTTCATAAGTATGATTTGCAGAATCATTTACAAGATAAATGCACTGCGAGTTATTAGAACTGCTTTATATTAAATGTGCTTACATAATTATATTCAATTACTTTTAAAACACTATACATAGAAAGGTACACGTTAACATCCAAAACATTAATATAACCAAAATATTTCTTTAGTTTGCTTTAAAATTTGCTGGGTGTTTATAATCTCCCTTCCGCACCTGGTGGGAAATGAGAACAATTAAAAGTCATGGAATCTACAAACACATAAAATAAAAATGACACTGGGTCAAATGCAAGATGTGGTGTGCGTTTAATATTTGACCTTTTCTGTATTATAAATGACTTCAGGATCAGGTTGGCCATAAGCTGGAGGATTGGCATGAGGGTCGTAGCCCAGTCGGCTAAGCATGGGAGCAATACTCTCCATAACCTCCAACACATCATCTGGAACGTGACCGACCCAACGCGTGAGTGCCTCCAGGTTAACTGGTTTGATGACCTGATCAGTGGATCGCTCTATTCTGAAAACACGAAAAGGGGTAAACTTTGAAAAGTGAGCTTCAAACATTTGTGGAACTGCACGCAGGGGAAAAAATAAAAAATAAAAAATAAATATTGCTACCAAAAAGACCTGAAAGTGTGATAAGGATCAGTAAAAATATTTGGTTAATTTTTGGATAAGAAACTTGTAATAAAGTCAAAAAAAAAAAAGAATTATATATTTGATATAGCAGTAACTTACCGAGAAAGAGAAACACCACCAGGCCGCCCAATAGCCTCTTCATGGTGAAGCACTCCCTCGTGCCATGTTACAGTCAGGAACTGCAGCACTCTTGCCATCGTGGTTCGTGGCTGTAGAACCAAATTTTCGTAGTGAACAGTTAGACACCGTGCAGGCCCGACCAGGGCACACTGAAACATCATGGCTTCAGTCGCTTGGTTCCATTTCAGAAGACAGTCCCGGTAGCTGGAGAGGTTGAAACCAGCAATAGTTACTCGCCTCGAAATCATGGAGTGCACAGAAGCCCGGCCGTCACGTAGCATGAGAATAAACTTCGAGCTGAAAATCACAGAATTAAAAATATTAGGGACGACAAAACCTTAAGAGAAATTGGTGGCGATATGTTTGTGTTATTCTTTTATTAGGTCACTCACTTGGGAAAGATATTTGAGAGGTAGACTGAGCTCTTTAGAGTAAATGGATCCTTATTGCAGAGCAAGGACGCAGGCTCACCGTGACGAGCCATGACCTCAAGCAGGAACGCAGCTGTGGCAGAGTCCAGCATTTCTTGCGTGGCGAACTCTTCATCTACAGCTCCATGCTCCTCATCCAGTTTCTTCCACTCCTGCCGCAGTGCCAGCAGCCTAGGAATTACACGCGTCTCCTCACCGCAGCGGATATCCGGATGGGCATCGAGCATGGCACGCATTAATGTGGTGCCCGAGCGGGGCACACCACCCACAAAAACCACAGGTGAATCCGGAGTGTACTGGTACAGGGTTTGATTGCTGCCTTTCACTTGGACCAAGATGGTTTGATGTCTTTCATGGCATGTTAGCATGTAGTACAACACCGACATGGTAGAGTACATTCCAAACACACACCATAGCAGGATAAGTCCACGTCTTAATGACAGCCGCATTACTGGTTTACATGGCTTCTGCTCCTCCAGGCTCACAGATATCAAAACATTAGAGCAACTGGAACTAAATATACAAGCACAATAAATGTAGATCAAATAAAGAAATCGAAAGAAAACTGATTTAAATATATAAATCAGTCAGAATTTAAGACCTTACAGAAAGAGGAAGTAAACAGCTTATAAAAATAGAACACTCTGCTTCCTAAAAGAGTCTCAAAGAGCAAAAACTTGCGCTAAAAAAAAAAAAAAAAAAAAAAAAAAAAAAAAAAAATTCACAATATACAATAATTTTTTTTTACAAAATATTGCTCATAAGCACATCACTGGCACTGAAACATGTACAACTGAAGCAGACACACCTGTAGTTTTAAAACTAAATATAAAACCAGATTAATAACAAAAATAAGGCAACATTAACTTACACAGACGTGAGGAACCTGTTCCTTCAGTTTCTTCATAGTAACCACTTCTGCTCGAGATTCCTCTGATTAAGGCATTAAAGCTTCAGAAGACTTTTATTAAAATGTGGTGCAGACTCAAAACTCAGGAAGTGGGTGGATTTTTGCATAGAGAAAAAAAAAAAAAAAAGCTATTCAACTTTCAAGTGACAAAACACTTTCATTTTCAGCAACATGTCTTTGTTCTGCCAGAGCAGCTCTTTCACTTACAAAATCTATATATACACGACCAAACATTCACTAAAAATGACCATTAATTAGACTGCTGAAGTGTAAGCTGATGAACTCTGGTGCTTCTGTCTGAATTAATATTTCAAATTAAATTTCAGTTTTAATGCTTTGTTCATTGGATTTATTAAACACATCAACGTCTCAACAAGCATTCACATCAGTGTTTGCTTTAATCTCAGTATTCTGGTTTCTACATGCAGGATGAGAGAACGCTACTGAAACTCAAAGGCTTCACTGAGATAAAAGCTTCTGAATTAATAGTGTGACAATAATACAAATGAAGCTTGTTGATTGTTTTGGGATATACCGTCACCAAGTGCTCAAGTCATTCAAAAATCAGACGAGTGCAAATATTTGCTAGTTTTATTGCTAAAAGCTGGAATATGGCTTCTTTACAAAGTTTGTAGAGGAAACATGTTTTCATTGATGGAGCTGTAAAAGGTAAACAGGCCAGCCTTCAGCTCGAAGCATTTTAAGCCTTCACCGTCAGGGGCTTCCTCCCCCTCCCCTTTCCCTAATAAAGAAAAATAAAGTCATCATCCATCACATCAGTCACACAACCAAAAATCTAAAAATCATAAACACTACCTTTTTTGGGGGATTATTTTCACCTTCTGATACTTCACTAAATTTAGAAATATGAAGATTTTAAAGAACAGCAAGAAAGAACCACAACTATTGCTTTATTAAGAAAATAATAAAAAGCTTACCCCTCATCCCCCTTCTCTGGCTTCTTTCTCTTAAATAAAAAAAATAAAATCAGAACACAGCAGGTGGAATCATTTCAGGTAAGGGTACCAGCTTGACTTACTTTTCCAGCACTGTTTTTTGCTGGTTTCTTTACTGGTGACACTTCAATATCTTCCTCCTCTTCCTCTACATCTTCATCCATCTCTTCCTCATCCAGCTCTTCATCGGAGTACTCTTCCACTGCAGAAATGAGCAAAGGACATTTAGAACAACTTGTGCAGTTTTTAAAAAAATAAATAAATAAATAATAATAATAATAAGGGGGGGTTTAAAAATGTGCCAATGTAAACTTACAGGCCATGTGTTCTGCACCAACAAACACTGGACCAGATCCGTGTTTCAGTCGGAATGTCACAGGAGGATGCAGGTCTAACCCACACAAATTAACCTATTCGAGAAGCAAAGTTTACTTTAAAGGAACTCAGCACACAGATTTAATAATGACTGTAGGGTACTTACAGTGGGCATCGACTTGGCATGCAAAGTTGCAACGGTAACACCCGTGGCACCATCAGCGCTCTCACCAGTCACCACTTCAACAATGTTAAACTCATCTTTCGCAGTGTGGCCCAAGCACATCTACTTTAAAAAAAAAAAAAAAAAAAAAAAAAAAAGGTAAATAAGAATAGTAATTGGCACATTTCTTTATTTACAGACAGAATGGGAGTTAAACTTGCGGTTCGTAGTGAAAGTTGGTGCTGATGGTTGGTGTCATCAGTCTTAAAGGGTTCTTCTTTATGTGATTCATTTAATTCACAACCTAAAGAGATGCACGTGACTTTCTGCTTGAGCTAATAATGATCGTGTAGTTTATTAAACTGAGCTTTGATTTGTACTCACCCCAGAGAGTTGACAAAGGTTTTTCTGGTTTATTCATCTTGTTAGAAACGGGTCAATCTAAAAGCCACAAAACAGATCCTGAATTAGTAAAATTACTAAATATTACAACATACAACCTTTCACAAGCATTCAAAAAAAAAGCTCCAACCTAACAGAAGAAAGAAAACATATGAGTGTGGCGTGGTGGTGTTTAATAAAGAGCGATGTAAATGTACAGCAGGTGACAATTATCATATGCAGCTGCTGACTCATTAGGTTAATTATCCAGCCTCAAGTGCCCTTGATGTCATTAGCTGAACTGCATCAGCTCGACACACTGGAACAGCTGATCCAGAGAGGAGCCGGGGCTGGTGATCTGAGCTCACATAATCTAACATCTAACACAGACCTGCGTTTCAGACACTTATGTTTTTTTGTTTTGATGGTGTCTGATTATGGCTGAGGTGTGAAGTTTATGAATAAATCATGATTGTTCCTCATTAAATGCTTCTTTCATGATGCTTGTCTTAACAGCAGCCTTTCCTTATTCTTTAAAATAGGCTCTTTTTTGGGCTCACTCAGGCACTCAGGCATAAATTAAGACACTCATTAGAGACTTAAGAGGCTTATCCTGAATTTCCCTTTGGGATCAATAAAGTATCTATCCATCAACCTCTATACTGAATCTGC
Source organism: Corydoras sp. C115 (assembly GCA_019802505.1). NCBI lineage: Eukaryota > Metazoa > Chordata > Actinopteri > Siluriformes > Callichthyidae > Corydoras > Corydoras sp. C115. The sequence continues at coordinate 362,583 of JAFMOC010000091.1, read as the reverse complement.
TGCAATTAAACACTAATTGCTCATGATATTGTTCGTTAGTTAGTTATCCAGCACTCGCCGGTGTTTAATCAGTGTGAGAAGTTTGCTGTTATTGGTGTATATAACAGTATATTTGTGAGTACACAGTAATGGCTTCATGGCTCACTGGCAGGTTTATTTAATCATGGCTTTTTTTTTCACCCAAAACTTCACATTTCCAGGATAGTCCAAAATAATAAGTAACCATCACAATGTTTGGGCTGGGGGGTCGTGGGGTGCAGTCTCACTGGGTGAGCATCCATAAGGCTTAAGGAATCCTTAAAATAAGAAAAGCTTATAAAATGCATTTATATTTCTTGCAATAATCTGCTGAAAAATATATTTTAACAAATAAGATTGTAAATAGGTGGCATGGTAGCTTAGTGGTTTAGCATGTTCTCCTCTCAGCACTAGGCATTCCCGGTTCGAATCCTCATCTGGGTGTTTCCATTTTCTCCCCGTGTCCGCGTGGGTTTCCGCCGGGTTCTCCGGTTTCCTCCCACAGTCCAAAAACATGGATCAAGTCAACTGAGTTCTCCAAATTGCCCCATATAGAGTGTGTGTCTGTTGAATGTGTTTTTTTTTATTGATATGCTCGTCCTTACCTTTTCTCCCTTTTAGGTGCCAGTAATAGTGAAAGATAATGTATTAAATAATTTCATAAAACACACATCACGCTTCATTAAATTTGTTTATTAGGGTGTATTTTTTTCTCATGTACAAATTGTACTCAAATGTGCGGAACGCTGATGAACTCTGCGTTATGGTAGAAACCCACTCCGTGTGTCCTTTTCTTTGTATCTGGGTTTTTTATTTGGGGGGGGGGGGGTAGCTGGTAACTTTAAAAAAAAATCAAAATAACTGATAAATTTGCTTTTTGCAAAATAGGCCACTCTGGTCAGTCCACCTCAGCTTTTCTCAGATACTTTTTCATAACTAAATTGATGTCCTCTTCACTGCCATCAGCCTCCAGTCTTTCTCCCTGTGGCTCTTTTTGCGACTGAGAACCCTCAGAGGCAATCGACTCCAAATCGGTTTCGCGGAGCGATGCCCTTGAGGGTGGAAGCTCTCCAAAGTGCACACTTAAAGCACGACGTTGACTTCCTCTGGATCCGTTACTAGCCAAGCTATTAATAGACTGAGATCTATGAATAGCAAGGCCAGTAATAGAGTTGGTTTCACCCTCGACCATCTTTTTGTCAGTGTCTTGATTCCTAAAGAGGCGCTGATTCTGAAAAACCAGAGGCTCTGTCCAGACTGTTGGTTCACCGTCACCTTCAGCAGCCAAATTTTTAAGAATTCCAGGGGGCTGGTAGGAGCCTACGGAACTCAGCTTTTTATTCTGATCATTCATGTCTCCTTCCTGTGAATTGGAGAGTTTAGAGAGGCGTTGACGCGATGTTACCGATGGCAACTCTGATATAAGTGAATCAGCAGACCGTACGTGATTTATCTTCCCCCCCGCACTCATTGGTGCGAGTGCCGTTAAGGTGGACTCAGACAGCAGGTGCATTCCAGAAGAACAGGACGGAGATGGGCTAGACGGCGCGTCCTTGCAGTCGTTATTGGTATCTTTAGATAAATTGGAGGTTCGGCGCCGGAGGGCAGAAGCTCCCGTGGTCTGATAGATGGGAAGGGAAACTGTACTGCCCTCATCCATCTCTGAACTTTTGCTCCATCCAATTCGTTTTTTCCGTAATCCTTCCAGAAGCTCTGATAAAGCAGTGGAGGATGATGCCCTCGCCAGATTGGTGGAGCTTTTAGGTGCGTTATCTTCCCCGTCCTGAGAAGGTCTGATACAAATAAAGGCAATAATATTCACTCATCGGTAACAGGCAGAGTTTAAGGCATAAAATTCAACTTAAGGTTAAATATGGTGACAGAAATGAAGCAGGAACCTGAATCTGTAGGTGTTTTCTGGCTCAGGGGCAGACTGGCAGGTAATAGTTCTTTCGGATGTTTCAGAAGATCCAATTCCAAATGCCATGCGTCCCCCAGGTGGCACACTTATCAGGTTTTTTATTCCCTCCCTAGCATCCTCTCTGCCATTGCTATAGCACGCAGTAGACACGCTCTCCCTGTAATAATTCAAAACACATTCAGACAAAACTAATGACTAAAATATCATTTATATCATCATTTAATGAGCACGTTGTCCTTCACAGCAGAGCTGATACTTTTACATTTGCTTTTACTTTGTACAGGAATAATACGGAATACGAGTTTGGTAATGAAGTGAATTAGAAGTCCGACTGACCTCTTATTTGGAAATTAACTATGCATCAGTCTGCACACTGCGTAAAAACCAGTAACAAAGTCAATAATAGAGTCTGAGCTGTTATATGATTTCTGAAGCTGGATTTCTATTGGACGGGCGTTCCTGCAGGATGCCCTCAATCGACTTATATAGTTTTTCAATTGTTAGTTCCAATTTGAGTCCCCGACTGAGCCTCGGTCCTCACAAGGTTTTCATCCTTGAATTATCAACATAACAGGGAGTTTTGTCTTGCCGCTGTCTCTTCGTCTTGCTCTTTGGGGGTTTAAAGGTTTATAACTCTGTAAAGATAGGCGGCACGGTGGCTTAGTGGTTTAGCACGTTCGCCCCTCAGCTCTAGGGATTCCCTGTTCGAATCCCCATCTGGGTGGAGTTTCCATGTTCTCCCCGTGTCTGCGTGGGTTTCCTCCGGGTTCTCTGGTTTCCTCCCACAGTCCAAAAACATGGATCAAGTCAATTGAGTTCTCCAAATTGCCCCAAAAAGAGTGTGTCTGTGTGAGTGAGTGTGTGCCCAGCTAGATTAGATTGGCGCCCTGTCCTGGGTGTATCTGCCCAGCGCCCGAAACATTCTCCCCTGGATGGGGATGGGCATGCCCCCCCCCCCCCCCCCCCCCGCGACCCTAATATGGGATAACGCGAAAGATAATGAATGAATCTGTAAAGCTGCTTTGTGATGATGTACGATTGTAAAAAAAACTCTCTATAAATCACTTTTAATACCATATTTAATTAATTCTCGGAATCTCTATAGGGGCGTACCTTTCAGAGTCAGAACCTGAATCCTCGTCCTCGAGGGCGACCTGTAGATCAGCAATCCGCTGAATAGCAGTCTTTAGATCAGCTTGTAAGGTCTGCTGCACTGCACTCAGCTCCTCCACCTGCATTTCCTGCAACAGGAACAGACCTTTCTGCATCAGGATTTAACCCTTTACAAGAGTTTACTCTCCAACACGGCAGAACGTTAGAACCTGGTGCTGAGAACTAATCCAGACATACAGAAATAAAACAGAGTGCTGCTGTACCCCCGAATACCATGGGTTTTTTCTTTAATGTTCTTCAGTTCTGGTTAGTTTATTATTTTTATTCTCTGACTCTGATGGTTCTGTGATGAACATTAGAGAACGGAGTAAAGGAGACAGATGAACTACAGTAACTGTAGAACCACAGAGTGTATCTATATGATAAGTGGGACCGAGTCTACAAACAACTGAAACAGATGCGGTGTTGTGTCTCATTCTGAATTGCTTACCAGCTCCATGCGGCGGCGGCCGCTTTCCTGTTCTCTGACGCTCAGATCTTCCACCTCCAGTCTCATCTCAGCAAGACGCTGCTGATAATAGTGCGAGTTCTCTCGTTCTCTAACCTCAGCCTGAACCGACTGCTCCAGCTCCTCACCCAACCTCACGATGCTGTCTCTCAGACGAAGAACGATGACCTGAACACAACACAGGCATCAGCACGACGAGCTGCCACCAGAACAGCTTCTGCACAGCTTCTGCACAGCTTCTGCACAGCTTCATAGAGAATCAAATTGTTTCGGATGCTGGATGAGAACGAGAAGGGCAAAACCAAATGAACTTTTAAGAAAACCAAATTAAGCTTACAAGACAATTTTACAAGACACTAATCTCTTACAAATTACTGATTAAATTGCAAGAGGCAAATCACTTTACAAACAGATGAATCTGATGGAACAGTTAACAGGAAGTGCTCGTTCCTGACCCTGTGTCCATCACACTGCCGTCTGTGTCCGCTGTGTTTTCTGACTTGTGAAAGAGTTTTGCATCCTCTGAATTTTATTTGTAAAATCTTCTGCACGTCTCAGCCGCCGTTAGTTTAACATGTTTTTTGGTCCTTTTTTTATATCTAGTTTTAAAATACAAAATTCTTGTTGAGTAAACGGAACAAAAATAATATTCCACAGTGAAGTCTAACCTCAAACCTCTTAATCTGTCCCCTTTGAAACTCCAGCTTGTTCTCCAGGTCACACACATGTGCCTCCTGCTTACTCACAATGCTGCGAAACACGGTCGAGGACTCGAGGAACTGCACGCGTGCTGAACTGATTTGTAGCTGAAAGAAAACAATAAATCAAACACAAAACAGAACGGAATTTCAACTAAACTGCAAAATGTACAAACGCTAAAGCTGTAATAGAGTAAAGCTCTAACATAACATGCTCCCAGACGAAAGAAAAACATGAAAAGTGTTATTTATACTTCTATTAAATATCTGAAGTTAAATACCTGCTCCTGCATGTTCTGTCTGTCCTTTTTCACTTCCTCCAGCTCGGCCTGCAGCTCCCGGATCTGAGTGATATCACTTGACGACTAGAAACATAATTTTATTTTTTTTTTATTTAATAGTTTTAATGAATTTTACTTACAAATTAGTTTATTTCTTTTTGCTCTCTTTTAATTTGGCCTTTATTCCACCCTCACCCCAGACCTTCAGAACTGTAACAATTTCCAAAGCCATGTATTAAATTTAAAACTAATTAATAACCAGACTGGGAATGATCCTTGTTCTCTGCTGTGGTTCTCATTGGAACTTTAGGAGGATTGGGAAGGGGTCCGAGTTCATAAACATACTTGAGCAATCAGAGTCTTGTGTTTTTTCATCAGCTCATTTAGATCCTCCTGATCCTCCTCAAGTCTTTTCAGGAGGTCAGTCTTCTCATACTGGAGTTGATTGAGCTGCTCATCCACCTGAGAGAGACCACAAAGTACTGAGTGAGAACAGTGTGGTACAGTATCACACAAAAAACAACCACAAAAAAAAACTGAAACACTTCATTTTTAATGTAGAAACTAGATTTAAATATATTATGTACTCAACTATTTGATTACCCCAAAGATGAAGTCACAGAGGTCAGATTAAACCCCGGTGAGCAGCCCTCTGACCGAGTTCAATCCCGTTTCTGACCCTTTCATTAAGCTGTTGTAGTTAACGACGCGGTCTCATGATGCACGGGGTGAAAACTCTCTTTCTACTTTTTTGTTTTTTATTCTGAATGATATGAAATCCTCATCTTTAACCCTGCCAACAAACCTGCAGCACTGTCATCATCCACGGGGATCACAGAGATGTTCTCCCGTTCAGTTCAATTCATCTGAGTGCAGTTCTCAGTCTCCTTTAAATGATTTAATGTGGGTTTTTTTGTCACATTAAGCCTTAGAATTCCAAACAGTGCTACTCTGTTTTCTACGTGACAGTAAAGTTCTTTTCTCACCAGACTTTTAGTTTTGCAGATGTTCTCCAGTTCCAGCTGTGTGTTATCCAGCTCCAAAGAAAGAGTCTTTTGCACGTTCTCAGCCACCAGCCGCCGTGCCTCACTCTCCTCCAACTAATGCAAATACAGACATCACCATGTGAGCTCAAGAACAGCAACACTAATCAAACAGGCCTCATTAACATCTGGATTATGTTCAGATCTAAACCAGAGCCTTTAAGATCAGTGAATTAATGTTGACGATGCTTTTGCTCTGTAATATTCGAGCTGATGTTTATTTTATGTCTGAAATTTGCTCTATATAAAGTATGAAGACAAAGCCTCATACCTGACAGTGTAGTCTCTGCAGCTGTTCTTTGGTGTCTGGACTCTGACAGTGCACCGGCTGCTCCACAGTCGACAGGAGAAGCTGAGCATCGCTGAGCAGCGCGTGGGTCCGCTTTAAGTCACGGCGGAGACGCTTCTCTACATCAAAGTCTCTGTGTCCCACCTTATTAAAAACAGATGGATGGTAGTCTACTGTAAAGTATGTAAATTCTCTGCGTTGTCTTGCGTTACCTGTTCACACAAAGTCGCGATCAGTCCTTCTAAGTCGTGTTTTTCATGCACCACCATCTGCTTTTCCTCATATTCTTGTTCTAGTTGCATCTCCAACTGTCTGAGCTGAACAAACAAACATAATCAATTAAAATGATCTCACAATGTCAGAAGTGCATCCCAGGATCTCCTGTTCAAATCATTCACCCTTCTCTGCAATGACTTCTGCACGTCCTCCAGCTCTTCGTCCTTGTCCTCCAGTTCCTTTTGGTGCATCTGCTTCATTCTCTCTATTTCCATTTCAAAACGAAGGAGCATCTTTAGAGGAAAAGGGGGAATTATTAAAAGTATTAAATTATTCAGATAAAAAGTGAGTTGATTGCTGATTCAGAAAGCCAAGACTTTACAACCTTATCCTGTGTCTGACAAAACCAACTTTAAACGAATGTTACTCCACCTTATGCATTTTAATGTTTTATAACAATATAATAAAAAGCCATAGGTTCAGTTGAATAAAGGCTACCTGCTCCTGATGCTGCATTTTCAGCATCATCTTGGTGATCTCCTCAGCACTCTCCTTGTCCCTGACGTCAAGCTCGCGCAGTTGTTTCTTTAGTTCAGGTACTGAATCAGAACTGTGCTTTAAGGGCCCAGACAAGTCCCCAATCTGACTACACAGCTCAGCCTTTTGGTTTTGCAGGTTTAATACCTCCGCTTGGCTCTCCTACTCACCAAAAAACAATCACTTATAATGAGACATGTTTAAATGACGACTTAACAGTCGCATCAATATACAATTATATACAATACATTATTTAAATGATAAAAAACACTGATTAATATAAACAGCGAGCCGATTCCCCATCAGCACTAAAACCTATTTTGTGTGAGAACTGCGTTCTGTGATTTGGCCACTAGATGGCAGTTTTTGACTGTAAGAGAAACATGGCAGATAACGTTTTGCATTATTAGTATAATTTTAAATGTTAGTAATTTATTGTTCAACACCAAGGACTAACCAATGACATATCTTTTGACTCTATAATCCAAACATGAAGGCAAACCAGACACCAAGGTCTGCTACACAATTTAAGTAAAATTTAAAAACTAATGTATTAAATAAAACTTTTTTGTGGGGAATGATGCTTTAACATTAGTGCTAAACACTGATATGTTTAGTTAACACATTTAAATGTTATATTTGTGTGTGGATTTATAAAGTTTCTAAAGTTGCTATGTAAACATGCAAAAATGAAATAGAAAAATAATATAAAACATGTTAATTTTGCAAACAGAAATACATTATATAAATAGCAACTCTTGACAAACTGTTTTGGTTTTTGCTCTCACCTTTAATGCACGCTCTATCGAAAAAATCTCTGCTCGCAACGAAATGTTCTCCTGTATGGCTTTATCCTTCTGCTCCCTCTCACTCTCTGTTTCCTCAAACGCATTGGAAAGTGCACTGTCAAATCTGAACACACACACACACACACACACACACACACACACACACACACACACACACACACACACACACTTATAAATATAAACAGCAGATAGTATTCAGAGCTCTCTGTCTGTGTGTGTGTGTGTGTGTGTGTGTGTGTGTGTGTGTGTGTGTGTGTGTGTGTGTGTGTGTGTGTGTGTGTGTTCTGGTAATCAGATAGTATTCAGAGCTCTCTGTCTGTGTGTGTGTGTGTGTGTGTTCAGTGTGTGTGTGTGTGTGTGTGTGTGTTTAAATGTGGATTTAAATTTGAAAGCTTAAAGTTAAACTACTGTAATCCCTAATGAAGAGTATCAATAATTACACTTCTGTAAGCTGTAAGTACCTTCTCTGCTTCCGCTCTAATTCGTGCACTCGCGTCTGCAAACTGTCCATTAAGACAGAAGCATCCTGCAGGTCCAGGGTCACATGCTGGCAGTGACGCTTCTGCTCTATGAACGAACGTTTGGTCTGCTCCAGTTCAGCTTGCAGCTCTGAAACCTTTTAAAAGAAAGTTTATCATTTAGAAGCTCAGTGAAACATACAGATGTAAATATGAACACGTTTTACAGACATATCTGTTTAATTTGCTTTTCTTTGCATATTGTCAAGCACTATTTAATAAGAAAGTTCCTGTCTTTGTCGGTTGGCCCCCCTAAACCTGGAAATTTAGGATTTTTTTGAAATATCATCCTGAATGAATGAGGATGAAAGTGACATGATGTATGATGTGCATTTAGAACCTTGGTATTCAAATGTTCTTGCGTGTCTTTTTCTGTCACAAGCTTCTCCTCTGTGTGACGCAGACGCTTTCGCAGGAACTCCATTTCCGTCTGTGCACAATCCAGCTGCACCTGCAGCTCACTATCTGAAAGAGGCCACACTCAGTAATTGTTAAGGGCCTTAAAAATCTAATTCATTGTGCAGCCGTAATGATATTTACTCAACCTGCCATTTCCTGTGCACTTAATGTTCATCAGTGTGTTTTATTCTAAATGCTGCAGCAGGGGTACCTGTAACCGCCATCTCCTTCATCTTGCTTTTCTGCTTTTCCTCTTCCAGCTGTTTCTGTACATCCTCGAAAGTCACTTTACTTTGGTTCAAACATGACTTTACAATACACACACACACACACACACGTAATGTAACATGTTGACATTATTGAGATGTTGTAAACACACACTCTTAAAGTTGCAGTATTATTCATATGATAATAAAACTAAATGAATGAATTGTTATTAAAGTTGATGCATGTTTTTTGTAAGCACCTGTAACTCTTTATTTTCTCTGTTCAGACGAAGACGCTCTGCTCTCTCGGTGTCCAAAGCTTGACTCACGGCCTCTCCCCAAAATCTCTCGTCGCTCAGCTCGGACATCACGGCTGCAACCTGCAATCAGCATGCGCTGCACAGTTACTGCTGCTCATCATGAGGTTTACAGTCTTCAGTGATGTTTACAGTGATTCACATTCAGCTTGTTAATTAATCTTTTTAAATATTACTATATTAGTAACAGCAGGATTGAGATGCTAAAAGAAGCATAAGAACTAAACCCTGATCTCACACACACACTCACATGCTGACACACACACACACACACACACACACACACACACACCTTGCTTTCCAAGTTATCTGCAGTTTGTCGAAGTTCATTCCGCGCTTTTTCAGACTTCTCTAGTCGCCTCTTTATTGCGCTGACCTCGTCCTGAAAATCAATTACAATCAGTTTTTATATTTTTTATGAATTTAATGTCAAATAATAATAAAAAACTTAATATTACTACCTTCTAGACAAATAGCAAAAATTAAAAGGATAATATTCATACAAATATTTTTACAAGGCATTCGTTTATTATATATATCACTTGTTTTTTTATTCAATCGTTGGTTTGTGTGGTTTGAGTGAAATTTCTTTGGAGACAGTAGCAGGTACAGCAAAGACCTTGACTCAAATCTTAACCCTCCATGTTGAGGAACAGTTCTATCTACAGTAGGTTCTATGGGTCTGCTTAATAAACTCTTTGAGCTGCCACACCTCTTTGGCCTGAAGCTTGTGATGGTCGATGCTGTTGTCCAGTATTGGTCGCATTTTGCACAGAAGTTTCCACCAACTCCAGCTGGAAACTGCAGAGAGCAGACGGACATTTCTCTGGATACATCTGACTGCCATGCGCTGAACCTGATGTACAAACAGACATGCAGTTAAAATCCATAACTACAGCAATGCGCTTAGAGACATTTACAGAACAAGCAATACAATAAAATAATCATAATCATGATGTTCACCAAAGTCTGAGATGGTTTGAGGTAACTCATCATGACACCGTATTGTTTGCACTCTCGCAGCGTGCATGTCTGCAGTGCAGAGGAACTCTCACCTTCATGTGACGGTACCGCTGACGGGCCTGATGTCCTCTACAGGCTGACTGCATCTGTACCAACCATTTGCTCACCAAACCATCTCTCTCCTCTTCCAAAGACTTTAACACATTAGGTTTCATAAACACCTACCACCCACAACACACACACACACACACACACATCCAAAACACACACACACACACAGCTATTAGTACACACATCAGAAAAAAGCACCATCTCAATCGTCAGAACATCATCCACTTCTGACAACGGAAATCCTCACCCTGCTTTTACCCAAAACGATGCTTTTCTTGTCCAAATCTAATTCTATCAATAATTCCTCCACTGCCTGAAAACAAAGCAAAATTATTTTAATTACAAATTACTTTTTTAAATCTAAAAAAAGGTCATCCATTTTGAGTTGCTTTACGTATCAGTAAATAATAACTTCATCATTAATAGTTATGCAGTAATTAGATAAATATGACAGCAACATCATAAGCTACACTGGAGTCGTATTTATTTAACATGAGATAAGCTAAAATGCAAATGTATAAATGCAGAGGATCAATAGTACAATCTAATGTCTTCCTTAGAAAATGAGAAGGAGAAGGTTAATTAAATGCTCTTGATTAACTGATCATCATCATCATCATCAAGTGTAACAATACAGCATACCTACATATATATATATATATATAGATTCTAACCTTTGTTTCATTTGGCATGATAAATACAGAGCCATAGGATTTCAGCACAGATGGACACAGGGCCTGGAAACGGCGGCGAAAGTCACTTAAAGAAACCTGATTTGGGAAACCTACAAGAAAACTAATATTAATAATGTATGAAAGTGAGAGACAGAGCGAGAGACAGAGGGACGAGGGACAGGGAAACCTATGCGATACAGCTGCAGAGCAGGCAACACGTGAGTCGAATGCAGCTCTTCACGCAAAGAAGGAACGTCCAAGTTTCCATCATCAGCTTTGGCTCTGAGACACTGCAGGAAGACCGGCTGCGCCCGGCGGATCAGGTTTATCAGAGCATCCTGTTCAAATACAACAGAACACATGAACAACTAATAAAGCAGATTTATTAAGAGTCTGGGTCATTTTGTGCAGGTGTTCAGATATGCAAACATTTTTCTATGTTGTATCCGTTAAAACAGAAGGTTAATTCTATCATTTTAAATTTTAATAATTTAGTAAACTACAGGAAACTATAAATTCAGATCATCTGGAAATGAACAGCTGTAATCAGTGTTCTGTAATCACTACAGAAATCAAAGTTCTAATGCACTTTTAAAGCTTTCAATTATTTCCACATCAAATGAAGACATTTAACTAACAATCTATTATTTAAATTTTGTGCTACTGTACGGTGAACGTGGCTCTGTTTAAGATCAGAATGAAGAGAGATGGATGAACTCACAGCTTGCAGTTTAACAGCGATGCTGTGGGAGTATCTTCTGGTAGCTGCCATTCCTCCACTGAAAGTCTTCCGTACTATCCCACTTCTCTCCAGGCAACGCTGTGTACCCCCCTCCACACCCCCCAAACTGCGGCAAACCGGAGTCACTGAAGCCCGTGGAGCAAACATAGCCTTTATCAAACCTCTGTTAAAGAAAGGGACAGAGACAGAGCTTTAAATACATCAGTGCTCTCTCTTCACTGCAGGCCCATCCTTAATAAAAACACTCCCAACCTGAGCCTACAGCAGGTGAATGATACAGTACATCCAAATTAATCAATCAACAACATCTCTGATTACTTTAATGCAGATAATTGATATTTTTAATTTTCCTTTTTAACCCAAAGGTAGAACCTGTATCATGTGAATGAAAGGCATTACATGGAGGAGTTCTGTAATATGGAGATGGCATTCAGGGCAGATGGATTGTTCTGATTGAAACCAAACCAGCCAGAAAGGTCGTAACGAATCAGGTCTGCTCCCATCCGATGAGCAACCTCACACTGCAGAGGCTGCTCACACTGACGCACTGCAGGAAGAACCACAACAACGTTTCAATAGAACTTACTCAATTACGACCGCATTTCATAAACCATTAACCAAAAGCATAACCATTAAGCAATACGAAAAGTGCAAGGGGTTATCAAATCACGGTTAAAGACCTGCATCACCAAAGTGCTGACACACTCGCTCCAACACCACTCCCTCTGTAGACGTGTGTGCGCCCATTTCCTCATCCAGCACCCACAACAGACCCCGCGGGTCGCCGTCTTGGCTTCGCACCTGAACGAAAATACACTTATTTATAAACAGATATACACATGCTCACATATTCACACACAGTATAATAATAAGCTGTATTAATAATCTTTCTATTGATATAATTTGATTAGAATGTTCATTATTGATATGGCTACCTGCAGTCCTGGTTGATCTATAGCAGACACCACGTCCTCAGGGGTCTTTTCAGGAACTTCAAAATCTACAGACACACACTCCTACAGACAAAACCCAATACGCTTTCAAACAAACGCTCATTATTTACTACAGAGCAGAGCCGCCGATGTGCTGTTCAACACTGTGAGACGTACCTGTGAGTATCTCTCAAGAGTGTTGGTGAAGGTGTGTTTAAAATAGTGTTCCAGAAGTCTTTCCTGTAAGTAATTATGACAGAACTCAGAGAACCCCGCAGCCCGGTCCTCTCCACTGTGTCTGGGGTTGCGTACGCCCGGCGTATCCACCACAATCACCGAGCCAAGCGTGAGCTGCTGAGAACACAGAGCTCTAAAGGGAAGGGAACAGGAGACACACACCTGAGCTCTGAGAGAGGACACTGTGAGAAAAGAAATATTCTGAAAAATGGATTCAAAAATAAAAAGTCTGGTGATCAGATCTACTCCATCTGCTGTACAGTACCAGACTAATGTTCGGACATGCCCCCTTAATGATAAATAATTAAAAAGTGCTCGTTTTGAATAGATTGGAATAAGTTTGTACCTGTTTATTAGATAAACCACTGCAGTGAACAGTTCCTCATAAAGCCCTGATGCCATGCCGGTCACACACTGAGCTGCGGTTAATTTAAGGCCTGAACATCAAAAATACCAATGATTTTATTAAATCTCCGGGGTTCATTCATTTCATAAACCAAATGAAAACAGCCACTCTGACCTTCCTCTTGTTCCCCCGCCGTGTGGCGCTCTCTGCTGGTTCCTGTGGCCTGCTGCAGAAGCTTTCTCAGATGATGTTTAAACACTGCTGTGTGTAAATCCTCTCCCTGGCAACCAAGAACAACGCTGGCAACCTGTGCACTCTCAAAACTCATGAACTGCTTCCTCCCCACTGCAATTCAACAGAAACAGAAACAGCTAACGTGATAAAGATTCACTTTAGAGAATCAAACTCTGAATCTCATGCAGTTAAAGATGAACCTTTGCTCGCCCCGGCCACACCCAGATGGTATATTCCAGCCAGAACATGCCAAATGGCCTGCTGCTCATCAGATGAGAAGCCGAGGGTGTTCATGGCTGCTACGAGTCTTCCAAACTCAACCGCAGCTCTCTGCTTTTCATCAACCTGGTAATTCATTTCACATTGTGTAAGTAATCCCGAGTGGATTTCTTTCTCCAAATCTTTCTCTGATGTCTCACCTTGGTGGGGCAACCAATACCAAAGATGTTGTTCTCAGAAAGCTGATGAAGGTGGAGCTCAGTTCTAAAAGACAAATCACAAATCCATCACAAAGGCAGCATGAAAGTGAGCCTTCCTAATTAAAGTCCCAGCGATGCTGAAGCCCATGTCCTCATTTACTGAGTGACAAAGAAAAACGTTTCCTTTTTTTTAAAAAAACATCTGAAAGCACTTTGTCTCTATGTGCCGTCCCCACGCTTTAAATACACTGAACATTCAGTGCAGCATTACCACATACCACATATACACATATAAATATATATAAAAAACATGTTGAGCATGTAGACCAATAAAATCACACGTTGGATTAAAGTCTAAACATAATTAATGATGATTTAACGATAGCATATTAATGAGCACTGACCTCTTCTCAGTGCTCAGACCTGCCAGCATCTGGGAGAAGATTAGGAAATTGCTTTCTCCATCAGGCTTGCAGAACACTCTCCATTTCTCAAGCATCATGGTCTATAAGAAGTAGACATCATTCTCAGTGTAAAGGCAACGAAGGATTTAAGATAAAAAAAAAGAACTAAAGGAGAAGAGAGGAAGTCACCTGAAGGTGTCCTGTAGCAGCATGGCCTTTGTGGTTGTAATCTAAAGAGAGGACCATGGCAAACCGGCTGGAGGCATCGCTGTGAGGACTTCTAACACATCCAAAAGAGCGCAGTACAGTGAACACAGCCTGGAGGCGCTCCACTACACACACACAAAACAGACATCATAAATTAATCACAATCAAAAGTATGACTCAAAGTAAAGACATCACTGTAGAAATAAGCACATGGCTCCTAAAGAGGGACACGCTGATTGGTTTATCACGTCCAAAACACATCCATGAATAATTACGGGACTCAGTGAAAGCCTTTCGCACCTTTCCTCCCATGCGAGGTATAATTTCCTCATCATCACGATGGAAAAGACACACTGACTTTTTTTTTTAATCATCAGAATGATTCTCAAAATGAAACTGGGTTCTGGTTCTCGTTCTTTAAGTTCTAAGCTAACATTAAGGTTTGGAGATAAACCCACATGTGAGGTTCCCTCCATCGGTTCCTGTGTGCTTCAGCAGCTCCTGGGCAAACGTCTGGCATATGGTGCTCTTGCCCGTGCCGCTGCGACCCATCGCCACCACACACTGGTCCCTGCGGTGGCTCACCACAGACATGTGGACCTTTTGCACAAGCTTCTGTAGGGGTGCAGGAGCTTCCCAATGCTGACGCCTCAGTCCCTAATTTAACATTAAATATACATTCATTACTGATTTATTCTGGTTTAAAGAAGCATTTAAATGTAATAGACATTAATATGTAAGTAAGTTATTTGATCATAAATATGTAAGTGTGATGTTCTGGTGATGAAGACCTTGCCAGGTGCCGCTGATGGAGGCCACAATGCCATCATGTTTGGTCCAGCGTTTGTGAGGGACAGGTGGGCTTTAGCTCGGCAGGTCAGTGTGTGCAGGACACTCGATTCATTCATGCTTAATAATTCACACAAGTCCTCACACAGGTCCAGTTCAGGTGGGTTAACCTGCAGACAGAATCACAGCGTGTCATTTCAGAAATCAGATTTTAAACTTTAAAAACTACAATAACGTGCAGATCTCACACTTTCATCTCATTTCATCTGCAGCTGAGAATTAAAATGCTACAGAAACACAGCAGAGCGCTTCAGGACCTGAACCTTCAGGACCTGAACACAACACTGATCAATCTTAAAGTTTACCTTTTCAATTTCAAACTGTGTGACTTCATGTACAGAGTGATCCGTGTGGAGACGAATCCTCACTCTGCCATCAGGAAGTTCAGACGCACCGTCATCAGGCATCAGCTGAGTGGCTGTTACACAACAACACATACACAACAACACATCATACACAACAACACATCATACACAACAACACATCATACACAACAACACATCATACACAACAACACATCATACACAACACATCATACACAACAACACATCATACACAACAACACATCATACACAACAACACATCATACACAACAACACATCATACACAACACATCATACACAACAACACATCATACACAACAACACATACACAACAACACATCATACACAACACATCATACACAACAACACATACACAACAACACATCATACACAACACATCATACACAACAACACATCATACACAACACATCATACACAACAACACATACACAACAACACATCATACACAACAACACATACACAACGACACATCATACACAACGACACATCATACACAACGACACATCATACACAACACAACAACACATCATACACAACGACACATCATACACAACGACACATCATACACAACAACACATCATACACAACGACACATCATACACAACGACACATCATACACAACGACACATCATACACAACGACACATCATACACAACGACACATCATACACAACGACACATCATACACAACGACACATCATACACAACAACACAACAACACATCATACACAACGACACATCATACACAACGACACATCATACACAACAACACATCATACACAACAACACATCATACACAACAACACATCATACACAACAACACAACAACACATCATACACAACGACACATCATACACAACACATCATACACAACACATCATACACAACACATCATACACAACAACACATCATACACAACGACACATCATACACAACGACACATCATACACAACAACACATCATACACAACAACACATCATACACAACAACACAACAACACATCATACACAACGACACATCATACACAACACATCATACACAACACATCATACACAACACATCATACACAACGACACATCATACACAACACATCATACACAACGACACATCATACACAACGACACATCATACACAACGACACATCATACACAACACATCATACACAACGACACATCATACACAACGACACATCATACACAACGACACATCATACACAACGACACATCATACACAACAACACATCATACACAACAACACATCATACACAACAACACATCATACACAACACATCATACACAACACATCATACACAACGACACATCATACACAACACATCATACACAACACATCATACACAACACATCATACAACGACACATCATACACAACGACACATCATACACAACGACACATCATACACAACAACACATCATACACAACAACACATCATACACAACAACACATCATACACAACACATCATACACAACACATCATACACAACGACACATCATACACAACACATCATACACAACACATCATACACAACACATCATACACAACGACACATCATACACAACGACACATCATACACAACGACACATCATACACAACAACACATCATACACAACAACACATCATACACAACAACACATCATACACAACGATGCAGACAAGCAGGATGCCTGATTTAACACCGCGTTTCATTTGTCTTTAGGATAAATTCCTTAATTGATGAATTAATTGTAAATTAAAAATTCATCCCTGTCTGCTGCAAAGTGCAATGCAGATAAAACAGAGTGCAGTTCTTTATGGACGGAGTAAACTCACCAAGTGTGAAGCCCTTTTTGTGAGTATGCCACACAGTACCCGCATCAAACCACACATCCTTCTGCACAGCGTGTGTGTGTGTGTGTGTGTGTGTGCGTGTGTGTGTGACAGAAAAGAAAGAAAGAAAGTGACAAGTTTAAACATAATGATATGGGATTACTGATGTAAAGTATAAGAATCTGATGAAATGGAACCCACCGTGGTTCTTTTAAGCTGCTCTGCAGCAGAATGATCAGCGAGCTGTCCCGCTGGGTCCGGTCTCACCTCTCTGCTCGGTTCTTTATTAGTGTCCATCACGTGAGCCTTTATTTGGTCTTTAGTTGGAACCTCCTGAGACTTTAATGGATCAGAACCCCGTTCTTGATTCTGCTGGAGGTCGTCCAGCGCACTGAACTTAAACTCACATTTCTGATTCTTAATTTCCGAGGTCATGGCCGCTCTTGGTACGAAGTTATTTTGCTCTCTAAGGGTTTCGTTGGCCAATTGTTCCGCTCGAAGTGCCATCTCAGCTTCCAAAATGGGAGGGGTTTGGTCTGGAACCAGGAACTGCTGGACAAGGTTCTCACTGAGTTTGCTTGGCTGTTGATGGAGGACATTTAATACCACTTAATAATTTCCCAAAAATCTGATTTCAAACGTACATTGAACTCTATACTCACTGCTTTTTCATCTTTAAGCTCAGGTTCCTTTAAACGTGTCTCTTTCTCAGTTTCCCTCACTAGCTGTTTGAGGAACCCTCCAGGTATCACGGAGAGGGGAGCGGGGGGCGGTGAGGTCGGGGCCGGCTTTTTTTCTTCCTTAATCTGCAGGAAAATTAATAATACATTATAATATAATACATTAATAATTAATAATAATATTTAATACTAAAAATGTGTAATACATTAACTTTAATCTATAGCATTGAAGACGAGGTTTTATTAATATGAGTATATTTTTTATGATCTAAATGGCTCAGTACGACATGACAATTTTTTATGAAAAAATAAAAAAACATTTTACATTTGGTCTTTCTGTAACACTTCATGAATCTGATATTCATATTGAGTAAGTGCATTGACAAAGTTTGTCTATTATCATTAACCTTTATTAAATCTACAGAGATGTATTATTAATGTAAACAGATATAAACTTATATAACTATGACATGGGGTTTAATAACTCAAATTGACAGAAGTTCAAATAATATGAATAATATGTAACAGACTTATAAAAAGTGTTTTTATTTATATTATTTGCACAAATAAGAAAACTCCAGTTGAACCTGCCTTTTGCTCCCAAAGTTTTAAACGTGAAGACAGAGCCATCTCACAGACGCACATCAACTATTCAACCAGGTCTGTATTTGTGGAACGATGGTCCAGGTAAAGTGAGAGGACGTGACACTGTGGACCTGCAAATAAAGAGAGAACAAAACAGAAAAGAAATCAGAATAAAAAATGACTGGGAATAAAATGTGTCTGTAATGTTAATGTAACATATCTGCATGTTTTAAAGCTCGATAAAAAAGCAGATAAAACTCAGAGAATCTTAGGATTTAGGTAATTAATAATATCATTAAAATATATTTACTCTCGGAAACCAATGCTTGTATTTTTATAGATGACATTTTGCAAAATCACTTAAATTTTTCAAATATGTTTTATAATCTATACCAACATCCAGTGAATCAAAGTGACGATCATTTTAGATTTAGTGCCAAGTCTAATCTAAAGCCTGACCCATCAGACGAGAACAACATTGATCACCACGGTTACCACAATGCACAATATCAGCTGAAGTCCAAACAGAGTCAGTTTGTGTTCTTTATGGCAGACCGGAAAGTATAATAAATGTTTCCTTACAGTTTATTCCTTACTGTTTAAAAATAAAAAGATTTTAGGTTTTAAGTAGTTTGGAAATTCCCTAATCTCAAAATACAATCCAGGAACGATCTAACTAATTAAAGTTTCCTTTATCAATTGTCTGGTGTTTTTGCAAAAACATGAAATAATTAAGTTCCATACGATTCTTAAACAAGAACTATAAATAACAAAAGGAGAACCAAATCGAACAAAAATAGTAGCCTTTGTCATTGACTTATTAATAAAACTGATCTAACATTAAATCTGTGAGGGTTTCTGATGATCTCAGGAGATGTAAATAAACATCAACCCATCAATAAAACACATTCAGAACACCACAGTTCTATGAAAATCATAATAAGATCATAGAATCATTATAAGATCACAGAACAAACGATGTTCCATTAATCAGTTCGTTCCTTTGTTTGGACTTCTGATCACAAAGTGGAAACATGTAAACTATAAGAATTACTCGTCTTCAAATGTTTCATCACGTGATTTACAACATGAAGAGTCATCATGGCCTTTACTCCAACACACACACACACACACACACACACACACACACACACACACCAAGCTTTTCATGTGATTGAAATTCATTTCAGAATCTGTACTTATAAGTGAAATAAGTTATAGTTTTCTTTAAATAACAGATTCATAACCTTCACTTTAATATTAAAATGCAGAAAGTTAGAATCAGACAACAAACATGAATCTCTGAAGTTGAGCAGAATGATTTTGTGCAAAACTTTAACAGAAAAACTCAAATTCTAATCATCAGTTAAATTTAAATCATAACTGGATGAAAGTTTTCGGGTCTCGGAGTAAACAAATCCAAACCACTGACGGGGATCAAAGGTCAAAGTACAATCTGCTAATTAAATGACCCAAATATCCATCAAATCAAAGTCTCTGATACACACCTCGTAAGGAAGAGAAGATTCCCAGTTCCGTTTTCAGTGTTTTTGTTAAACCACGAAGCCCACGACACACACACACACACTCACACACTCACAGCACAGTTGCTCACTGAGAGGCACAGCTGGTCTGAAATGGCCTGGCACATCCCTCCCTCCCTCACGACGAGAAGCAGAGCAGCTGCCTGTTTTAGAGACCCTCCTATAAATAACCTTAAGTGAGCATGCGGGGGGATACTACCCTGTTTGGGAAGCCGGCTGAAGGCGTCACTCCATTTACAAAAGTAAAAAAGCTGGAACAGAAACTTCATTAAAGTGCATTAACATTTTTTTAAGATTATATAAAATAAGATTTTTACTTGAAATTGAGAGAAAAGACTGAACCACCTTAAACATTTGGTGTTGAACAGTTTTGCTGAACAGCAAAAAAAAAGTGTCGGACAAAACAGTTTATTTAAGTTAAAAAAAAAAAAATGTTAACAATTCTGAACAGATTGCAGGGTTTATATGACCAGTTCCTCCAGCTCCAAATCTGATTGGTTGAGAGGAGTTGTAAGCATTAGGACACAGGTACTGAATCCTCCACTGGAGCATCGCCTGAGGACAAAGCACCAGAGTTACAGGATGAATAATAATAATAATCTGATTTTATTAGACATCCTTATATATGTGTTGGTTTATGATTTTGCAATGGCAACGCAGGGTGATCACACTGCAGGTGTTTAAAGCAGAGCTGTAAAAGTGTTTAAATCTGTGATGATAAATCATTAGAAACCTGAGCTTTAATTAATATCAGAACATCACATGGACTCAGTTACTTTGAACCTTCACCTCAGTGGAACCTTAATTTCTGTTTCAAGTCAACAGACTGAGCTGCTAGGAAACTGTGCACACAGAGAACATACCAAACCATCAGATGAATAACCTTAATCTACAGCGGCTTGATGACATTAAACAAACGCATCTGTTTGAACCGCTGTATTAAATCAAAGGAACTGAGCAGGACGTGCATTATGGAATTACATCAAGGTTATTCTCCATCTCGATAAGGGGAAACTGTGATTAGCGCCACCTAGTGGTGCACCTGAATACGAGTCAGTCCTAAAAATGTATTAAAGGGAAGCACTGATTAGAGTTTGAATCATTTAAAGTCAGTTCAGAGGTTTCTGGGGGGTCTGTGACGAAATGATGTGGTTCAGAAGATCTGAAGTTCAAAAACTAAAACTAAAATAATTCAGACATCGCATCTGAAATGAATCTAGCCAATTACAGAAATTTAAAAAATGGGCATTAAAGCTTTACACTTGGTTGATTAATTACACACAACTCTACAAACACACACACACAGCTACTGTATCACAATACACCGGACCTTAGTTTAGTGTCTTCGTTTAGCGTACAGTAGCATTAAAGATGTTAAAATAACTAATTTAATCCCCGCAGCACAAAAAGCTGGAACCCCGATTAAGAGCCGTCACCTGTAACCAAGAACAGACGAGGAGAAGCAGAATTTATTTCTGAACTGTTTTAATGGGCAGTCCAACAATTTGCTAGCTTCTCTGGGAGAAAAAAAAATATGCAAAAAAAAAAATCAATAATTGTAATTACTGTAAAAAGTCTAAACAGTAGTATTTGTGTAAAGTTTGTGGCACAAAAATGTACAACTCTGTGCTCTACTGAAAACCATTTACACGGAGTCTTAGCATAGAGAGGCGAACTCCCAAAACAGACAATAAATATGAAAAAGGGCAAAAAAGAAAATAAAAAATAATTCTGCAATAAACAGTGAAAAAAAAATAACCATCTGTAAGTCGTAGGTATAGAATCTAAATTTCTGTGCAGATTATTAATCCGTATCCACAAATATTTAAAGACTTAATATACTCAATCCCATTGCGAGTCTTTTGTTATATTTATAATAAACCCATTTTAATTCTCATTTCATATACAAATGTGTCATCCTCTTGCTTTTGATTTTCGTATCTGCATTACAGCTACGCAACAGACACACACGCCGTTAAATGAGGCGACATCAGTAAACTGAGACCAAACAAAAGCTCAAATTAAATTATATACACAAGCCCTGAAGAAAAACATGAATGTGCTGGATTTAAGGCGGTGATCCATCTCTGAGAACCTGTCAGTGGGGTCGCTCTCGTCCCTGTATCAGAAATCCTCACAAACTGAACTTTAGTTGAACTTTAAAATGCGGTGGATGGTGGCGTGTTTAGTGATGGAAGCTGAATGATCCTTCATTCGTTTGGCACATTTTTTGGTCGTCTCTGAAACTCTGTGGGAGCAGTAATTCATTTTGGTTTCAAGATAAAAACCTAAAAAAGTCATTAAATATTAAAACATTCCTCAAAGCTGGCAGCTCCCACAGTTTACAGGTTACAGAAATTTAACCCCGAATCCGCATTTGCTTCCAAAACGCAAAACGCATTGATAAGAACCACTTAAACTTAAACTTACTGCATGAACAAATCTGAAAAACTAAATTCACTTTCAGAACGGCTTTGTACTGTGCTTTCTACACCGGTCAAAAACAACAACAAAAAAACATCGTAAAACTCGATGGAAATCTGCATTTTGTCACATTCAAAACAATATAAAAAAATAAATGTTACAGAAATAAAGCATTACAACAAACTGCTTTAAGGTTCGACTCTAACACGGTCCATCGAGTTCTCCTTTACCCCACACCCCACACTGGAAGTCACAAATGTACAGTCGTCATTAAACAGTCGTTGAATTGTTTGTTATGGCAACACTGAACCATGCAGTGTATCTCACAGAGATCGCTGTGAACAGACACATGAGAACACAATAAACCTGATGATAGGACATCGCCTCATCCCGAGGAAAAGCCAGAACACCTAACCGTACTGAGACATGCCCATTCCCTAGAAACAAAAAAACAATCCAAATACAGCTCTGAGCAATTATTTCCCTATTAATGCAAACATTTTAAAGAAGTAAATATTGCAAAAACACAGAAAAATTACAAGATCTGAAATACAGAATTCTGAGGCCTGTACTCTGCTCCTCATCGTTCCAATCTGCAAAGAAACCGAGCCTCCGAACACCAAGTTAAAATGAAGAAGTGTAACGATGGACGGCATATCTGCTGCCCGCTGTTCCACCATTTACACTCAGACTGAAGGCTTAAATTACAATATGCTCTACGTTTGGCACTTTTTGCATTTCAGTGAGGGTCTGAAGACAGAATGGAAAGCAGAACTGCATCTCATTGACCTGTGAACCTCCCAAAACAGAATTATAGAAATGGGAATGGTCTCTGCTAACGTGTGCACTGGCTCGCTGTGCAAGAAGCAGAAGTTGACTAAGTCTCTCACACACACACGCACACACATACACACACACACACAGAGGTACTGCATGCAAGGTTTCATTCAGCAACACTAACTGAGACTGGCCTTTAAAAGGCTGGACACCGATATACACCACCTCCCCACTGAGCCTCACTCTGATCTGATGACGGCTGAGTGCTTTCAGTGCAGAAGGACTCACTCAGATCTCTGATCAGCATCAGTCCTAACATCCTCTGTGATTAACTCACGATAACGAACCAGTTCACTTAGGAAATGACCGGCAGGTTAAATGTGGGATCGGGGGGGGGGGGGGGTGACGTTCAGTCTGCCGTATCGTTATGATTTCATTAAACATGGAGAAGCAGGACCCTCACATGAGGAGAACTCATCAGCGTTAACACGGAGCAGGGGTCAGAGCTTCCTGCAGACCTTCCATCTTTATTTCATCACGAGTATCCGTTCTGTCAGGACGGGGACAAATGACGCCAGGCTTTGCCTGAGGGAGACCCAAAGATGAGGACGAAGTTTATAGACCAAAAAAAATACACATTAAAAGTAACCCGAAAACTCCCAGCCTGCCCCTCTGAGCCTGACGTAGGCCAAAAACTCTCCTGTACTCAACTTCATCATCAATCATTGGTCCTTTAATACTTTCGGGGAGCGGCGAGCGCCCCTGCTCGTCGAGTTGAAAGTGTGCGCGTTACACAAATTAAGAGTGATGGTCCGTCAGACGACTCCATTGTCCGTCGGTCATTCGATGCGTTGTTTTTTGTGGCAGTGAGGCGGGCTAATATAAATCAGATGACGGCTCGTGTGTGGGATGCAGATTCTCAGTATGAAGGGCGGGGCTCACAGACCGTTGCTGTTGCGGTGTGTGAGCGGCGGTTTGGACAGTTCCAGGACCCCGGCTCGGCCCTTGCCGATGACTTTGGGGGCACGCCGTAGCAGCTTCTGAGCTTCTGTGAACGCTTCGTTCAGCTCCTTCTTCCACTGTACAAACTCCGGGTCACTCTGACAACACAAGCAAGCCCCACATCAGAGCGTTCAATCCTAATCCTTCATATGACACACAATCCCCGGATTATAAGAATAAATACACACGCATTCTGCCAATTTACCCTCCGGCTCTAATCTGACTAAACATCTGCAAAACGAAGTGCAGACGGAAAAATAAACAGAATGGGAATCAAAGATGCAAATGATATTCTAATCAGAGCATTATGGGATGTTACCTCACACTGCAGAACAAACTGCTTTCCACCTTTGATCCTCAGCAGGATACATTTCTTGTCCTTTATCTGAGTCTCCTCCACAGTCACGATCTGCTCCATCGTCAGCAGGTTTTGCTGGACAGAGTGAAGACGGTTGATGAAGCCACGTTGTTAAAGGTGTGTACAGTAAACAATCTGACACGACGACCTTCAGTTCATCCTAATCCTAATCTATTTCTGTGGAACTATATGAAAGCACAGACAGTTTTAATGGATGTTCACAGGGCATAGGGCAGAAAGTCATCACGATCTCAGAACTGTTCTCATACTGACATTAGGAACAAATCAAAATGAGATGAATAATAATAACTACACGTGTAAAGCAGATTATGGATTCATGGACTTTGATTTGTCCTCAGGATGCTGAGAAATGAGTATTTAAGGTGTTAACAACCTGATGTAGTTAGGACATGTTTAAAGCTGATCTGAGGTCTGTGTGAGTGCACAGTGTGTTTAGCAGATCAAAATCTCATGACTCAGAACTGTTTACATCAAAATACAAAGCCATTTTGTCTCTCTGTTACAGAACGGGGTGGGCGGCTGATATGGTGAGTAGTTACAAATTAGACCAAAACAGGACTTATGAACGCACATGGAACCAAAATACCAGAGACATCGAACCTGCTGGTGTTTTTTCGGGTGGCAGAGCACACCTCCATGCTGGAACTCTGGCAGTACAGATCAACCAAACATGCATTAACACAGAATGGTGCAGATGTAGCAACGACAACCGGAGTAAAGGCCTCAGAAAAGCGAACCGAACACCACGTCACCCAGCATGAAGTCATCACACAGCGCTCAAGCTTACAGAGCCTGCCAATGACAACATGGGGGTTACCTTGAACCCAGATACCTCGAACCCAACTTTACAACCCCAGTGCAGCAATGTCTGCTGTCAAAGACGGTCACCAGATGTGGAATCTGGAAAAAACAGATTTACACCTAAATAAACATTCTGAAAACTGAGGAACTATAAAACCTAAATTAAATACCTTAAAATCCGGTTTTACAAAAGACTACAAACCCCCGAGAGACAACCACCAATCAGCATGAAGACGAGCAATGAGACAAACTACCAAGAGATGTGAAGCTCACGTAAAACACCTAAAGCAGTTCACATGGAATCTGATCCACCATTTCAACAAAAAGATTAAGATCCAAACGTAAACCTGACATTTAACACAGAACATTCAACCAGGTCAGAACACCCGACATTAACAAGGGCGTGGCAATTACACAAAACAGCATGCTCTATAAATGTAAAACTGAAATTAAAATAAAACCAATCTGGAACATCTCTCTAACATTTCTTTACCACCAAACACAAGTCATCAATTAAAAAAATTCAAATAAAGAAATAAACCAATGAACCAGGAATATACACTCTGAAACACCTATATATTATAATATATTATATGATACACATGAACTCTGGTGTCATCACATTTGTTTACACCTTGCAGCTGTAACAGCTTTCATTTCAGACGTCTACATGATTTTAAAGTCTAGAACATGTATTTGGAACATGAGATAACCCAGAGGTTCTGCAGTTCCTGTCCTAGATTCAGATCCTATCTGGGTCGAACAGGGGTACTTTCTGTCCTTCCTATGGCTGTACGGGGTTAACCTGGAACCTCAGCGTTCCTCCCGCTCACAAAGAAAGTAAATCAGAGACGTTGTTCACTCTTGACGTTGTTCACACAGGAATCAGTCATTAAATCTCATTAAACTCCAAAAAAATTAACAAACTCTAAAACATGATGCATTAAAATCAGACTCAAGTTTAAATACATATTTTGGTCCCAATGAGCAAAAGTGTGCGGACAAAAATGAGTGTGTTTGAGTGGTGGACTAATAATCTCTAAAAGTTCTGTTGCAGGCAGTAACAAAAAATAATAAAACTGTTAAAGGAAACAGCAATTAAATATTAATGAACACACTGTTGATAAACGACTTGAACGTTGGTGTAATGATTTGAAATACAACACGAACGTGAACGTGACTCAAATTAAGGTGAATTAGTCAAACATGTCCCCGTTACATTCTGCCTTTAAGAGAACATACAAATCTCCATTGCTGTGTTTACATTTACTGAGGTGAGATTAATAATCTATACAAACAAGATAAATGAAATTAAGCCTGAAAAAAAGATTTTAATAATACTTGCTTATGTGACTTCATGTTTAATTCTTTTTAACTCTATATTTCTATTCTGTTTTTTGAACCTCCCTGTCGTTTTCACAGTGAAATCTGAAACATATAGAGAGTAAAGCTGAAGGGGTTACCCTGGACTCGCCCTCTCCTCTCCACTCCACACGGTTGGGAAAAAGGTAGAAGTATCGCCGCTGCCACTGAGTCAGGAAGGGGTTTCCCAGTTTCATCATGTAGCCGTGCATGATGCAGTCTTTACCCAAAGCATAGTCTATAAATCAATAAAAAACATTAAAAATGGTCAGTGCAAAGACAATTAACATGAAGTATTTTTGGTTAATGTTAATTCTGACCAGAAACTAAACAATTTCATTGACCATACTTTAAAGATCGTAAGCTTTTACCCTGAACTACAGTAAACTAATCATTCTGATTAACGCCACCGTGATGCCCGACTTTCAGTAAAACTTGGTAAAGAGTGATGTGAAGACCTGCGGGCTGTATGGCTACCACATGCTAAATGAAGGTGGGGAGTATGGCTTTCACTGCTATTTCTGTGCAACTTTATTAAAATATAAATACATTTAAATTGATATTAAAACGATATAAAAAAATATAGATTTTGAGGCAGGTGCTGATTGTGCGCTAATATCTGTCCACAGGGGGGCGCTATTGCACAACATTTCATGTTTTAATAACAAGCTCAAAGCATTATTCATATAATTATGACAGACGTGCTTATAGTGAATGACATGCAATATGTTTATTCCGTATAATAAATGTTAAATTTTATGTCTTTAAACTGTCATCTCACATATTCTCCATCTTTAATTTAATAATTAATTGAAAACAAAACATGATTCTTTTTTTAATGAAGGTAACTTTCTTACAGCAGCATACATCCTTTATAAAAAAAAAAAATCTGTATTGTGCACAAAAGGAAGATGTTCAGCAACAAACAAAGTAAAGGTTTGGTCTTTTCCCAGGCCTCAAAGTTACCCCACGCTGTGTGTGTGTGGGTTACCAGCGGAAGCATCCGCTTCCTCCACCAGTCAAAAACACGCCACCAGATGACCTTCAAGTTTGTGAATGTGTTAATATGTCTCATGCCAATCAAATCATAACGGGTGGGGCTAGTTTGAGTTAAACTGCTATTTGTGATATAACAAAGGTGTGCTCACTTCACTCAGAGTGTGTGTGTGTGTGTGTGTGTGTGTGTGTGTGTGTGTGTGTGTGTGTTTTTCACTGCACAGATGGGTTAAATGTGGAGAACTAATTCCTAGGTACAAGATCTGAGAAGATGTCCCAAAAATTAAAAACAGAAATGTGGAATCATTTTTATTAATTTAATTTTAAATTAATAAGTGTTTACAAAACCCAAAATCTCAATTGCATGTGTGTTTGTAAGAACCTCACCCTCTTCGTGGCTTTGCTGCTTATTCTTGGCCCGTTTGCGCGCCTCGTTCTTATCAGTGTCACTGTTGACAGCCTCGTACACCGTTTCAGCAACCTCCTGCTGCCAGCGCTCCGAGATCACCAAGGGAAAGTTCTTATACAGCTCCTGATCACTGTCCAGCAGCTGCGCACACACACACACATGACCTTCATTAACATGTTCAGCAGATTTAGTGTTTCATTGTTTCTTGAGAATAAACAGAGTTGTGCACGTACACAAACCCGAGGAAACAAACTAGACAAAGCATCAGAATGACGTTGTGTTTTATTAAATGCACCTTTATGCCTTTGGTGTCCTCCTCATCAAAGGAGCCGATGTCGAAGGCATCAGCAGCGTTCACTTCTCCACGCGGAGGGATCAAAGGGGGAGAATACTGAGAACATACCAAACAAAGAAAGTTCGGTTCTGCAACATCGTCATAAATGATTCTTTCAAAATATAAGTGGAATAGGTCTTTAGCTGTTGGTTCTAAAACACCGAAACCTTTAAAATATAAAAGCCATGGTTTGCACAATTAAATATGACAGTCAGATAAACTACAGACACTTAATTGCCCCGCAGTGTAAATCTGTGAGTGAATGTAATTGTTTCTCCTTTAACCAAAGCAGATATTTAATTGGCTCCAGCATTCTGAGCAGTGCTTATTAAAACCAAGTGAGCAGTGCAGATCTGAATGGATCTGTTAATGAGCTGGCTCACCTTTTGGAGATAGACCTGCTGCCAGTCGATTCCTTTAAAGAACAGATGCTCTTTCACCTCTGTAGCCCTTAGTGATGCATCAATAAAGAAAACAGGAAGAACACACATTAACACAGAGTGCAGGAAAATGTATTAAATTAATAATATTTGATCTTATTATAGTAAAGATGATGACGATGAACCACAAGAAAAACATTTTGAACTTACCCCCTACCCTGGCACCCCAGCCTTTTAGGCACATCTCTCTGCAGCAGACCCTCCAACAAAGACTTCAGCTCAGGCGAAAACGTATCTGGCAATTCCACATTCTAAAAAAAATTATTTAAAAAAAAATTATAAATAAACATACATACATACATACATACATATATATATATATATATATATATATATATATATATATATATATATATATATATACATACATATATATATATATATATATATATATATATATATATATATATATATATATATATATATATATATATATATATATTTTTTTTTTTTTTTTAATTAACAATGTTCATTTAATGAAAATAAAAACAATGTTATGGTGTTAATGTTTTATAGGGGAGCTCATAATTAATAATAAATTAACAATTAACAGAGAAGTGGATTACCATGGTAAGGGTCATGCGGTCAATTTCATGTTTATCTTTGGTCTTGTGTTGTCGGAATGGACTGTGCCTGAGAGAAACCAAAGAAAAAACCTGTTAATTACTAAAAACTTCATTAAAAAAGTTAATTAAGCACTGATATTTAGAGGGAACATAAATTTATGGTTGTTGTATTCAGGGAGACATCTGAGTATGTCTTAAAACGTATTATACATCAGGCCACCTCGGGCTGAGTGTTTGGGCTTAGTCCACCCCTCAGTCCAGCCCGTGTTAGAGCCTTGTCTGTGAAGTCTGTGCGCTGACCTCCTGGGTTAAAAGCTATGACATTTAAAGATCAAACAGGCGTGTCCCAATACAGACAGAATATCACATTAAAGATGAGGAAACATCGAGGGACTTTAACTTAAGGACAAACCATTTTTTATTTATATATTTTTTTTTCTTAAAACTTTAAACTTATCTCGTCAGGAAAAAGACAAATAAAAAACAAAATGAAATAAAGCTAAAGAATCCCAGGACGTAAGACAAAAAGTAAACGAGTCACAATGGTAAGAATCTGTTCTATATGATCTGAATTTAAATCACTGATCATTAATTAATGAGAGAACAGTACTCACCCCCGAAGAAGCTTAAACAACATGCAACCCAAAGAGAACCAGTCTGCACTGCTGTCATAGGCTGTTCCTTTATGCAGAACCTCTGGTGCCATGTAACCATGTGTTCCACTGACCACGACAAAAAAGAGCCGACATTAGACACCATAACATATTTCTGTTAATGTTTTATATTTTTAAAGAGCTTCTTTTGCCACTCACAAAATTTGCATTTACTTAAAAATAACAAACATTTAGCAAATACATTTCCTCCCCATCAATAAATGTAAAAATAAAAAGAGCTAAAGTAACATTGCACCCCCCCACACACACACACAATCTGTAATTATTGATAAACCTATTAACGTATGAACAGTAACCAATCAGAAGAGCAAAGCAAAGCTCTTAATAAGACTTACACACTGGCATGGGGTTTTTTCTTTGAGAAATCGCAGGCCAAACCTAAATCAGAGATGCGGACATGACCATGTTCATCCAGGAGTATGTTGGCAGGCTTCAAGAAAAAAAGAAAAGAAAAAATTAAAATAAAAGATAATGAGATGTACGGGTCATTTTTATAAACAGTTAAAGCCCTACATCACAGAGAGAGAGAGAGACTTAGGAATAAAGGTGCATCATTTAAAACAGCTGGTTTTCTATTTGCAGATTATTCAGTCTCTTCATTTCAAAACTAGGTTATATGTACAGCTGATTTTAACTAATAAACAAATCTAAATTCAGGAATAGTGTGAAAACCACTATTTTAGGAGCATCGATCAGTATTCAAATAAATAAAAAGCATTACCTTAAGGTCTCGATAGACAACAAATCGATTATGCATGTGCTCCAAACCCAAGATAATTTCTGCTGCATAGAAGCGCATGTCCTTTTCACTGAAGACTCCATGCTGTGACAGATGATAATGCAGATCTCCCCCTAAAACACGGGTTCAAATAAAACAAGACTCATCACAGATCATAAAGACCAAACATGACGTGTACAGTGTGAGGGCAGGGATTCAGAATGTTCCCATTAAAGGTAGAGGAAAACAGTGTACGTATACCAGTGTGTGTGTGTGTGTGTGTGTGTGTGTGTTGCTTTGACAGTGAACAGGTTTAAATGTTAAAATCATGACCTGATTAAAACGACTGTTCTTACCGTTCATCAAATCCAGAATGAAACAAAGCTTATCAGGAGTGTGAAAGGCGTACGTCATACACACAATAAAAGGACAGTCCTGAAAATAGAGGGGGGGAGGGGGGGGGTTTTAATAGAAGTATTTTTGTTCTATATATTTTTTCAAGGAAATTTCGGTATTTCTCAATATCCTCATTTTTTCATTAAACCAGCGCCGAGTTAAAACGCAAAATGACTAAACAAAGTTGCCGCAAACGTTGACCATTTTTTGAAATAGTTGGGAGGTGGGGGAGTGTTCTGAAGCCCCACTGCCGGGTGCTGGAACCCAAATACTGAGCTGTGTTAGTGCGCGCTGAGAAATGCATCGCAGTGTTCTCTCTCATTTACATGTGAACTTTAACCCACTGCAGCCGGCACGGGAAAGGTCACAGCATCCTCCATCACCGACTACTTTATTTTACTTTAGCTGAAGTTAAACCGTCAGGCTGCCAAACCTGAAAAATAGCTAAGAGAACTGTGTGGTACACAACACTATTTTTTCTTCCTACACTTCACTGTTACCGTCACGGTTGCCTGGAGACGAGAGGACATCAGCACAACGTCATCTTTTAGGAGATCGCACACTAAAATAAAGTTCCTGAACAGAGTCATGTGTAACCCTATAGAACTCAAAGTCTCGTATAATATAAATGTATTTAAAGTTAAACAGGGGCGTTTAACAGGTGGATTAGTGGTTTGTCATGTTCTCCTCTCAGCACTAGGGATTCCCGGTTCGAATCCCCATCTGGGTGGAGTTTCCATGTTCTCCATGTGTCTGCGTGGGTTTCCTCCAGGTTCTCCATTTTCCTCCCACAGTCCAAAAACATGGATCAAGTCAATTGAGTTCTCCAAATTGCCCCATATAGTGTGAGTGAGTGAGTGAGTGAGTGAGTGTGTGTGTGTGTGTGTGTGTGTGTGTGTGTGTGTGTGTGTGTTCCCAGTGATAGTGATAGATTGGCAGCCTGTCCTGGGTGTATCTGCCCAGCGGAAGATAATGGATGGATGGAAAGTTAAACAGCTACAGCTTGATTAATGATTATTTCTCCATTTAAAATCTACAGCAATAAACTTTAATAGTGAACGTATCATTAAAGAACAAGCCTGTGTGTGTGTGTGTGTGTGTGTGTGTGTGTGTGTGTGTGTGTGTCACTCACCCCTGTGCTGACCAATGACAGCATGATTCTCTCATTCAGTGCCAGCGTCTCTCCCTGTTTCATCTTAATTCTCTTCTTATCCAGACACTTCATGGCGTACCTGAACACATGACCCGGCGCAGTGAGCCTGCAAACTAATCTGATCTTTCATCTCATAACTTTATTACATACATTTTAAATTCTGAACTCACATTTTTCCCGTGTCTGCTTTTCTGCAGCCGTACACTTCTCCAAAACCACCTCTGCCAATGATCCGGTGCACGCTGAAGTCATTCATCGTTAACTATAAAGAAACAAAAGCACACGATTAAAAAGCTTTAAAACAGCAACAAAAATGTTTTTAGTCACAGGCTTCAGCAGAACTGTGTGCTGTAATGTTGACCGGTGAACTTATTTTAATGAACCAAAACAAAACTGGAGTTTTCTGTAGTTTCACAGATAGATGTTAGTTGTTCTCTGAATGCTTTTTCAGGCTCCATTACTCTGGTGTTAATAGATAATGTCACAACAAATATGGTAGTATTTTAGTGGTGGATTCATAGAAACTGCACCATTATTCTTAAACTCTTTATTATAGACTGGGATTTTCAGAATGCTTTATTTATCCTCTAGGGGAAATGTTACAGTTGCTTGAGAGGTATAATATATATATATATATATATATATATATATACACTAAGAATAGAGTATGAATCTAAAAACAGTAGCATTCTGCTGACAGTGTCTACTGTAGATAAACTACAATCTTCATCACTACTTGACTTCAGCTTCACATCTGAAGCATCCATTCGGTCTTTTAAGCCGACGTTACGGCTGTACGTCATAATGAAACCACCACACAAATGCACTGCAGTCCTCAGAGTGATCCACCACCAACATAGTGCCTGACCTCTTACAAACCATTTAAAAAAAGGTACAAATTCCTTTAAAATAATTAACTATGGAACAGGTTTGAAATAAAGAGCCGAGAACGGTTCACTTACATGAATATTAAGCTCGACGTTCTTCCACTGACAGAACCGAGTGAACTTATCACTAAAAGAACACAAAGTGTTAGATCCAGTATGAATGGGGCGGGGGGGGTGTCATTTAGCATCTTTATTAAAATGAATAACAATTAAACTAAATGAATACCTTTCAATGAACTTATCAAATATCTTCCCTCGCAGACTGTCAGAGATTTCCACAATGTATGGCTGCAAAGAAAAAAAACAAGTAAATCTTAGAGAAAACTATTAGATTATTTAAGATTTTGAAATTTTTAAAAAGGTTTATTAAATGAATTTGCATAAAGCCCCATCAGGATCTAATCGTGTTAAATCTCGGGCTGTTGTATTGTATATTCACCTGAAAGAGGGCGGGAGGCACATGTTTCCTCACCAGGTGAGACTGAACGTGATCCACCGCTTCCTTTGAGAACGGCTGTGCGGGAGACAGCAGAGAGAGATGGTCAGCGTTTATCATTTCAGAGACTCTTTAAAACCAACAGAACGCAGGTCTTACATGTGAACATGACAGGAGTTCCTTCATTATGTAGCCGTCATAAATCTGTCGACTTCGACTCAGTCTCTCGTCCTCCGAGTCCAGCTTCTCATATTCTTTAATCTGCAGATTCAAATGAAAGGTCCAACACTGAGACACGACGGCAGGACTTCATTTATTATTAACCTGGCAGGTTACTGCCACCGAAACGGGACGTCGGTTCAGTCAGCATCAGAGTGCTGCCCTTGTTTGGCGTTTCAGTTGTCCACATCATTTTTATGCTAATTATTTTTTTAAATATCTCCTCATTTGGGGGTAAATACATTTAAACATGAAGCCCAGTGCTTTTCTCATAAATCCCTAAATTGCAAGTTCATTTAATATTCATAACAGTAATAATTTAGTGAGCATTGATGTCATAAAGTAGGATTTTATTTAGCTGAGATACTTTTAAACCTGACTGAAGCAGAAAACTAATCAGACTCAGAAATATAATCATTCAGAGAATTACAGACATTTAGAGAAGAGACAAAAACATAAAGGTCTAAACATTTTTTTGTGTACCACAAAATTATATTTTTATTTATTCTTGCCAATAAAACGAAAAAACAGAAATGAGAGGCGTGTCCCACACAGAGGTAATGAAGAACACACAACGATTTAATTAAACTGAAGATTCTCAGAGCATCCAACTATAAAAGCTAAACACTGAAAAGTAAAATTCCCATAACATTTCAATTTAAGCTCAAAAAATGCTTTTAATAAGAACTTTACCTCTTCGTAGAATTTCAGCTGGGGGACGGCTTCATCGATCTCATTCAAACAGAAGTCTTTAAACAGGAGGAACCCTTTAAAAAACAAAAAAACAACAGAGATTTAGGACCATTATGATTTGTAAATGAACTTAACGTGGAGAATAAAGCTTTATATTTTTATGTTGTGGTTCTGAACACTCACTCACGTTATTTACACAACATTTTATATAATTTTCCCAAAAGTAAACCAAAAATCAAACACAGGTTTAAAACAGCAGCAGCCTCATCCTACAGCTTCTACAGTACTTACAGGATGTGTTACTAATCAAATGCTCATTCTTACATTATAGTTTAGCTTAATTAATTAATAATTATCAGGATCAGTCAGATTTGGTTGGTGTAAGAACTAATACCTGAACATCACTAATCCACCCAGGGTCAGAACCTGCTTCATCTGTAAGGATGAAACTCTGTTCCAACACTTTTTAAAGAAGGTATTAAGTTCTTCAGTCGTTTGTCTTTCTGTTCTTAACTCTGTTTAAAGCCGAGGCTCTAACTGAGTGCTGTCGCTCTGCATTCGGGTTTTTTTTTGTGCAGGAAGTCGACAGTAACAGCAGGTCGGGGTCTGTTCACAGCAGATCTACACTAATTTCATTTATTTGCATAGTCACTGTTAAATAAGTAAATGAAAGTAACAACAGATACAAACACACAAATATCAAGTTCATACAACCAACCACACAAACCAAAACAAAAACCCTTCACGAGGAAGTGGACGGAGGACAGGCTTTTAAAGGCTGTGTGTGCGCTGCGTTTCAATCCCTATAAGGTTTCAAATAAAACCTTACAAATAAATTACAAGATTAACAGCAAGATAAAAATGTAAAACACAAACGGCAACAATCCCTCTCCACACACAGCCCAGGTCTAACTGTCCGAATAGACAACAACTGTAGGTGGCGCCATCCAGGTCAATGACATCAAACCATTGTTATTTAAAAATGTCTTAATGTATTTGGTAGAGAACAGGTTCTGTTTTGAGGAAAGTGTGACGGAGCTGTGTTTAAAACAGCTTTACAGATACGATACTTTATTTATGGTCTGATTTTGTTCATGTTGCCGTCTTGAGAAAGTAAAGTTTATTTTGGGTAATGATCTCGGAGGTGGAAAGCGTTACCTCTGCTGGAAGAGAAGGAGATGATTCCCAGCAATAGTGCAGTATCCACCCCTCATGGGGGAGGTGGGGGGGGGTTGCCTCATGTCATCAAACATGCCTAATAGGGTTTCCTGGCACGCAGTCATGGGAAAAAGAAAAGACGGTTTCTTTCTCCCTTAAGTCTTTTCAGGAAGTGTTGTGGCAAAAGCTCTATTCCAAAAAGTGGGCTGGAGGGTTGATTTCAGGTTTCATTCTCATCACAGGTGTTACGGACCCAATGCACCTCCAGTTCATCACTCATTTTAAAGCAATGGCTAAAAAGAAAATGATTTAACACTGGATGGCAGGTCATGCAAACTTAACAGATCCCAATTCCCTGAATCTGCTTTTAATTTTAAAAACAGCAAGAGCGGTTTGTTGTTCCTTAATTCTTTAATGGTTTCCCATCACTGAGGGGAACTTTCTTGCATCATCATGGTGAGGGGGGTATTTATCTGCTGCAAAATAAAATCATCTGATGAGTACAGCGAGGGGACCAGGTCATATCCTCAAGTTTCAGTTTGGCAGAAGGTGAATCGACTGCTCTAAATCTAGAGTCTGTGTGTGTGTGTGTGTGTCTCCAGCACCCAAAACGATGGACATGGAACACCCCCACAACCCTAGTAGATGATTAAGTGGAAGATAAAGAGTTAAATATTAATGGCTTGTACTTCATTTTGCCAAATTAATCATGTGACCTGCTCAGCTTTCCTCTTTTGATGTATTAATCAGGTATGCATTTTTAAAGTTATATTATATTAATTGTTCTGTTCTACAGATCACAGAACATTGGATTGCAGTAAACATCAGGTTTCTTGAGTGTTCATGTGAAGTGGCTCAACATACGAAGACGTTTAAATATCAGTTTAGACTTTTATTTCAGCGTGTTTCGGGATCTTTTTAAAATATATATTGACATAGGTTAATATTTCTAATGAAAGTAATATTTCTACTTTTAATTTTCACATTTAGCATTTCCTTAAATCTTTGCACGTGTTCATTGTATGTTGTCTGGTGTGTAGTGTTCTGTGTGTGTGTGTATATATAAATAAAACTGTTATGTGTACAACATTAGATCCGACACCCATCACACCACATTCCTCGTGTGTATAACTCGCGAGGCCAATAAATCTGAATCAGATGTTTATTTTTTTAACTTTGCAGATCCCTCAGCCCGAGTGCTTAAAGTTCTGAACATCATTTTGTGATTGGTCATGCGCATCACTCGCGGAGACGACGGCACATTACGGGAGTCCCTATAACAGCTGAGCGGCTGTACGGCTTCCGATTGGCAGAGGAGAGAATGATGGAGATGCTTCCTGAATACATACTGTTCCTTCTTTTATAACGCAAGCTTCAGATCGTAAACTTTAGCTCCGTTATCATAGCTGCAGGATTCAGAGGTCCGTGTTGGTTCAAGCAGACAGTCGGTTATTGTGTAAAATGTTCCCCGACGTGATGTTCTGAACGTGTTTGCGTTACCGTGTGGGTGTACGGCATGCAAATGCACACATGCTTTTATTTGTGTGATATGAACGAGCTGGTTTATTATGCCTCTTTCATCTCTAACTCTTTGAGCTTCTCTTTTTTTATTAGAATTATTTAAATATTTGAGATAATTTAACAATGTCTGATCAAAAATAACTTGGGTGTTTGAATTTCTACCTAAAACTCAGCGCGATGGGAATGAAGAGTGAACGAGCTCACACTGAGCTGCACTTCTTTTCTTTTCTTTTTTTTTTTTTTTTTTACTCTAGATAATGGCTTCCACTTGAATTATGGCTTTGTAGTATTCATATAAATGGCTCTATTATTTGTGTTAGGACATAGATCTGAGGCGGCATTGTGATCGTGTCTTCTGCTTTGTTCATTTTTGTCTTATTTACAGCGACCGAGTCCTGCATTTGTCACTGCATTGGAAAGTCGAGCGGGTCGGTGAGCACGCAGACGTTTCATTTCCATAAACACGCTCTGTACACCGTGGGGTTGAGGTGGACGTCACCCCGTTATCGCCATGGCCCCCACACTCTAGAGGGACTTTCCTGCTGTAGTATCGGTGGGATCTATAAATGGATTAGGTTTTTGTTATTTTTGGGTTCACTGCTAAGCCCATATTAATTGAATCATTTTGTTATATTGTAAATTCAGATCCATTTTACTTTCTCCTCATTTCTGTAACCACACCAGTGGCCTCTTCCTCTTAATCCTTTCTTTTAGTTCCCTGTTGTGACCCTCATGTTGTTCTCTCATTAGAACGTTACTTTAGATCAGCAAAAAGTCAATCTAACATTATTAAAATAACTCACACTGGTGCGGCTGCATACTTTTGATTCAGTGGGACAGTGAATCTCGTCTCGTGTCGAACATCATGAATTTCATGAATTATTATCCCAAATACCACAGAGTTCTTAGTATGGTCCCCAAAAAGCTAAAGGTGGTCATGAACCCTCATATGTGACCTTAATCAGTGTGTGTGTGTGTGCGGGTACACCCACACGCCGAAGCCAACACCGTTTCCTGGGTCCACTTCCTCGTTTCTGCAGTTTAAGGATCAGTCTGTAAATCCATTGGGGTTTTTTTCCGGTTTACTCGTCAATGTTCTACGTTTCGATTGTATGTTTGGTGAGTTGAGACCTCTCCACACTGCAGTGACAGAACCAACTGGTGGTGGTGTGTTAATGTGTGCTGACCGGTGTGATTGGATTAGACACCGACGACTGGGAGTGTTAAACATTCCATCAGGCCGCTGTGCTTTGTATTAAAAGTGATAAACCACATGCAACCCACCGTCTGTGCAGTGAAACACACACACACACACACACACACGCTATGGGAGCAACTGGGGTTAGGTGCCTTGCTCAAGGGCACTTCAGCCATGGTGCACAGTGGGACTGGGAACCGTTACACACACATGCACATGATCTGCACACCCAAGCAAGAAAACATCTCCAAAATATCTTCATTACCAAATGAGTTCATGATGTCATCTTCATAAAGTCATGGTGGTGGAACGTCATCCAGGTTTTCACACCAAGGGCCCAGTGTGGTACGGCCTCAGCATGCAGACAGTAATAACACCAGCAAAACGGCTTCCTGACGCGAGGTGCAGTACACAGGAGTATCACAGAACAGGTATCATTTGGGTGGTGGATTGCAGTGACACTGATGTGCTGAGGGGGTTTTAGTGCAGCAGTGCTGCTGGAGTTTCAGTTAAACACCTCAGTCACACTGCTGGGATAGGACTAATGCCCCAACCAATAACCCTGCTCTGTGGAGGTACTGTTAGAGAACAGAGTACACATTCTGTACTGTAGAACACACACAGATGGACTACAGAATGGAACTACAAAGTCCATCTTTAGTGGAACTGAGAACATGGAGAACATGTGGCGCTTGAAAGTGGGCGTCTCCTAATCTTTGCCTGGTACTGTATGAATGTGTTTTTCAGAATAGTTCATACGTTACGCAGCGTCCTTACTTCATGTTAATTGGTCCATTAGCGCTTCATCCTGAGAGCGTTCTGACGGCGGGGTCCATTAGAGCTCGAGTGCATCAGGACTTTTGATACACTGGAATCAATGAGGAGGTCAGACCCACTGCGGTTCCTTCACCTCCGTACAGGACGGCATGTTGGCTGTTCCAAACTGTTGTCATCTCAAATCTGCGTTTATTTGGTTTATAGGAACATCGTTAACGTTTTCTGTTACATTTTGAAGCATGAATTCACCGTTTGGTTGGATGTGGCTGACATTCAGAACAGCAGAGGGCAGAACAGACATGGACATTCAGAGCACTCGGTCCGGTCTCTCTGAGTGCGTTCGGACTGCTCGGACTCGGGGAGCTTTCTCCGGCTCTGCACGCTGATGGTATCCGAGTCTGAGGCCTCTGCAGCCGTTTACTCATCAGAAGATTCTGAAAGATGTTGAACTGCAGATTAGAATCCATTTCAGCTGGTCTTTCAATAAAAGGTTCCTGGAAGTCGTGAGCAGTTCGTTTATCTGCAGTGTGTGGTCTTTTTTATATTAAAGGACTTCATCAGCTTATTGTGCTGAATAGCGCAGTTGAGACAGTAATCTCACTTTCTCCTTCATTGATTTTATTTTGCATTAGTATTTTTTTAATGTCTTAGCTTTATGTATTTTGTTTCATTTTCACGTTGAAGTTTCCTCCTCTTCTGATGCTTCCCCTTTGTCCTCAGTGGAGCAAAATTCAAACTTGTTCTCCTTGTTGTGATAGTGTGTCATGGTTATTATAGAGTACACTTCCTTAAGCACACTTCCCCAAAACACAGAACCGTACTGATGATTTCTATTGCTTTTCAAGCTTTAGAGAATGTTAGAAATGTATGTCAGATCCATTTCAGGGTAAAAACTGCTCATTCCTGATTGTTATTATTTTATTGGTATTTTTTCCATTTTCTTTCACATTTGGCACTGCAGGGATAAAGAGATCAGATTCTGTCCTCAAATGTCCAGCTGAATGACCGCTCATCGCATGGTCTACAAGACAACTCAATACAGCGTCCCAAAACTCATCCAATACACCAGCAGAGCTCAGCTCACGGACACACCACTGTTCAGCCCCAATCCCCTCACACCATGTGTCCTCACAAATGTTCTTACCTTCACTATTAAATAAATCCAACAAAATGTGATTGATCCACAGATTACGCTTTTTTAAGGGTTTTCTTGACCACATTCCTTCTATAAAAATGATGGTAACAGTTCTTAATCTGATTGCAGTACTTTCTGCAGCAGTCTCCCTGTGCATTTTCCTGCTTGATGCGTAACAATAATTAAAAACAGTGTGAGAGTTTAGAGAGTGTCTAAAATACACAAAAATTGTGTAAAATACACAAACATTTTTTATATATATATATATATATATATATATATATATATATATATATATATATATATATATATATATATATATATAAAATGACTGTGCAGTGCTTCACCGTGGTGTATGATCTGTTTGTGGGAACAGTTTGAACTGCACCATTTGCCAAAGTCCTGAGCATCACCACCATCTCATAATTTTGGGATGAACTAGAACTGAGATTGCAAGTCAGACCCTTTTATCCAACATCAGTGTCTGATCTCACCATGTAAGTGTGTGCGTGCATGTGTGTGTGTGTGTGTGTGTGTGTGTGACATATTGTAGAAAGCATTCTCACAAGACTGGACCCCTGAAACAGTTTTATGTTCATGTTCATGAGTGTCTATACTGCAAGCTGTAGTATATAACAGTATAGTATGTTAGTAAGATTATATGACCAATAAAACTTAAGCTACAATTACCAAATGCATTTTGATGCCCGTTAGATTATGAAGAATATATTCATATTCTAACTTCTTTTTAAATGAATCATTCATTAAATATTATTTTCCTAGTTGCAACACAAATATGGAATTTCTTCAGGGTTCTCATGGCAACCACAGTTGCTAGGCGACCCAGTACTCTCCTAACACCATTCCAGAATTTTGACAGATGGGAAAGAGAGGGAGATGTGAACAAGAGAGGCGGGGTTGTAAAAGCAGAAGAATAAAAGGAGAGTGTGAACTGCTCTTTATTCTCATTATCGTTTAAAAACTGCTCGTACATTAACGATCGGATTCGGCTTTTATACATTCGCCCATACAGCGACCCATCACTTCAAACCATTCAG
The DNA here is from genome assembly GCA_019802505.1 of Corydoras sp. C115. Classification (NCBI taxonomy): domain Eukaryota; kingdom Metazoa; phylum Chordata; class Actinopteri; order Siluriformes; family Callichthyidae; genus Corydoras; species Corydoras sp. C115. The sequence continues at coordinate 321,103 of JAFMOC010000091.1, read as the reverse complement.
GCAACTTTCTTATGCAGGGCTAGATGGGACGTGTTCATAAAGCATGAGCATGTGAGCGTTTGGGGGGGGGGGGGTATTTTTCTTAAAAAGATGTATTTTTTTGTTTGATCTTTTCTCCAAACTTTTAGGCGATTTCTTCTGTTCCCTCTCAAAGTTCAGTTAAAGCGTATGATGATCAATCAGCGAGGTGGTCAGTTCGTAAATTACAAACAAAAAACGAACATGAACGTGTGGAAGCACTACAGTGAACAATTACAATGGATGTTTGTAATGTTACTGTAAATGAAAAAACAAAGGCTTTGAAGGTGTTTTAAATCGTTACTGTTTTCATTTTGGAAACTTATGTATGATTTCACATCAGTGACATTATTACGAACACAGGTCAAACACTTGGTAAACAAACCAAACTAAACAAATCTAAAGTTAGAATAAAAAGAAATGCTGCTTCTCAGAATGTTAAACCCAGAGAGCAGCGACGGCAGGATCAGACGCAGGAATCTGATGGAGAACTGTTCAGTTTGATCACAGGAACGCTTAGACACCACCATGACAACTACACCCGATGCCTACAGCTTTACTTCAACAACTGTTCATTAATTACTCAATATGAAATCTCTCGAGTTCCTGTGTCGACCCCGGAACCCTCAGACGTGGAGTCATTAAACTATTAAAGCTGCTGATCTGATTGGCTCACAAGCACTGACACTCATTGGGGAAATGGGTTTGGAGGCGGTCTTTAAATCGCTGTGATGCACGTCATGATTCTATTAAATCATGGTACAAGATCAAGCTTCTTCAAAATCATCTACAGTTTTGAGTGGAATTAGAACGTTTCATCATTAATCCTTCTTTATTATTAATTACTTTTATTATTAGTTTTTGCAGATAATTAAGGGTTCTGGTGATATGGTTGTGCTGTCCTTTAACTTTCTAAGTTGTAAATCATGCCAGCTTTATGGTGTGCTGGTGAAGAACCCAGGAGGATCTCATGGCTGAGTATTGTTCAGGTATTTCCTCTTTAATAACACGGTTCTGTCAGCGGTACCCGACTGAACTTTTCGTTGTACCATGCAGAACCTTCTCTTCTTTTTTTACCATAAGGTCATGACATTTCCAACACCTTATAGTTGTCTTTATTAAAGCTCACCTGTGGTTTCACCACACCAAACAGCTAGGCCATGAGGTTTTGGGCTTGACTGACACACGGAGCATTACAGTGACAGGTTAGAGTAGAGAAACTAACTTATTTAAACACCAGCAGAAGGTTCTGTTGGTGTAGGTTGCTTGTTTACAGATGTGCGTTCCAAAATGGACTGAACACACCCCAACATTCAGAATAGATTAGTGTAGCAGGAATAAGGACCTGAACAGTCAGAGATGGTGGTCAGTATCAGACTTTCTGCAGTGGCTAACACATTACTCAGACCGTAATCACAGGACTGGCTGAACATTTCTGTCCAGACAATGTTTATCATGCTGCTGTTTAATTAACAGGGATCCGCGCCACCTTTCATTGATTTTCCTTCAGTTAAAACACGGCGTAACAGTTCATTTGGTTCAGAACATCACCGTGTGGATCAAAGCCCAGAGTCTCAGCCACGCCGACACCATTCCTCAAACTGCAAATGACTTTGGATTAAATTTTATGTAGCATACAGACGCAGACGTTGAGTTGATCATAGCTCGGTACTAAAACACCGTTCTGATAGCGGTGTTATCCATTAGGGGGATATAAAGATAAATAACAAGGAAATTAGTCACACTCACCAATTTTTTGATTAAAGATTTTGTCGAAGGTTAGCTCATCTCGTTCTTCCAAGTACTTCTGCATCACACTCCGAATACTGCAGAAAAAGACGTGGGTTACTAAAAACTATTAAACCCTACAAACTACACACTAAACATGGAACAAATTAAACAACAAATCAACATCCAAACACCAAACTTAATCTGAAAAACAACAGGAATGCCACGACCGCTTTTAACCCCGGATCGATTAACATCTAATTCAATAACGCAGCTGTTCCTAAAGTGGATTTAAGTGTAAAATATGAATAAAACATTCTCACAGTGGAACGTGGTGCACTCAAACATTTAACTTACTACACGGTCACAATCAGATCAGTCACAGATGCACCGCACAGAGACTCACAGTAAGTGACAGTCATGTGACACGGTCATTATCAACTAAGAGGTTTAAGGAACAAAATGTTATTCCACAGCTTAACAAATTCATTTAAATCAGCAAGATAAATTTCACCACCAGCAGCCTTTCAAGACGTTAACATGTAAAGAGATTATAATCACGTTAATGCCCAATAACTTTTATTTGTCTTTAAAGCTCTAAATGGACCGGCCCCGTCTCATATTGTGGATTTGCTTACAGCTCCAATCCTGCAGCGTCCTCGGAGATCTTCATCTCATTCTAAACGATTCTAAAAGGTGATTGTGTGTTTTCAGTGTGTGCTCCAAGACTTTGGAACAGTCCACCACCCAGAAACAACCTTAACGTTAATGATCAAACTATGAGTCTGACTCCTAATAAGATGAACTTCGATTGCTTCTCAAAATGAATCCCACTCATTTGACTTCTATTAATGGCCATGAGCATGATGTAATTGTTATCTAACACATTTGCTAACCTGCTGCTCTTTAAATTCCTTGTATAAATCTGTATATCCGTCAGTGAGACGCTTTGCCAAGTTGAACACATTCTCTCCCTTGGGCTGTGTAGCTGGAGAACATTGCAGAGTGATTTTGTTCCGTCGGTAAGCTTTCCTTCCGACCGTCAACCTTACGCAAAACACTGCGGCGCACGTCCGTTTACCACGAGCACCGCGGATGCATTACAAAATCCACTGATGCATTAATACCATTTTCTGGCAAAACAGGAAGCAAGTAGTAACATGTGGGTTCTTGCTGATACTCAGTTTGAAATGTTTCAGACTTTATGTAACGTTAAATAAAATAATGAAGTGCATCGTGTGTTTAAACAAACTGTAATCTTTAACCAATTCAGTGATGATCAATATCACACACTGAACAACTGCAGAACAACTGATTAACAGAGTGTGTGTTAGGAATTCAGTCTGACACCACAGTCTTTAAAGGGCAAAACTGTCTCTGCCTGGTTGTATTGTTATCTGTACATAACTGTATTCTCATCATTTACATATACTGATCTTATTTTATTATCATTTTAAATGACTATCAGAGATGCCCTTTTTTCATTTATATGTATATATAACCGATATTTGAAGCATTTTTAATTTCTTACCACTGTCCCTTTGGTGCTGTGACTAAGTGAATGTCCCCATGGTGGGACCAATAAAGGATCAGCTCATCTTATCTTCAGTATTGCCTTACATGGAATCACTCACAAGTTTGAAAAATCTAAATAGCAAAGAAAATGTCTTATGGGGCAAATAAACACAGATTCTGAACTAAGCACTACAGAGTAAATGACTCGGGGTGGTGCTGACTACTGGACATGTGTTCATAATGTTGACACAAGTAAGAGAAAGAAGCACAACATGGAGGGGTCATACAAAGTGTGAATTAACTAAAAAATATAATGAGCTTACACAACGGGTGTGTAGCTGACACCTCAAACTCCAATATTCGATTTTATTTTAGATGAAGGATGTTGTATTAAATGTAACACTGGATTTTATCAAGGCTTATCAAAGCTCAAAAGTAAATTCATATTATATAACTTCGTGTTATTCAGTTTAAATGAAGCTTTTGATATGAAAAAAAAAACGTTAAATTTAGCTATGTATAGTAATCCATCCACACTAACGGTCCTGCATTTGATGAAAAGCTATTAATAAAATGGTTAAAATTGATGCATGTAAAGTTAGATACATTACTAATAACTAAAGTGCCTCTGACATCCGGCTATCAGACAGACAGACAACCACAAAGTTCCAGACAACTGTTGCAATCAATGATGTCTTGAATTTCAGGTGCTGTACCTCAGCTCCATCCACAGCCAATCATTTAAAAAGTGCATCACCAGATCAGGAACATCACATCAGCATCAGCGAGAGCATGCAAGCTCCTCACAGCAACAGCAGGACCTCCACTTTCACAAACATGGCTCACAACTCAAAGCAAGAGCCCCATCAGTGCACCAAACAGCATTATTATTACACATAGTAAAAAAAAAAAATCAGTGTGTAACGGATCATTAAAAACTTATATTATTAAACACAGCCCATTTACATGTCATTACTTTAGCATCCTTTTACAAACCACAGAGTGTATATACTTTTAAGCTTCCTGCAGGAAGTTCTTTATATTTGGATTTATTAAGCATAGCTAAATAGGGGCTTTTTCCTCCTTGCAGTTTCAACTAAAAAGCTTTTGTTTTTTTTTGGAAAGTGGAAATGTTATTTATTTGCATATAAAGCAGTAAAGTGAGTTCTGTACAAAAGTGTCACTCAAACTCTGTTTCTGATGCCAAGTGCAAACACGTAGGTAAAATCGTCCGCTCGTGATTTAAACATTCACACCATCAGGACCTGATGTGAGCGACTGCAGTACAGTACAGGACATGGGATCACATTTCTGACTTTGAAACACAATCCTGCAGCGGTCCACCTGTGATCTGAAGACGCAGTTTAAACCTGTATTAGGAACAGATCTGATAAGTGGACAGGGTTAACTCACTGAGGATGCACTCATTGGGCCGAGGGCCAAATTCTTTAAGCAGCGTGAAAGGAAACTCATCCTTGGCCACAGAGAAGCTCCACCTACTCAACTGACTTCCTCTGCAAAAACGAAAGGACATTCTCCTTCCAACGGTCACATTTTTCTTTCAGTTTTTATTTCAGTGTCGTCTAGTCTTTACACTCCAACAGACGGGGTATGAGAGGTGGGTGGTTACCGCGGATGCAGTTTAAACATTAAGATTTAGATCATTTATTGTAATTTGTCTCTAGCTTTCAAATGGATCACAACACCGACAATCTGTGATCTACAATTGTATGCACGTCATTAGACTTATAAAGTATCAGTGTCAGATTTAAGCATAGGTCATTATAATTAACCAGATACAAATGTATTCTTTTATTTTTTTTTTTAAATCATAGCTTATGTAAACGTCTCTGAATATTGAACCTGATCAGTCTTTGTTCTACTTAAAAGTAAATGACGTGTTTTTTTGCATTCAAAGCTGGAAAGTTCGATCCAAACACAAATGATTCCCCAAGACATTTCTAAAGTCAGTTGTGAAATCATGTATCACAGTTGTGTAATTCTGATTTGATTAGTGATGCAACATTTAAACAACCTGATCAGCACAGGTCCTCAGGAAAGACACAGCGTCAGACATGTTACATTGGCATTGCCTTTGTACCACAAACGTACTTAAAAGTATATAATATTAAATAGAATAATCCACTATAGCTGAACATTCTGATTCATGTAACTTCTACATACATAACACTCATGGAACTACACACAAAATAACTTTGCATCTGCTTTAAAACGACAGTATTTAGATACACAATCAAAACGCTGCTCAAATCCCAGGAGATGAAAAGCAAAGGACTCTCACAGTTGAAAGTCACAGTCATGACAACCATAGCACCGGGCAGAGGGGGAGATACGACAATGTTTTACAACTGTTCTTTTGAAGAAGAGCAGTGAATGGTGCACATAATTGTATTTCTGGAAGTACCCATAATATCTATAAAAAAGGGATTATGACTCTGAGGATGCTTATTTTAAAAAGATAATATTGTGGGTTGGTTTCTTTACATAATTATAGCTACAGAGTCTATAATTGATAATTGAATAAGGTATAATATTATGATTGCTGCAAATGTCTTGCACCACAGCTCCTGTTCTGACCTCAGCTTCACACTAATGTTCTCTTCGGTGTGAGATAGGAAAGTAGTTTTAAGATGTAGGATGGGCAATCCAATTTACAGCTTTAAATACCAAGAATAGACTCTTAAAATCAACTCTAAAATAGACTGGAAGTCAGCAGAGGGATATCAGCACCGGTCAGATGGCCTTTCATTTCCGAGTATCCGTCAAAAAGCACGCAAGAGGACAGAAGCTTTTAAAGCATTTTCAGATTCAGAATGTTCATGCAATAATGTTACGGCCTTTTAATCACTTAACTTACAAGCTACCGACCATATTACTGTCAATCAGTTACAGAGGAATCGGACCATCGTTTCACCTTTAAATGTTGGTGTTTAAAAGACTTCCTTATCTATTCTAAAGTCATGTTTATAATAGAAGGGATCAGACCATGAATAGATCGCTGTGTAACATCACATGTTGACGGGACCTTCATCTGGTTAACGTCCCAAATTTATACACAAGACATCACAACAAAACAAAATCATTTAGATTTGAGGACAATTGTGTGTAATAATAGCCGCGCCTGATGAAGCGTGCTTTACCTTTAGATTAAAAAATGCTTAACAGAACATTTTGTGAAATAAATGTGACAGTAAATTTTAAAAATGACATTTCAGAAATGGGTATGAAAAACAAAAATCCTAACCCATGCTGAATTTAAGAAAAAAAAATAATAATAAAAAAAAAATTTATAATAATTAATAGTCTGTCCAGTTATATCCTGAGAAACTTAAAGAGCTTTAATGAGACTTAAATATTTTAACTAGGTGATTCTTGGATGTGCCGTCCAATCGCTACCAGCAAGTCCAAACTGCTCTAGAAATCTCTAAATCTGATCCGATCACACGGCCCATCGCTACAGTTACAGACAGGTGTAGCTGAAAAACAGCAACAGAGGGAGGATTATTCCCTCTGATAAAAAGCTCGATCTCGACATGTCAGCTCTTCTGTGGAATTCCAGCTATTCGGTGAAGCTCATCGATAAGCGTGAATTGATGCCGTATCAGAAATCTGTCCAATATGTGCACATGTTCTGCTACTGACATTATGGTGTAAAGCTGTAGATTCTGTGATACTGAAATCTACTGAATGGGTGACATGAAAGCATATTCAGAAAACACATGACTCAGCAGTATTGGTATATACAGTAAGTAGGCAGTACGTGAGATAAATGGTACAAAAAAGAAATCTTTGAAATTAAATGTTGTAATTGTAAGAGTGGTAATTAATACTCACATTAGTACTTAGTAAGCAAGTTCTCAAGGGTTAGTGTTGTACTTGCTCTGATAAAATGGGACATCAGTACATTCCTACTTGCTGTTTGTATCCAATACGTCTTCATGTCAACTTAAAAAAAGTCAATTTTACAAAAGTGCACCACCTCCATGCAGCTTTACAATTTTTTAAACCTGAAACTCCAAAGAGCAAACTGCAACACGGAAAGAGAAAATCCTGGCACTTGCTTTTATTGGATGGAACCTAATTTAACTTAACTCTGCTAATGCTTCCCAGAAACACGGCAATCTTCCAAACAACCTAAAAGGTGTTTACTGTGAAGTTAATTATTATTATATTTCCCATTGATTTGCACTATTTTGAAGATTACACCACTGTTACTGTAGCCACCCGCAACCCGTTTAGGTAATAACGGCAAACTAATAATTGATGGTGCATGATACATGATGGTGCGCTCTTTTGATATTTAAATATTGAATTTGAGTGAAAATATTTACATGTCAAGATTTTACTCTTCTAATGATAATTTACTTTGCTTTTCTTTCTTCTTTTCCTGTTGCATGACGGTTTGAGCAAAACTTTAGCCGGTTAATAGATGCCCCCACATTTCAAGTTAAAATGCATTGGTATGAGGAGGAGTTCAGTCAACTCAGTGACCTCAACGTACCCAGATCCTGTGGCAGCAACACCATGCGTTTTTTTTTAAATATCTCTAACAAACAGGATGCATTTTTTTGCCATGTCTGAATGTACTGTCCACAGTTAGCTGATCATTAAAGACATCTAAACATTAGGTTTAAACAGTGTCGAGGATGGCACAATGGGTTTAAGTGGCACTCAAAAGGGCTGATCTAATATCAATATAAAATCAATGAGAAAGACATCCGCTTCAATTTCCCAAATGTTAAAACTACTTTTATACTTATACTCTTGTCTTATATAAAGGATTGTCTTATATAAATCAGAACAACTTTTATAAATCACATAGCATTCTTAAATCACAAAATTTTATGGTTACACAATACTGTGTCACACATCACACCTGCACTCTGCAAAATTTTACTGAACACAGGGAATATGAAAGGCAATTAAAGTTAAAATGTAAAAACAGAAAGATTACAGCAGACTTCACTAACAGTACATCCGAATATCAACCTGTCTGTCTGTCATTCTGTCTGTCACCACTAGGAAAACACATCCATTCAGATGGTGTAGGAAACAGCGCCAGCCTGTAATTCCTTACCCCACCTCTAGGAAGAGCACAGTGTGTGATTGATGTTCAAACAAGTGCCATATAGAGGACTTCTAAACTTAATAACACTTAGAAATTCACCTCAATATGTCCTTCAACAGGTCACCAATACCTCAACAACACTCAAGACTGCTAAACAAGTAATGCAAAAATAAACCACACAATCTTTCAAAGGATTACTCATTAATTCCGGCTAATTACTCACACTGAATGATATTTTCGGACTATTCTGATAAACATTTGCATAGAATACACAATGGCTCTCTTTTGATCACATGTCAGAGAACATTATCTCAATATCCTGCATGAATCCGTCACAGATATCTCTATGCTGCTGGTGATTGATTTCAAAATACACACATTTATTAATATTTAAAATAATTTTAAAATAATCATGATTTCTTATACTCGTGCATATCATATTTTGCTTACTCTCAGTGGTGAACTACAAAAACACCTTGATATCTAAAAGCTTTATAAACGTGAATAACAGTGCAACCAGCTATTATTGTTCCAACTGTGCGATGCTCTGGCTTTGATTAATAATAATTTAGGTGCATTATGTAAAAATGGACATTTAGAAACGACATATTGACCACCATGAAGTGTATGGAGCGTGTCAGTACATGCTGGGTGTTGGATGCAGGTTACCTGGGTTCAGGGAGGATGATTTTCTTGCTCGCCCGGGCCGCCGGGGTTGATTTGCTCTTCTCCATCGCCATCAAATAGCTGACATCGGCGAGAACTGCCTCCAGGTCCGCCATCTTCAACTGAGCTCGACCGAATCGACAGAGGAACGAAGAGGAGAGAACGAATGTGTGGAATCACAATAAAGACAAACCTAGCGAGCGGCGATGGTGTAATGGTCGTGGGCAACCATCGGGTCCACTCCGCCCGCTGTGCTTTAGTCTCGATTTGCTCAATTCAAAAAAACTGCCATAGTGACAAAACGCAAGATGCGCGTAAAAAAAGGGGGAGTGAGTCTGCGAGGACGGGAAACGACGTCTTTAAGCTCCTAAAAGTGAGCCACCGCGGTCTGAGCCAGCGCGGCGGCGGCGTGCGGGGCTCCGTTCAGCGGTCGTCCTGCGGGAACCCACCTGCTGGCTGCCGGGGCCGGCGGAGCGGCTCCAGACGACAGACACCGATTAATACAAACCAACAGAACCGAGAGCCGCCGCCACAAACAAGCTGTCAACGCCAGCCGCAGTCCTGACTGATGCGACTCTGTGCGAACACGCAGCAGAACCAGAACCATCAGCAGACCCCACCACGACCCGGTCCAAACGGTACCGACCCGGTACCACCGATCAGTCAGTCCGGAAAACAGGCTGCGGCTGGAGGTTGGTTATTCTAACGTGTTACTGCCGCCTTCCCCTGAACGTACAGCCACACACACACACACACACTCTCACACACACACTCATGCACACACACACACCACCTAATTCATCAGCTAATTACAGCAGATCAGCTCCATCCAGAGCTGGACACGACGACGGGCTGCTGCAGACTCGCCCAGATACCGAGACAAGGAAAGACGAAAGCCGCCCGATCCTACGACGGCACGACTCCAGATCCGATCGGAAGCGACGCGTCGGCACGATTGTTGATTCAGTCTGCCCGACGTTTTATTAGGAACAACCTGCTACCTCCACTAAACAAACTAACAGCTCTGTGCAAGTCCACAACTATCGCTTCTCCATTTTGTTGCTTTCAGAGGAGCGACCCTGCAGCACCGCACCACATTTAAAGATCAATTCGAACGTATTTACAACTGACATCAAACGCCACACGCTTACATTTAAGAGACTCCAAAATCATTCACGGGACGATTTAAGATCTCCGGCATTCAACGCCAGAGCCTCTGGATTCGGACTTTTACCTCAGCTTTTTCCGCGGCGACCTTTTATTTGTCGAATTGAAATAATTTCTTACATCTTCGGCTCGTTTGTGAGTGCGCGGCAGCGGCGGCAGGGGGCGCTCTAAAAGGAAACGCGCTAAAGGTTAGCAGCCAAATAAACTGCCTTAAAAATCCCAAACACACAAAGCAGCGCGAATCCCGCGGTTTAATCCCGACCGTCGATCCGGAGTCAGATTACAGCGTCCGCGGGATTAAAGGCGTTACGCTGGGGTGGAAGCAGACTTCCGTGTGCTCTAAAACCACAAGGCGAACTTGCGGAACTTGGTTTTCATGGCTGCCTCAGTTAGCTGCTCGCGCCTCACAGTTACTTTATTCAAACGACGAGGGCCGCGCCGCCGCTTCAGCGCTCAGAACACCGCCGCCGCGGAGCCCCGCCGCTCATCCCGAAGTGGCGGCCGCGTCGTGAGCGTCGCACCTCCGCGTTAAAGGTGATAAGACGTCCCGCTCGTGAAGCGCCTCACTTCAGACCCATCCGCCCTGACAGCGCCGAAAGGGCACGCGCGCAAGACACCCCGAGTCGCCTTGTTCGGTCGAGTCGAGTCGAGTCGAGTGGATTGTTTCGCGCGTGCTGCCGGCCGGCCGCGGCTCGGTCCTCACTCCGCCATGAAGAGCCGTTTAAAGTCGCAGAGACGCTGCCGTGCAGGAACTCCACTTCCTCCCCGTGTGAATGAGCCGCGCACACAAAACCCGGAGCGGATCGACGCGCCGCGGAGCGGGGGGGGGGGGGGGGATGCGGAGCGGGGTCAGGAAACCGACACCGACGTCATGAGACCTGACCTGAGATCAGTCTGTCATTATCTTCAGCTTAATCCTCTATATGGGGCAATTTAGAGAATTCAATTGACCTTGGATCCACGTTTTTGGACTGTGGGAGGAAACCGGAGAACCCGGGGGAAACCCACACGGACACGGGGAGAACATGGAAACTCCACACAGATTGGGATTCGAACCTGGCTGAGAGGAGAACATGCCAACCACTAAGCGACCGTGCCGCCCTGCCCTGAAATCATCCATCCATTATCCTCCACCTCATCCTCTACTAGGGTCGCAGGGGGTGGGGGGGTTTCCCATCCAGGGGAGAACATCTCGGGCGCTGGGCAGATACACTCAGGACAGGGGGCAATCTATCACTGGACACACACTCACTCACACACACACACACACACTATATGGGGCAATTTGGAGAATTCAATTGACCTTGACTCCACATTTTTGGACTGTGGGAGGAAACCGGAGGAAACCCACCCAGATTGGGATTTGAACCTGGATCCCCATTGCTGAGAGGAGAACATGCCAACCACTAAGCGACCGTGCCGCCCTGCCCTGAAATCATCCATCCATTATCCTCCACCTCATCCTCTACTAGGGTCGCAGGGGGTGGGGGGGTTCCCCATCCAGGGGAGAACATCTCGGGCGCTGGGCAGATACACTCAGGACAGGGGGCAATCTATCACTGGACACACACTCACTCACACACACACACACACACTATATGGGGCAATTTGGAGAATTCAATTGACCTTGACTCCACATTTTTGGACTGTGGGAGGAAACCGGAGGAAACCCACCCAGACTGGGATTTGAACCTGGATCCCCATTGCTGAGAGGAGAACATGCTAACCACTAAGCCACGGTGCCACCCTGCCAGCCCTGAAGTCAACTAAACATAATTGAACCTGTTATTAAAACTCTAACGGGTCGATAATGTTAGAAACGAGATTATAACTGTGTTATAATAAATAACCTTTTAATAATCTGAAGCACATGCTTTTTAAAATACACAACCTTTTATATCTCATCTTATTATCTTCTGATTGATCCTCTGTTTTTACAAACACATATTTACATTATAAAATAGTAAACTGTACAGTATAGTGGGGGATATGAATTGTAGTTTTAAGTATTTTAAATAGAATTGAGCCTCAGCCCGAAATAAAGAGGTGGATATTTAGACCGTTAACTGCGTCTCTCTGCTGGTTAACAAGGAGAAGTTCACTGAGATCAAACACGACCCGGTGGAGGATTAAGCAGATAAGATAATGAATGATTTACATACATAATTAGATGTAAACTATATACACATTAGAATCAATTTGCCTCTCACACATTTCCATTACCTCATTTCAGGATGTCACGCCCATCAGGGAGGATGTATTCACAAGCAACGTTGCTATTTAAACGACATGGGGGAAGAGAACAGATGGAGTATAATACAGGTAATAATACATAATACATCTTCTACAGGTGAGGTATAAAATAATAATGAGCTTCAGATAAGTTGCCTGTCTGATCCCTGATGTCAAACATCTGTCGTATCCATCATATAATTAGAGTGAGGATCCTGGCCTTCTCATCCAGCATCAGTTTCTGATCTCACAAATGATCTGAAAGTACGGCAGCCATCAGGGATGTCTTGTAAATCTTAAGTCAAGCAAACTTATAAATCACGCTTGGTTTATTGCTTAATCATAACTGTGAAATGTGTTTTACGTTTTACTGTGTGACACAAAAATTATTTTTTACACCAAAACTTTCAGTGTGAAAGTGTTTTATGTACACACAACAACATAAAGCCTCCAGCTCAAAAATAATGTTGCATTTGCACTTCTGGAGTTCTTTAGAGTTACCCTATCTATTGTCCGTCACACAATGACAGGTCCCTCCCTCACTGCTGAGCAGGGGATTTTGGGTCGACCCATTTGCCGGGGCAGGCTTTAAAAAGATGGGCAAATCAGCCAGGTCTCACTCTCCAGCAGGTCGTAATTAAAACAAGGTGAGTTCCTATTCACAATTTTTATTCCATTCCTCGATAAACTCTCTACTCCTGTGTTCCTCACACAAAACTGAATTACTAACAAGCTGCAGAAAACCTAATGAGTTTAGATCAAAGTCAGCAGAATTCTAAAGCTTTAAGTTTGGTTTCTGTGAAGAGTTTATCCAGAAGAACAGCCTGTTGAAATCTAACTCACTTTTTCAGATATCATTTATAGGAAGTGTAATATGTTATTAACAAAAATATAAATACAGATATATAAATATTTTTAATATTGATGCTATAATACATTCAACTAGTTAAATGTGTTCAAATGTAATTCAGGACCTTAATTCCCATCTTTATTGCAGGAAAGATGAGTCACCACTGTACTAAGTTCTCAGGACACTGGAAGGTGAGCGTCTGAGATCTGCTTTAAGTTTGATAAGTTGGTGCGGTTTGTACTATTAAAGTATTCAATCTCTGTATTTCAGATTATTGTGTACGATGAGGAGTGCTTTCAGGGTCGCCATCATGAATTCACCTCTGAGTGCTGTAATGTAATGGATTTTGGTTTTGAGAGTGTCCGCTCGCTGAGGATAGAGAGTGGAGCGTAAGTGCACAGCTCTTCTGTTCACAGGACATTTTGATATTATTAGACGTATTGGCAGAACTTAATAAACCCTGTTGATTAGAATTCATGATTAAAAACTGCACTACATGTCCTGTATTTATATTCACAAATATTGGCTTTAATTACACTCTTCCTTTAGGTGGGTGGGCTACGAGCACCCCATGTTTCAGGGACAGCAGTTTGTACTGGAGCGTGGAGAGTACCCTCAGTGTGATGCTTTTGGAGGCAGTAATGCTTACCACATTGAGAGAATGACCTCCTTCAGGCCAATATCCTGTGTTGTAAGTTTTACTGCCAGACACACACATCCATCATTACACGCACACAGTGATGAGTGTATGGAACTCAGGTTTATAGCACGCTATTAAACCATATTAAAAGTAAACTCACTGACCCTGGATAGTTTTGTGCAATAGAACTAAACCCTTAAAATGAACATCTTTATTTATTGTGTCAATTCTCAGAACCACAGAGAAAGCAGAATGACCATCTACGAGAGAGAAAACTACCTGGGTCGCAAGGGGGAGCTTAGTGATGACTACTCCTCACTGCAGGCCATGGGCTGGTGCAACAACGAAGTGGGGTCCATGCGCATACACTCTGGGGCGTAAGTTCTGTTTCCTACTATGCAGAAAAAAATTAATATGAGGAAATGAAAACATCTAATCTATAAAAGATCTTAAAATTCAACATTGAAAGAACAACTATACAGGACTACTTACAGCGTTCTTATTTAACAAAGATGAAGACAGAATTCACCCCATTAATCTGCATTTTGTAGATTAGCAAGTTATCAATTCCTGTATAATTCTTCATATCATTAAATCATCGATCTTTGTGAGCCTTTATTAGAGCACAGCTCTGCTCTACTGTTGCATGATCATGGGGCAGCGGCGTGATGGTCAATGCCATCCCAACTGTATGAGATGAAACCCACAAGACAAATAAGTTTTCATAAAATTAATTAAAACAAACATAAAAGCAATATAAAATCCAAGAGTATGTGCAAGTGAAAGCTCAGTACAGATCACTCCACACCTCAGGTGGCACACTACTCAAACGACTGCGCAGGAACACAGATGCATACCTCAGATATTCTGTTTAAAGAAACAAAAAAGCAAGAAGTGGCCGATCCGACCCTGACGCTGCTGCAGCGACCGAGCAAAGTGGATCAGACACAGCAGGAGCTTTAAAACATCTGAGTGGCACAGCTGGACTGTGTACAGACCACCAACCAAAAAATGTCCAGCAACTAGAACACTGTAGCCAGATACTGTCTATGACATCACGTCTGCAGAGTGGAAACAAAAAGCACAACGCAGAACGTTAAGTGTTTATATTTAATATTTCAGCAGTGACGGTGTATTTCTGTTTTTCAATGTCACAGGTTTGTGTGCTACCAGTACCCTGGTTACCGTGGATATCAGTACATCATGGAGTGTGACCGCCATGCTGGCGAATACAAACATTTTCGGGAGTTTGGCAGCCACTGTTCGACTCCTCAGATTCAGTCCATCCGCCGCATCCAGCAGTAACCTGTTCAAGCTCTGCTAACATCCCAGAGGCTTTGCAAAAAAAAAAAAAAAACATTTCTCTATGAAACTCTACTAAATAAACTGTGTTTTTTAAACTTCAATGACTTTTTCCATTTGTGAAGTTTGTGGAGTTTTCACTGATATTCTGACAGAAACCTCATGTAAACCTCATTTAAACCTCAGGTAAACATGTGCATGTAAACCTCATGTAAACCTCAGGTAAACCTCATGTAAACCTCAGGTAAACCTCAGGTAAACCTCATGTAAACCTCATGTAAACATGTGCAGTTGGGTTTTGGGCTGTTTGTGTTTAAAGTGAAGCTTTTGCATTGAGCAGTGTATAAATTAAAATGAATTACTCATTAAGCAAATCAAGAAAATATAAAGTACATGAACGAGACAGGAGAAGCATATTCTTCATGCCATGTGTCAGAAAGACGCACTGTCAGGACAGACTGGGTTTGAAAGAGTGGAGGCAAAAACTATGAATACAGAAAAACAGATTTAAAGGAAATAAAGAGGGTATTCTATGTTTAAAAGATACAAAAACATTCTGATAAAATCATGATAAAAATCTAGAAAATATGCCAAACATTAATACTTCTGTTTGAGGACACCTGATCATTATAAAGGGTTTATAAAGTTAATTTGTCCTTTAGATTTTTTAAATAACATGAACACATAATGTCTTTAAACATGTTTTATAAAAATATTGAAACAAATCCCAAACATATTTTCCTAATCCAGATTCCACCTTTAGATTTCTCTCTGGGATTTACATGTGAAGACAAAAACATTTACATTTACATTTACATTCAGTCATTTAGCAGCCGCTTTTATTCAAAGCAACTTACAGATTTAAAGAAGCTTGTATATCAGAAGAAAGAAAGCCATGAACTGAAAAACCAAATGCTCATCACATTCCCTTCAAAAACCCTGAACAACCTGCAAAGATCAGAGGAAGGTATTACAATCTAACTGTGATGTAAACGCCTCATCAGCAAATGGGTGGAAGGCTTTAATCATGAAATCATGATTCATAAGGCATGAGAACGCCAAAACTATAAAACCATGAGAGGCTGGACACCTCGTTGGATGCTGTATAAGATCCTGCCAGCTCCATGATGATTTCCTATTTTAAATCTGATTTAAGGGCGCAGGTCATGCAAGATGTCTTTACAGTGAATTAAAAAGTCTGTTTGCTTCAGAACAGTTAAAGCAGTGTCCGAGTCCATGCCCTCACTTTCATTTGAGAATGAAATTTATGAAGGATTATTGTTACAGAAGCCCCTACCTTCCTGTAAAAACGTTTAACCGTGTTCGATTTACACAAATTTGTAACACTTGGCACGAGTGCCGACATATCTCGATGGTATTAACATATACAGCAACGTCTGAGGACCGTCCTAAAAACACGCCAAGCAGGTCAATGACTGCATGTCCAGTGACCCAGAAGATGAAACTACTATCATTGTGATCGATGACAGAGATGTATCTGCTTACCGGCAACGTTCAACCAGCTGGAGCAACGATGCGGTCAGAACATCCTGGAGCTCGAGACCGTAGAGATGATCGTGGACTTCACTCATCAGCTCTGCTCTCCCTCACAATATCCAGTTTCCTGCATCAACCACAGAGTCCTTCAGGAGCTCAGAAACTATCATCTCCCAGGATCTGAAGTAGGAGTACAACATCAATTCCATCCTTAAGAATGCTGCGTCTGCCACAGGAGCTGCTGCCCCCCCCCCTGCTAGAACCAAGAAACAGCCTGAAAAGTTGGATAAACCCTGGAGCACGTTATCTGTATATTACCACCTGGACATCTTCACCGTCGATGCAAGCCGAAGGACACCATGAGCTTACAGCCTAGCCTCATCTCTGAGACGCACCCAGAGCGTGGACCAGAGACATGCATCCCACTGCAGAATGTGCACATCATGACTGCAAGTGTCTTTTTCAGGCTGTATGATGTTTTCTTTGTTCCAGGTTTTGGCACACGGGTTACAAATCATGAAATTCGTACAAATTAAATTTGATAAAGTGAATTAGATTTAACTTCTGACTTGTGATGTTCTCATTTGTAAGTTGCTTTGGATAAAAGCGTCAGCTAAATGACTAAATGTATGTAAATGTAGAAGCAATAAACAAAACAAATAGGCAAATAGGTAAACTAACCGACATTATCATTTGGTTAGGGGCAACCTAACTTAAACACATGGTCTGGAAATAAACCTACAGATATAAACACCACAGTGCATTTAATACACAATCACAGCAATCCCAATCAGACTCGAAAACCTGCTGCATCACGCCCTCCAACAGCAGCACTGCTGGGTCTGATCTACACCATTACAGCTAAATATTAAATACTTTCATTGAGGAATTAAAGAAATGTAAAATAACTTCCAAAGTCAAAAGCTGAAACATTTGAATGTAAAAATATGTATTACATGAATAAAATACTGTTTGTTTTTAGTGTCGAATTGTAGAATCATCACATTTAGACCATTTTTTTAGAATCTAGTTCCTTTAATTCTGCTGTAATATGTGTGGTGTTCTGATCAATTCTTCTGTATTTCTTTATTCAGTTAAGTGGTAAACGTGTGGATATTAAAATGTAAAATAAGAAACTGGTGAAGTTTAACTCGACACAAAAGGCAATTGAATTCTTTAAAAAGACTTTTATCCTATACATTCGTCACACCCAAATAAAGATGGTGGTCTATAACAGTGTCAAACAGGGAAAGTGCTAATGTCATAGTTTTCCATTGACTACAATGTGCTTACAGATTACAGCAGAGCGTTCTGGGCTGACCTCATGACTTTAGCACAAACCCACTCTGATGACACTCATGTTTCTTTTGTGTGCCAATCCTCTCACACTCCTCTTGCCAGAGCATAAATGCCGGGGCAACCGTCCAGTGAGCAGCACAAGCCTGCAACCTTCACACAGCACAACTGTCCTCAAGCAGGTAAGAGGCCAGCAAATCCAAACTGCACACCGGAAATACAGGACAGTATTCCCTGTTTTTTAATTGGTTGGATTCACACTTCTAATAAAATCATAATTCAATGAAAAAAATCATTACAAACTTTATCAGGCTTGTTTGTGTATGGGGAATGTGATCTACTGCTAGAACCCATATATAAAGTCCAAATTATAGTGAGAATAATTAAAGACCGACCTGCTGCGGGGGTTCACACATAAAAAACAAGTTCCATTAATATTTACCAAGCTTTGCTCTCCAACAGATACCACTCGAACTCAATCAATATGTCTCAGACTACTAAGTCTGCCAGTAGCCAAGGCACTGATTCCAAGGACAAGGGAACTCCCGCCTCCAGCAAGGCCACCAAGACCGGAGAGCCTGGCATGGGAAATTACAGAGTGAGTATTTACAGCACATCCTGAGACTCTGTACAAAACACGAAGAGACTTACACTTCTCACGTTCCCATTCTGTAGATGATGCTGTTCGACCAAGAAAACTTTCAAGGCAGGATGATGGAGGTTTACAACGAGTGCATGAATGTTTGCGACCATGGGATGGACAGAGTCCGCAGTATCATCGTCGAGTGCGGCCCGTGAGTTACTGACTCTGGAAACATCCATCAAACTTACACTTTAATGAGAACATCATTGTTACATTATTCAGACATGTGTAAAGGTATTTCTTATGATTCCTTGGTTTTTGACAGTCTTCTCTTTGTGTGTGTTCAGTTTTGTGGCCTTCGAGCAGACGAACTTCCGTGGGGAAATGTTCATCCTGGAGAAGGGAGAGTATCCTCGCTGGGACACATGGTCCAACAGTTACCGCAGCGATTGTCTCATGTCCTTCAGGCCTATTCGTATGGTACGTACAACGTGGTTTACTTACATTAACATTTTGCTAAAAATACTTGTATTAACGGCCATCATAAAACACAGATGAACTTTTAATATGCCAATAATCTCTTACTAAAACACACTGTGATTAATTAAACTGAAAACAGGCAGAGACATAGAGTTTGAGCACTACAGACCCAAACCTGGTGTTGATTAACAATAGAAAGTTTTAATACCTGATATCTTTAAACTCGGTTGTGATGTGATGTTGGTAACACCTAAAACTATGAATAATACACAAGTATAGATCGATCACTTATAATAACTTAAAACTTGACGTTAATTCAGGATCCCATGGAACACAAGATCTGCCTGTATGAACTGTCAGACTTCCTGGGAAACAAAATGGAGATTCATGAAGATGATGTTCCCACCCTTTGGGCACATGGCTTCTGTGACAGAGTGGGCAGCGTTAGAGTCCCCGGTGGAGCGTGAGTATTAAACTGATCAACTCTGATAATTAAATATTAATCCAGGTTTAAATCCCGGTCTGGTTGGAGTTCCTACCACTGTCCAAAATCATGGATTCAACGTAATTGGCTGCTCTAAATTGCCCCATATAGTGTGTATAGTTGGCATTCTGTCCTGGGTGAACTTGCCCAGCATGTTGTCCCTTGCATGGACATAGGAAACCCATAGCCCACCCCCTCCTCACCATGACCCTAATGGAGGATTAAGGTGAACTTTAAGATATTAATCCATTGTCACAATTCTTTTCTTAATTATGATACTCATCTCTTTCTTTCCTTCATACAGTTGGGTGGGATACCAGTACCCCGGCTACAGAGGATACCAGTATCTGTTCGAGTGCGGGGACTACAGACATTACAATGAGTTTTGTGCCTTCCAACCTCAGATCCAGTCCATTCGCCGTGTGAGGGACATGCAGTTCCATCAGCACGGATGCTTCACCCTGACCACCGCTAAACAATGAAACGGCCTGGTTTCAGACCCCGCATGCAGACAGCCCTCGAACGGAGCTTTTTAATCTACTCTCTCTGACCTCATCTGTGCCAAAACATCTGATGATTTTTATGATGCAAATAATAAACAGATTTAGACAAAATCAGTTTTCTAAATTATTCCATGGTTTTGTTTATACATCCTTCACTCGGGACTGAGGGGGAAGGGGGGGGGTGAAAACAGAGGAAGCCCATGCAGAAAAAGCAAAAGAATACTTATGCTGCATAAACTCTATCCAACAGGTCGACAAACTAAATCTTATAAAGTAATGCTTAAGTGTGAAAATGGTAATGCAGGTTAAATATAACAGCACTGCAGGGTCTGAATAAAGCATACTGCTGACCTGGCAAAAAATCAGAGTTAATAATAGAGTTACTGCATGCAAAGCACATTAAATCCACTTTCTTATGTTGTAGCAAACAAATAATCACATGCATGACAGGAGGTTATAAAGCCTTGAACATTCTGGCTTTGTGAAAAATATCTGCAAATGAATTTTACACCTAATGTACATGAACGATGAGATCAGAGCATTCTGAGGACAAACAGGATCAAAAGAATCACAATCAGGACTTTGTAGCGCCTCCTCAGGTCTGAATTCTTTGAGGCATGCAGCAGTGATCGGCGTTAAAGGATGACGTGGCCATTTCCCCCAAATTCCACCAGAAAATGGGAACAGAATTGAGATCTGATCGTGTCATTAACACGCCGTTTCTGTGAAATGAAAAGCAGCTGCACGTTGCACCGCCATCATAAAAATAACATCAAACACACTTTCAAAAAAAAGTCTCCATCATTTCCTTTTTTTTTTTTTAGATATTTTTAATTCCTAATGGTTTAGATTTGTGTTATGAGCAGACCTGGGTTTCTGTTGGAGGGGTGATGCTGCAGGCCTGCAGGACGCTCGCACAGCTCTGAGAGAGGTTTCTAATTTTGGGATATGGACACCTGTCCAGCACCAGTGAGCTTTTCTTTGTTTAACTTCTAACTTAATAGACTGTTTACACATATTTAAAGGATCATTTTATTACAATTTTTAGATTGATGTGAAATATTTAAACACTTTTTTTTTCTGTTCTTATTCCTAGGTGGTCTCAGAAGAGCCTTTCAGCTTCACCAGCTGCACGTTACGGGAAGTTTGAAACGTTAGCATACACTCTTTGAAGTCTTTAACCTCGTTCTGGCATCTCCTCCAGTCCTGCTGCTTGGACATGCACTCCTGCAGTGCGTGGTGCACGGCTGCACAGCCCGTTCTGGAGATCATCAGATCCAAATGATCCACTTCCTCCGTGGTTCTGCCGTGGCCATGTGGAGCCGGAGATGAGCGCGAGCCCATTCTGCCTCAGATCTGAGTGGATGCAAATCAAACGAATCAATATTTATACAAAAGAAACCGAAGACGGCACAGAACAGGCATTTCAATATACAATGGATCACACATCAGACACGTTCTATATTATTTTCGGAACCATGAGAGACTACACGGACGCAGTTATAACGGATCTTACAGTGTAGACGTGTTTTAATGCTGCAGAACTGAACTGTTTGCATCAGCACCGCCGTCCTGACGCTGGTGTTCTCTCTTGTGCAGGTTAAACATCCGCAGGCTCCATGACTCAGAAGGGAAAGTAGCTCAGCTTAACGACGCCGGCCTCGGGTTCGGTTCTGTTCTGTGAGCTCAGCTTTATATTACCGTTCTGAAATAACTCCTGCATTTTACTTTAATGAGATGAAACATTCACGCTTGTGTGAGAGCAGCAAATCAAATGTTTATTACGGTCATGTGTTCCTGGAATGTATAAGATCATGAGCACGCGAATGGCAACCCTCACCTTTAATAAATTAAAGCTTTTTGCATGTTCATTGCAGTTTTGATTTTCTCAGGTTCATTTTTCGGGGCGGCTCTAGTGGTTAACATGTTCTCCTCTCAGCACCGAGATCCAGGTTTTAATCCTAATCTGGGTGAAGTTTCCGTGTGGGTTTCCTCCCACAGTAAAAAAAATGGATTCAAGGTGAATTGGTTGCTCCAAATGGCCCCTATACATAGTGTGTGTGTGTGTTGTCAGTGATGGATGGTCACCCTGTCCTCGGTGTGAAAATAAAACCTGAAGTGAACGCTTCCTGTAAACATATTAAACATTTAAACTCAGGACAGTTTTCAGTTTCAGTGGGAACTGCAGGGATAGGTCCCACTGTACCTTAGTGTGGAGCCCTGACCTGGGGTGACCTCATATATGACCTGCAGGATGAACTACATTTACTTTGTGTCAGACCTTCATGTCCAACGTCTCTGAATGACGTCACAAACGCCTTTCAGGGTGACTGTGCAAAAATTCAATAGACACCCCCCCACACACACACACACCACCCCCCCACACACACACACACACATACCACCCCCCCCCCCCCCCTCCACACACACACATACCCCCCCCCCAACACACACACACATACCACCCCCCCCCACACACACACACATACCCCCCCCCCACACACACACACACATACATACCACCCCCCCACACCCACATACCACCACCCCCCACACACACACCACACACATACAATACACCCCCACACACACACACCACAATACCACACACACACACACATACATACAATACCCCCCCACACACACACACATACAATACCCCCCCCCCCCACACACACACACACACACACATACAATACCCCCCCCACACACACACACACATACAATACATACCCCCCCCCCCCCCACACACACACACACACACACACACATACATACAATACCCCCCCCCCCCCACACACACACACACACACACACACACACACACACACACACACCCCCACACATACCATACTCTCTCTCTCTCTCTCTCACACACACACACACTATATAGAGGTCCTGCAGGTGTTCTCTGTATAACAATTAAAGCATTAGTTAATTAAACGTTGTAATTTATAGAATAAAAGAGCTGTGGCATTATTAACACGAACATACAGCAGTCCGCTAATAAGAAACGGTAACACAGCTGATAACAGAGGAGCAGACGTTATATTTAATAAACTCGTAAATTTAATTTAAAAGCGAACAGAAAAAAAAACTTACCATTAATAACAACTTCATAAAGCTGCCTCAGGAGCAGGATTTCTTCAACTGCTTCAAAAGCGGCCAACAACCAACCATTAGGTGCTTTAGCGCCACCTACTGAACAGGATGACGCAGACGCTCCATAAAGTTTATAATCCGAATCAGAACACTTTATTAATCTGTGATTAAAGTGATTACATATAAACACACCGATGTTTATCAAAAACTAATATAAACTAAATCACTATTCATCTCATACAACACAACATTCCAAAATAATACGTTTAATGACATTGTTATGATTTACAGAAGCCCATTCCCCAAAATCCTCACTCTATAGGATTATATTCCAGTCATTTTTCAGTTGCTGGTTTTTATATTTTAGGTCAGTATTGAGTGAGTTCTTACCTTTACTCACTGCCTCAGGTTTAAACATATTAGAGGTTTCCATTCAATATCACAAATAGCTTTTTTATTTGAGTTAAAAAAAAGTGATTCTAATTATAATAAATATATTAATGACAACATCAGTATAGAACATTTTCCAAATGAACAGAATAACATGTGATGTAACAATAGCATTAGTATGAGTGTCATGCTGTTGTCTTTAAGCAGGCTTCCATGAGCGTTAACTCCTGCAGTTCCTCACAGAGAACATCGCAGTGCAGCGTGAGGAGAACCCGAGCTGAGGACATGACAGAACGAGCGGATGACTCTTCTCCTCTGCAAAATTTACAAACAAGTTCAATAAAACAATCACTTACATATTACTTAAGTTCAATGCAGATGTTTTAGATGTTTATGAATTTTTACTAATAAAACAATAAAACATAAGAGAATAGCTTTGCACTTTACCCATTAAAATAAAGTTGAGTTAATTTGAACAGCTGTCTGCCCAGCTCCACGCTCTCATCTCCAAACTGAACACGGACTGCAGCCACACTGTCTCTCAGGTGAACCGCAGCCCGTTTCCAGTCCCCTGTGAATTAAAAAACATTAACGAGACTTTTAACAATTACCAAAGAACACTCTGTTTTTAGAATGAACAGTGCCATAGAGATAATAATGATGATCGGACTAATTTTTATTAATGTCAATATTTAACACTATGTTATGAAATAAAAACACATACACATTCATTTTAACAAAAGAATCTAAAATTAAGGCCTGATTGAGTAAATCATCAGACTGGTGCGGGTGCTTCATGTTTACATTTATTTAGGAAATATAAATGAAGTTTATTCTTACCGCTGGTGGCATACGCCCGAGCCGTGGCGTCGGCGAGCTCACCCTGCAGAGGATGCGTTCTCATCAGCATCCCGTCTGCTTGGACGGAAGCTTGTTTCAGGACGCTCAGAGCCGGACCTCAGACAGACAGAATTAAAAACATAAAACATTTCTGACTTTGTACATTTTGATTTATTTTTTTAGACCTGTTCTACAAAATGAAATTGTTAGTTCTTACCTACTTGCTGATTCTCCATGAGTTCTACTGAATGGTTCAGGTATTGCTCTAGAACCTGCAGTCGTTTCTGCACGTCTCTGTCTGAGATCTGATTCCTACAGGACGACTTCAGACACTCATACACATCCACCCTGATCTGAAACCAGAAAACAGAATGTACATGTATAAGCATAATTAAACATCAACATTTAACATATTAACATTTCATTTTAAAGTTGAACATTAAAAAAATACCTTAGTGTTCTTAATTATGCCTTTAATTTATTTAATCATATTTCAAAACACAGTTATTAAAGAGAATTAAATACATCACTAAATGTAACACCTGTTATTCTGAAATGTTACCTGGAGTGAGCCACCACATTTTTCACATTTAATTCCACTCGATGGTTGTGTTTCTGTTCCCATGGAAACATCCAGGATGCAGGCTTCACAACGACACTTAAAGAAGTACTGATCCAATAAGAGACGCTGGCGTTCTCTAACACTCACTCTGTTCTGATCAGGGCCTTAAAAAAGAACAAATAGAATGACCTTCATTTACATCAATTATTCATTCATTATCTCCCGCTTCATCCTCTATTAGGGTCGCGGTGGGGTTCCCCATGCCCATCCAGGGGAGAACATCTCAGGCGCTGGGCAGATACACCCAGGACAGGGCGCCAATCTATCGCTGGACACACACTCACTCACACAGACACTCTATATGGGGCAATTTTGAGAATTCAATTGACTTGATCCATGTTTTTGGACTGTGGGAGGAAACCGGAGAACCCGGAGGAAACCCACGCAGACACGGGGAGAACATGGAAACTCCACCCAGATGGGGATTCGAACCGGGAATCCCTAGTGCTGAGAGGCGAACGTGCCGACCACTAAGCCACCGTGCCACCCTTTTACATCATTTATTCATATATTTATTTTCCGAGCTAATTAAAATGAGAGGGCTGGAGCCTATCCTTGCACTCATTGGATGAAAGACAGGACAGCAACCGAAACATATTTGTCAGGAGAACAATCCGGGGTTAACGAATCCTCAGATGACCACAGTGATGTCCATCATCAAAGAATGCTCAGAGAACCTGCAGAAAACCTAAAATCTCAGCCTTCAGCAGAATAAATGTGCAGTGTGTTGTTACCGTAACAATGGAATATCTCCTGTCCTGCCGTGATGCCTCTGCTCATGCGGACGGTCACCCAAACCCCCGAGTCCCAATCCAGAGAGCGGGATCCCAGACTGAAGGAGATGCTGGTGTTCGGGTTGCAGGAATGGTTGAGCAGACTCAGCACTGGAAACACCGCCGTGGCAATGCGGACTTCCTTACTGGACATGACCACATGGTGGCGCTCTCCTGCAAGAAAAGACAATGTTTTTTCTTGCACAGTTAACACAGTACTATAGCAACCCTAAACAAATGAAGATAAATCATTTCATTAACATGACCAACTGGTGTCATCAGAGTTCAGAGGGTGTGGTAGCTCAGAGGTTAGTGTTGGGTTATCGATCTGAAGGTTGTGGGTTCAAATCCCAGGTCCCCTGAAGTTACCCTTAACCCTCACTGCTGCAGGGTTCTGACCCCAACCATGTCGGGATATTCGTCATTTTGGATCAAAGTGTTTAATTTAATTTCCCTTATAGGTTCTGATCTTTGATTTCAACTTATTTATTAAATTGTGGACGTTAGTATGATCCACTCAAAAAACAATTAATAACTTTTTATTATTAATTTTTTACACATTTTGTCTGTGATCATGTCGAACCTTTGTTCTTGACCGCAGTCACGGCCTGGGCGTTACATCGGAGCTGCAGCACATGTCTCAGAGCGGTCACTCCCAGCAGGCTGTTGTCTGCGCTCCAGCAGCCCCTCTCATACTCCAGCTCAGGACACAACCCTGTGTTAGGCGGTGACTCCATCCGCTGACCGAGTGCTGCCAGAGTAAAGGCTAATAAGAATCGGGCGTGGGTGGAATGTTGGGTTGCATGTGGTAACAGGCTGTAGATGCTCAGGTAGGATTTTCCATGAAAGCAACGTGAATGTTCAGACCACTGATCCTGAAGAAGAGCCCCCTGAACATTTCCACGCATCTCTTCCACTGTGGGAGCGTCTCCTTCACTGGGAGATTTGCACCCCCTGCTGGCATCATGGCTGAAATGCGGTGCTTTATCATGAGCTGGGTTGGAACAGCTTTGTCTGGCTCTCTGGACCTCCTTTATCCCGGCTTTTAGGGTTATACGCAAAGACAGATGTGCATAAATGCCCATGGCCAGCAGCTCTGCTCCGTATGGGCACTCCCATCGGTGGTACTGCCTCCACGCCTCACTCTGACACCGTTCACCACAGAACACGGCGTAGCTGCAAGTAGAACACGGCAGCATGCTCAGATTCTCACACAAACAGTGATGACAGTATCTGTGTTCAGTCCCAAAGGTACCATCGCTCTGAGCGTCAGGGATCAGAACCAAGCTGAAAGCCTCATCCTCGAACACAACGTCTCCGGCTGACCTGTCCTCAGAGGCCAACAGACATCGACCCTTTTCAGAAGAGAAATCGAAAGACACCGAGGACAAACTGGCGTTTCCTTTTTGCCTGTCTTCAGTTTGTGGTGTCTGACCAAACGTGGATCTTTTTAAACGTTCCAGTTTTTCGATCTCGCGTTGACATTCTGTTCTCCTGTCCGTCAGTTTGCAGTGCAGATGACCCGGATAGCGTCCATCAAGAGCTCGCTGTATGTCCCTCAGGCATTCCTATAAACGAGCCAGCAAAAACGATCATACCAACAAAAACAAAGCCATGTTCAGAATGATGTTCAGAAAGTTTATTAAACTAAAAACAACACACTCATAAAGTCCTGACCTCATAATGACCAAGGTGAAACAGCGCAGCTGATCGGTTTGCAAAACATAAAGACAGCAGTTCTGTATTTTTTTCAGCATGACACACACCCTGAAACACACACACACACACACACACACGTTTGATTATAGTGATTTTATAATAATTTGATAAAAGCAGTACTCAACACCTCTGTCGCGTAATTTATTCCAATAATACCTTAATCTTGTGTCTTATTTAATTTATTATACGTTTTATTTTGATAGCTGTTCTTTACAGAGTAATGACGGGGAACGAGCAGGGTATAGAACACGTTGATTTATGGTCTCATTAATTTTGCTGATTAAATCAAACAAACTTGTTCTTAGCAACAAAAATGTTTATGTTTATTGCATTTAGGAAGGAAAAGGAAGAAAATCAAATATGAGTGATTACTTTAGGAGTGAAATAGAGCATGTGAGAGCAGGTTCTTACCTTGGTGTAATGCAGCGCTGCAGAGGTGTAGTCCTTCCTCTTAAACCTTTCATTTCCTTGCTCTTTATATTTGGCCACATCGTTAGGAGACTTCGTCACAGGGTACTGCTTAGAAATTCTAATCAAAGCTGCAAGATCCTCCTGTCTAGAACAAAACATTTATAATAATAACAATGAATCTATTTCAAAGGTGCAAATCTCCCTCATAATAAACATTATATAAGGGAATATACAGTAAGCATCTATATATTATTGATCTGATAAATGAAGGTGAACTGAATCAAGTGATCGATGACTGCTGTTTCAGAATTACTTTACATTAATAAAGTGTTCTGATCCTCTGCTCTCTGTTCTCTGAGGGTCAGGACCACCACTGAGCAGGTAATGATTGGGTGGTAGGTTCTTCTGAGGTAAGCGGTGACTCTGACATGGTGGTGCAGGTTGTGTGTATAAATTTAGACCGGTGCTCGTGTGTTCTTCATGCTGTAATCTTTCATCAGGATGCTGCTGACTGAACATTTTCACTTGGTGGAGCTTTTTAAGTGATGAGGTTTTTAAAGACTCCAGTAAAACTACAGTACAGTACAACCACACTAACACACTAACACACCGACACATCAGTCAGAGCACATAAAGCATGTATGATATATATGATATATATGATGTATATGATGTATGATGTATATGATGTGTGATATATATATTATGTATGATATATATGATATATATGATGTATATGATGTATATGATGTGTGATATATATATTATGTATGATATATATGATATATATATGATGTATGATGTGTGATGTATATGATGTATGTTATGTATATGATGTGTGTGATGTATATGATGTATGATATGTATGATATATATGATGTATGATATATATATGATATATATGATGTATGATATGTATATGATGTGTGATATATATATGATGTATGATGTGTGTGATGTATATGATGTGTGATGTACATGATGTATGATATATATATATGATATTATGTATGATATATGATGTATATGATGTATGATGTATATGATGTGTGATGTATATGATGTATGATATGTATATGATGATGTGATGTATATGATGTATGATATATATATGATGTATGATGTGTGTAATGTATATGATGTGTGATGTATGATATGTATATGATGTGTGATGTATATGATGTATGATGTATATGATGTTTGATGTATATGATATATATGATGTGTGTGATGTATATGATGTATGATGTATGTTATGTATATGATGAATATGATATATATGATGTATGATATGTGTATGATATGTGTGATGTATATAGTAAGGTGTACTGACTGTACTAGGTCGCGGCAGAAGTGATAGATGTCTTTGATCTCAGTCAGATCATTAAAGATCTCTCTCTGTGAGTCCTGCAGCAGCCTCCATCTCTGCTCCACCTGCTGAAGCCATTCAGGACGCGGCAGCTCCATCTTCACTTTAATAACAAACTTATTAATCTTCACTTTAATAACAAACTTATTAATCTTCACTTTAATAACAAACTTAATCAGCAAGTCTGAGCTCTAAACCTGTCACGTGACAACCGAGTTACTCTTCCATCTTCGTGTTGTCCCGCGTGATGCCCCGTCTTCTTCTGTCGGGGTTATGAGTGACGTCACAGTCACTCGCGGTGCATTACCGCCACCTACTGTGTGAAATTGTGGGAAGAAACCGGAGAACCCAGAGAACACCCACACGGACACGGGGAGAACATGCAAACTCCACCCAGACCGGGCTTCGAACCTGGATCCCCAGCAGTGAGAGGAGGACATGCTAACCACTAAGACACCGTGCCACACAACATTAGTAATTAAGTGTGTGTGTGTGTGTGTGTGTGTGTGTGTGTGTGTGTGTGTGTGTGTGTGTGTGTGTGTGATTGGCACCCTGTGCTGGGTGTATCTGCCCAGCGGCACTAATGTTTTTTACCTAGATTTTTACCCCCCCCCCCCCCCCTTCCCTGTTATTAATGTAAATTACAGCTATAAACTATAAACTATAATATATATATAATACAGATAAGCAAAGAAGCAGAATGAAGACCATCAGAGATGAATCAGTTTATTCACCTTTTTGTTGGAAGCATCGTGACACAATCACTGATATCATTAGAATACATATGAACACAGAAGCACCAGTTCCCCACCACGACCGCCGACAAACACTTTCATCTTTATCTGTGACAAAAACATAAAAACAATAACATTATATGAATAAT
This sequence comes from Corydoras sp. C115, assembly GCA_019802505.1. Lineage (NCBI taxonomy): Eukaryota > Metazoa > Chordata > Actinopteri > Siluriformes > Callichthyidae > Corydoras > Corydoras sp. C115. The sequence goes on along the minus strand of JAFMOC010000091.1, from coordinate 290,944 downwards.
AAATATACACAAACATATGGTCATGATGCACTTCAGACATTAAATTAATTTGATTTATATTTAAAAAAAAAAAATATATATATATATATATATATATATATATATATATATATATATATATATATATATATATATATAGTCTTAGATTTACAGAATGAGCTGGTAACATTATCTTACTTTTTTATTATTAATTTATTACATAACTAAAATTAGGCCAAAGTATAAAGTGTATGGGTTTGAATGTTACCTTTCAGAGGGACTGTGACATTGATTCGTGTTTGGATTCGGTGCTTCATCTGAAAGCTGGACAGCATGCAGCTGTATGTCCCCGTGTGTGTCCATCGTTCAGGGTTGAGTAAGGTGAGAGAACCGTTCCCTTTATATGTTTGTTCAATATTCAGCACAGCCCTGTTTTCCCAAAGGTTAGAAACTCTCTGCATGCGGCTGTCGTAGGTGAAAATGATGATGGGCTCGGTTGTTCTGATGAAGGTCCAGGTTAGAGTGAAGTTATGTTGGGGCTGTGGAACCTCGCAGGGTATGAGAAGTGCAATACCCTCCTCCCCAAACAACTCATCTGCAAAAAGAAGAAACAAAACATGAAAATTCAAATCCCTTTTGAAATGTTTCCTAATAAAAAAGTTTATTTTAAACCATGGAAATGTCTTCAGTCTAAATCTGCACATTCAGACTTTAATACCTTGATGTTTCAGCGACGCTGTCCAAACCTGAGTCCCATCCGCAGACACCACTGAGCAAAAGTAAGCATGTTCAGAGACATTACCCAGAATGCTTATTGTGCTCTCGATTGTAAACAGACCCTTTGAGTCAGCAGTGCTGCGGCTGTAGTTCTGCAGGTTGCTCATGTCGGTGGGAGGCTCTGTGGACCAGAAGAGGTGGGGTGCAGGGTAGACGTTCTGCGCCACACAGCTAACCTTCTCTTCAGTCATATTAATTTTTACCATCTGGATTACGGCTGAAATAAAACATATACAGATCAAATCTGCAGGGCTGATCACCAATCTATCACTGAGCACACACTCACTCACACAGACACACATATAAAACACATACGCAGAACACGGAGAACATGGAGACTCCATCCACCTGGATCCCAGCACTGAGAGGTGGAGGTGCTAACCACTATGCCACCCAGCATAAAAAAATATCAGTATAACTCTCTGATTGAATATATTCAAATAAAACTTCTTTATTGATGTAAGAATGTACCATTTAAAATGTATATATTTCGTATTCAGATAAAATTTTGATCTCAAACTTAATCAGACTTTCAAACAAGACCTAAAGATACACAACGGATCAATTCAAACTAATTAAATCAAAATATAATTAATGAATTATTCAATAAATGAAAAGATAAACTCACCTTTTACTTTTAAGTTGACGAACGTCTCCTGGTTTCCTTTCCTTGTGCTGGTGTAGCATTTGTACCGTCCTCTGTCCTGTATCTTGACTCTGCGCAACACTAGAGAGGCATTTCCCTGAGCGATCTGGATGTTAAACAGACAGGTGCGTCCACTGAAGTGCTTGTTCTGAAGGCCAAACTGGTCTTTGTTGTAGTAATAACTGTGCACTGGTATTTGCTGTTTATACCAGTGAATCACAACAGCACCAGTGGGACTGAAGCTACACGGCAAGATGCAGTCCTCATGGAACAGACATGTCACCTGGGTATCTGTGTTAAAGCAAGTACACGTGCTTGTGAACTGATGTATGAAGCATATAATCATTATTTCATTCAGGATACTTTATAGAATGCATTAAGAGAAAGAAACAACAGAATACACAACTAATAAAAACAGGGGACCGATAGCCGTCTATTAGTTTTCATGTTAACCAAATAATACAATGCTTATAAAATCAAAGTCAAAATTTTCGTCTTAAAAAAATGAACATCGTTTAATCTGAGCGTTTGCCACAGATGCCAGTTATTTTTTTAGATATGAATATTCCTTATTTTTATTATATTATATATAATATCTTATATTATTGCAGAAACACTATCTTGCCGATACAACCAAACCTTAAACGACTATAAATAAATCAAACTAAAAGGTCAGCACAGATACTGGGTTTGTTTGTGACTTACCTTTTGGAGAATTTGTCACAGAAAAGCAGAGATTGATAAATGTCAGGAGAACAGCTGCAGTTGTTAGTGTCAGCATTATTAGAGTTAGATGAAATAATACACTCCTTTATATCAGCATCTCTCTCTTCCTGTCACTTCATCATTTCTTTCCCTGTATCTTTTTTTACTATTCGATTGCGTATTTAAGCATATTAACTGTTGCTGCCTCTCTCTGTTTCTCACTCTCTTTTGTGAAGCATGAGAAAAGAGCAGAACCATGTGGACACATCAATTAAATCTGTAAAACTTTAACCTGAGTGAGCATGAGCAGACATCAGAAAACCAGTGCTCTGTCCAGCCGACTATAAAGTAAGCACTTACACAGGGAACAAGTGTGTGTGTGTGTGGACTTGTTTACCTTTCCAGTCACCTGTTGATGATGGTTTAATGGTTTAAATCATGTTAAAATCATGTGTAAACACCTCTGGTGAACAGGTTTTTATTGCGATGATAAGTGTTTGTGTACTCACGGTGCCTCTGCAGACCGGAGCACATATCTGAAGTCTGAATTTTAAAGACCCTTGGCTCGCTGCCTCAGGAGGCTTTTAACCAGCTTTAAATTTAGCACCGTATTTAAAAGAAGAATTATTTAAATGCGAGTAGAACATACATGATCTAAAGCACAACTCAAAAAAGATAAGAATTAGAACATTTAAACAGCACATTCTAATTCATCTTATGGTTTTTTAAAATACAATCTGTAAATTGCTGTGGGCATAATCGCAAAAAAAAAAAAAAAAAACACAAAAAAACCTTCTGTTTAATTGATTATTAAATATATATTGTATGGACAATCTGAAGCTGGTGGATTTAAATCCCAGGTTCACTGAAGATACTGGACTGTATTTAAAATCTCGAGTGAAGGTCAGAGGGGCCAGATCCAGAGATGGTCCTGTAGATCAGAGTCAGCTACAGGGAGCCAATCAGAGAGGAGAGTTTTAATATAATAATATTTACTTAAAGTAAAAACAGTTGTGATATTTATGCGTCGCGTGTCTGCTAAATGTTCTCATGTTAATTTAATTGTAATGGAACCGAACCTGCGTATAATCTGCTGAAACACACCTGTTCGGCCACTAGGCGGCGGGATAGAGTTACAGCGAACAGACGAGGAAGAAGCCTGAGAGATGGCAGCTGTGTGTAGAGTCCGGAAAGGTCAGTGATGAGTTTATAAAACTTCTGTCTGTCGCTCTGAGGATGAAGAGGAGGAGGAGGGGGAGGAGGAGGGGGAGGAGGAGGAGGAGGGGGAGGAGGAGGAGGAGGGGGAGGAGGGAGAGCTTCAGCTGCATCACTGAGAGCAGCGATCAGATTTAAGAAATAATCACAATAATATAATGCCATCAACATCCTGTGCACGTCGACAGAAAAAACAACAACTTCATTTAATGAATACTTTATTAATTACAGATGATTACAGTGTAATTACAGCCAATTCGTTTGTAATTTGGGGAGAATTGGGACAGTTATAACACTATGCATTAATCCATCCATTAACTTTAGATTAATCCTCTACTTGGGTCGCGGGGGGGAGAAAACAAATAACATGACAACACCGTAGTAACCTAATAATAACCCAATAATAACCTAATAATAACCCAATAATAACCTCATAATAACCCAATAATAACCCAATAATAACCTCATAATAACCCAATAATAACCTCATAATAACCTCATAATAACCCAATAATAACCTCATAATAACCCAATAATAACCTCATAATAACCCAATAATAACCTCATAATAACCTCATAATAACCCAATAATAACCTCATAATAACCTCATAATAACCCAATAATAACCTCATAATAACCCAATAATAACCTCATAATAACCTCATAATAACCTCATAATAACCCAATAATAACCTCATAATAACCTCATAATAACCCAATAATAACCTCATAATAACCCAATAATAACCTCATAATAACCTCATAATAACCCAATAATAACCTCATAATAACCCAATAATAACCTCATAATAACCTCATAATAACCCAATAATAACCTCATAATAACCCAATAATAACCTCATAATAACCCAATAATAACCTCATAATAACCCAATAATAACCTCATAATAACCCAATAATGACCTCATAATAACCCAATAATAACCTCATAATAACCCAATAATGACCTCATAATAACCCAATAATAACCCAATAATAACCTCATAATAACCTCATAATAACCCAATAATAACCTCATAATAACCTCATATCACACTGAACTGTCAGAGGGTTGAAGGTAAAGAAACAGAACCCCCCCCCCTGCGACACTAATATAGGATGAAGTGGAAGATAACTGATGGATGATTTCTAGTGTATGTGATGTAATGTGAGCGTCTGACCGCCGTGTCGCTGACCGCCGTGTCGCTGACCGCCGTGTCGATGGTCTGTCCAGCCCTCTGCGTTGCCGTGGGATTCGGAGCACGTCGTTTTTCTCAGCTCGCTGATCTCCCGGAACTTCATCAGATGTTGAGAAAAACATGTCAAGAATACGCGTCTAAAGAACTAACACCTATTGCTGCACAGCTGGACAAAAGCCATCGGTTCCCAGCCAAGCAGGTCAGAAGCTTCAAACATTCAGATTAACGGCCTTCATCTCTCGATCTGCCCTTTAAAATATTAAAATGAAGTCAGGATTCATCTTCTCTGTGTGTTTTACTCTCATCTGGAAGTTCATCGTGAAATGCAGTGTGATGGAAATCAAATGCTCTGTTATTGATTCGATTGCATTTTGCTTTTCAGATTCAGGAACTTGGAGCGATGGGGGTGATGGCTGTGGAGGTGCCAGAAAGACTCGGGGGGGCAGAAATGGATTACTTAGCCTACAGTCTGGCAGTTGAGGAGATCAGCCGAGGCTGTGCGTCCACCGGGGTCATCGTTAGTGTTAATAATGTGAGTCTGAAACCAGATTAAATCATGATAAAGCCAGACACATATCCCAAAATGTACTCTATATATTAATAACTGAAATACATCAAGCAGGAGCATGTTTGTTTACGTGTGTAAATTAGATTTTAATTTAAAACTTACAGGAGGAACTATTTACTCAGTTAACTCTCACTTGGGAATCTAATTACCCTGATCCTGTTTTTAATGCCTGCTTTGATTCGATTAGATTAGATTAGATTAGATTCAACTTGATTATTATTGAGCAGATTAAACAACTAGAAGTGCAAGTTAGAGATTATCTGCATATAACACAATGCAGTGCATGTGAGATCAGATGAAGATTTGCACTCTGTATGGTACAGATGGCTAAGAATGAAATAAATATAGAAGTATGGAAGATATACACATGTACATCACTCTCCATATGCAGTGTAAGTAGTGTAATGGTACGAAACACCATCAGAGTTCCTTTTTGCCGTTGTAGTCGTTATACATCGGACCGATTCTGAAGTTCGGCACTGAGGAGCAGAAACAGCGGTGGATAACGCCCTTCACCACGGGGGAAAAAGTGGGCTGCTTTGCTTTGAGTGAGCCAGGTACTGAGTCCATCCTGGAGTTCAATAAAAATAAGATTTTATATACCTGTGGTGCTTCCTCCTGTTATTTTACTTCATAGACGTGTCTTTACTTAAGACTTATTTTAATACGTTTGATCCCTGCAGTCTTAAAATAATGTAAATCCATTTTCTGACGAACAGACGACTCATTACAGCTCGTCGTTATTTATTTCAAAATTAAGACGCCATGTTTTTGAAGTTCAGAACATCCCATCAACTGATCGCTTGTAAATGAATGGGCAGCAGAAGCGTGCTGGTCATTGTTTTTGCTCAGGCCGGGTTTGGTGTGTGTTCTGTGGTCTGTTGTAAATGTGTCTCTGATGGAAGGCTTGCCGTCGGGTTCTGAGCGCTCTCATGACGGCTCATGTCTCATGTCGGCTCATGTCTCATGACGGCTCATGTCTCATGACGGCTCATGTCTCATGACGGCTCATGTCTCATGACGGCTCATGTCTCATGTCGGCTCATGTCTCATGACGGCTCATGTCTCATGACGGCTCATGTCTCATGACGGCTCATGTCTCATGACGGCTCATGTCTGTCTTTTGCACCGTGGCAGACGATCTGAGATCTTGGTGAGCAGTTCCCGAGTCATTCTGTCTGAGATGTTCTGTAGTTTTGAGCATTTAGTGATCACAAATGATAAACACATGAGATAAAACTGTGTTCTGAAGGCCTGGAGGATGGAAGGACTGAAATCACATCTTTAGAAGGCTCGTCTTTTGCCCATGATTGCCGTTTTAACCCAAAGGTTAAGAGGTTTTTGTTAGTTTTCAGGTGTCCTATATGTTTTATTTTGTATATATTGTGCATTACTCTAGAATTTGCAAAAATACTTCATCATATGGTCCTGCAGTTAATGATTATTAAAATCTTAAACCAGTTAATCATGACAGTTCTTGATTACTTTAATGTTGTGATATTCTATTCTGATACATACATCTTAACGTTTATTAATTGTTTTCTTACCTCAAAAGGTAATGGCAGTGATGCAGGTGCCGCCTCCACGCTGGCACATCAGGAGGGAGATGCATGGGTGCTAAATGGCACCAAGGCGTGGATTACCAACTGCTGGGATGCATCTGCTGCAGTCATTTTTGCCACAACGGACAAGAGCTTAAAACATAAGGTATTATTTACTGTGAAATATGGAACTTTTTACCTGAAGACTAATATACTGCATTCATCAAAACTAAGTGCCAGGGGTCTTTTGCCATTTTCTTGACTTTTTTAATTAAATATATATATATATATATATACAGAGGAGACAAACTCTTTTAAAGTGAATGTATCAATAGAAAATGATGAAATACATTACAGTGTAGTGTACTGTACTGTAGTGTAGTGTACTGTAGGGTCTAACACATCTGCCTCTCAGCGCTCTTATATTTGTGAGACCCTTTAAATCAGACGAGTTCTTCATGGTGCTTTGTTTTCTCAGTAAACATCTGGATCACCTGCATCAGCCCTGCGAGATATTAAATCAAGCAACATGGAAATGCATTAGTTACTGGGAATCATTCATTTCCAAAAATGTAAAAGTCATCAAACAGCAGAATAAGCTCTGAAGGCTAAATCAGTAAATGTGTTTAATATTTTAGGGTATCAGTGCCTTTCTGGTGCCCATGCCCCATCCAGGACTATCTCTTGGAAAGAAGGAGGATAAACTGGGTATCCGTGCCTCTTCTACAGCAAACATCATTTTGGAAGACTGCCGTATTCCACTGGATAACCTTCTGGGTGAACGTGGCATGGGATTTAAGATTGCGATGGTGAGGTTAATCAGAGTGATTTCATATAAAGCTTTTTTATAACTTGTCCTGGACTTGCATGTTATCATTTTAAATGTCCGTGCTCGATATCTGCTATTGAATTTCATGATTGATTTATAGAATTATATAAAGGAAGGTCAAAGTGATGCACATAAGTTAGATGTGTATATGTAATTTATAGTAAAGGTGTGCTTACACAAAAAGTCTGTGAATAGAAGAGTTCTTATTGAATGAATAACCAAACGCTAAAGTAACTCGTTTATCAATTTGAAATTTGCATATTTAGATCTCAAACCTGACCTTTAATATGTAAAGCTTATTTGTGCTTTTGCGGACAGCAAACCCTGGACAGCGGCCGGATCGGCATTGCATCCCAGGCTCTTGGGATTGCGCAGGCAGCTCTGGACTGTGCAGCTGATTATGCTCTCAAGAGAACGGCTTTCGGAGCACCGATCGCAAAGATGCAAGCTATACAGGTAAACTACACACATCCCAAATCCAAACATAAACGAGATTCTCTTTATAATGAAAGTTTCTTCTATACTTTATCGAAATCCTCGGCTCATTTTAACACACACCAAAATCGAGTGGTACCTGCAGCTTATTCAGGTGGCTCAGGGAGTCCCGCTCCTTCAGGATGCCACATCCATGTAAACTGTGCAGGAAGGTTTGCTGTGTGTCCCAGCAGCGTCTTAAGAACATGAAGAAAAGCTAAAAATAAAGCACAGGGGTTAGTAGTAAACAAAGTTGTATTTTTGACACAGTGCAGCATGACTTACGCTTGCTGTGGATCCGTAGAAAATAAATGAGACCATACATTTAATCTTTAACTTTGATTTTTAAAAATTTGCTATGACTGAGTACAGCTCTTATGGCATTTTATGTTTTCCCCTCTGAGCCGTTTGGTTATCTACTGAACACTGCTGTCCAGCAACACTTTGTTTTAGGAAATCAGAGATTCCAGTCAAATTATTAAAGGTATTTATTCTTTTTCAGTTTAAGCTGGCCGACATGGCTGTATCTATAGAAAGTGCTCGTCTGCTCACCTGGAAGGCCGCTATGCTACGAGATGCCAAGAAACCTTATTCTAAGGCCAGGACACTTTCTCTATTCACATGTTCACCTTATAAATAAACTGCACAATGATAGTGTTTTATGATGATGGTCCTCACGTGTTTCACCTCCACCCACAGGAGGCTGCCATGGCCAAACTGGCTGCATCTGAGGCAGCGACCTTTGTTTCACACCAAGTAAGACCATCATAAATATAACGCTGTTTAAATTCAGATCATCTGACCTGATTTCCCTTCTGTCTTTGTTCAAATCAGGCCATCCAAGTTCTGGGAGGAATGGGTTATGTAACAGACATGCCCGCCGAGAGACACTACCGCGATGCCCGAATCACAGAGATCTACGAGGGTACGAGTGAGATACAGAGGCTCGTCATTGCAAATCAACTGTTAAAGGAATATCAATAATAGGTCTCCGTGATCGAAGAAATCAACATGAACACAGTTTAGGCTTTAAAATATAACTATGATTTCAATAGAAACTGATGTGAGTCATTTTTAATCAGCTCGTCAGCATTACTGCAGCCTTCCTGTTCCAGTGCCATGATGTACAGTGATGTAAAGATCAAAGGCTTTCCTAACTGTTCTAACTTTGTATTATTTAATGATATTCAGCTCACTGACGTTCACGCATTACATTCAGTTCATTTACATTTTTCTCTGCTTCACATTTTGCGTGTAATAAAATAAAATAAAAATGCAGTTCTGCAGTCTCGTTCATTTGATTTTTCATTCCCATCGTTTAATAATCACTGTATCAGGTGACTGCTGATCAAAGCTAAAAAGTTTAAGTTCAATGTCAGTCATTTATATAACACTAATAAAGTAAAATACTTTCTTACCCATTAAATGTTATTCCTTTTTGCGAATTCCAGCTGTTTATAAGTTATTTTTATGAATTATCAGTCAGTAGTGGGTGTCTGAACCCCTGAGCAACATGGCGGCGCAGAGACGCAGCTCACAATCACGAAAGCGGCGTCCGGGGACTCTTATTAGTTTTTCAAGATGGCGAGTTCCTGTGGAGACGACGGCGTGTCTGAGCCGCAGTATGAGATGTATCCTTAAACTTTAAAGTTTGTTTTAATGAAGACGCTTCCATTTCATCTCACAACAACAACCTCTTTAGAAACAACATAGCGATCTAAAATGCTGTTTTAGTTTAAGCCACGCTCGAAATGCTACAGGAATAAAGCACAAAAAACTATTTAAATAAGTCGAATTAAACAACGGCTCGCTATAAATTAATAAAACGCCAAAGTGTTTGAATTAAAACCGAAAATAAAGTAAAAGATACTTAAACTGATGGCATTGTTTCTGCTGCGCGAATGTATTCAAACTGCAGGAGTGAAGGGACTTTTAATTTGTAACTGAGTGAAGCCACTGAAGCAAAATATAAATATAATTTAAAAAACACAAAGCTGCAGATTAAAACCAAAAAGGTTTTAGAAAGAAAGCTTTTAATTTAACACTTTAGTTTATTAACATTTAACTCCTAATAACTGATGAAACGTTTAATATAAAAGGAGAACCTACCAAAGCTTTAGTCTCTCTCTCTGTCTATATATATATATAAAATTCCATTTTTATATTTGGTATAAAACATAAAGTCTGTATACATCTGTTTGAGAATATGTTCCTTTACGTTCCGTCAGGACTTTGGAGGTTCCATTTCCTTCTGAGTGTGAGGCGTCCATCGCACTGCAGGCCTTATCTTCTGATCGTGAGCCAAGAACATCAGGAACAGCAAGAACTCTATATGCTTCAGCAAGCAAACTGTCAGCGTACGTCACAACAACAAGGACAAGAGTTCCAATTTGTTCATGAAAACAGTTTCTATATTGTAATCGATTCGCTGACGGAATTAAACACATTCACACATCGTCTTCATATCTGATTTTTATTGTAGTGTCATTTGATTAAAGTTTTATAACAGCTACTGACATTCCAGTTTAGCTTTAGATGAAAGCTGACGCCTCACATACTGTACACAAAGCATGACTGAATTTCATCTTATATAATACCATGTTTTACATTAAGGTTTTTATTTATACTACACACTTTGTCAAACAAATTGCACTTCTCAGCTTTTAGCAAAATGTTACCGCGTTAAATGAATTTGGCTTTATTTTATTTGAATTTTACTTTAATCGTAACTTCAGATTCAGTTTGTGTTAAATATCAGGACAGTATGGTGACTGTTATTAGGATGTGGAATTTTAAAACTATTTTCTATATGCAGTATTTTATTTCTATATTAATTCTGATGTGCATTTAATACATTTTACAGGAAATGGACCTCTGACGAGGCGCGCGTTCTTCGTGTATCTGTTGGCTCGTTTTTAGATCATCTGGCACTTGTGATGGAAACTATGGAAGCCTTCGGTCAGCCAGTTTCACTGTAAATAAAAGACCAGCTTTGTGAATAAATTTGTCTGTTATAATGAAGTCATTTACAGATTACAGGATCATTTTCAGGAAACGTTTCAATCCTAAATGTAAAAAAAGCCCCTGAGATGAGGTTTAATTTCAGTATTTGCTATTTATTAAAAATAAGTAAATTAAAATGCTAATTAAACATAACTACAATTTTACAGAAATACATGGTTTTGCTTTTAACAACTTTATTGGATTTTACACAAAGGCTTTTCTCACCAAAGTTTTCAGACAAAAAGGTTTGCTGAATACAATTGTGACTGTAAACATTTTGCAAACACATTGTTTAATAATATCATTATGAATTTAGTCACTTCACAAATTCTCCAATATTAATAGTGTTTGTTCTTAAAATGGTTAGATTTGTAATTGCCAAGATTTGTCTCCAGTCATTTTCACAAATCCAAAACATACATATTATAAAGATTTAAACCTTCAGAATATTTACAGAACATTAAACATGATCAACCTTTTCAGCTTTGTGCTTAAAAGTCATCTTCATCACAGATGTCGAGGTACACGTCAAAAGCCTCGCGATTACAGTTTCCATCAGGCGTGAACACATATTTATGGAACGTCCCATCAACACACACAGCTGAAAAAGAAAGAGGACATTACAATTACAAACATTACAATTTATTGTAAAACAAACTAAGAACTAAATAAATGTCTTTATACGAAGCTTTAAAAGCTGTCTTAACACAGGCTCAGAAAGAAGTTTACAAAGTAAACATATGAAAACCTAATGTATTCAAAAATGTAGGTTTTACAACCCGATATAAAGCTTTAGAAGTTTCATTAAAATGTGTAACTGTAGTCAGAATTTACTTTAAGATTCTTCCTGTAATGGACCTTTCAGTTGAAGAGGGTGTTCATGTTAAACCTTTGTTTTTTTAATCTGAATGAGAATCTAATCCATCAAATTTACTCACCGATAACGGAATTGACATTTTTTGACGTGTTTTTTCCAAAGGCACAAATGCATGCACATTCCACTGGAACTGTAAAACTGGCTAAAGACCACTGACTGTCCACATACTGCCCAATCACGGGGCCAACCTTTCCCACACGAGCCAGGCTGAAACACAGACCATTAAAGAAGCACTCATTAATTATGTAATGAGTAAAAATGAAGCATGTTTTCAAAGCGTTAACACAGAGCTTACGCAGAGCGCCGATTGAGTTTAGTATCCTTCAGCGCAAAAATATGAACAGTGCCCTTATCACTGGATGCACACAGGAAGGACGAGTCGTGACTGAAGTTAATGCTGAAAGACAATTATGTACAGACTTTAAAACGTTAACGTACAATTAAAACTAATTAAAATGTTACATTCAGGAACTGCATGGCAGGTATGTATGACAGAATGAACCCCCCCCCCCAAAAAAAAAAAAAAAACAAACATGATGATTTAATTAGACCAATTTAACAGAATACCAGTATAAGGTGGCGGGGTCCGTTCCTCTCCGTAGCTCCACCAGTTTGTCCCGCGTGGTGGTATCGAACAGGCGGATCAGGGTTCCCTTCTGAGACGCCGACGCCACCACGCTGCCAGGCTGGTTCAGAGCCAGGCAAGCAATTTCACTCTGATGTGCGTTTATAGTGAACGGTGCAGATGATGTACCTGGTTTTGTATTAGAAAGATCCTGTAATTAATAAAAACAGTAATTAAAACACTTAATATAATTATTATAACCATCGTTTCTTCCCCAGTTTGAAGTGACACAGAGAGAAACAGAGGTTGCTCTGTGGTTTTAAACTGGTGTTTGTGATTTTTACATTTGGATGATGCTAATAATAGAAAAGTTAATACTCCATACATATCAATATAAAATACATTTGATCTATAAAATAAATTAATTCTCTAACTGTAGCACAACGTCTAACAATGAGATAAGATGCTTAAAACACCTACAATCAACTGCAAACTGCCACATTTGTGTCCAGGAAACACCAACAGTTGCTTCTCCAAACTGGGACAGGTGTCACACAGCCCTGACAGAACATACATTAGGAAAGATAATCATACAATACAACATTATCAACTATTTAAAGTACTATTTGTGTCCTGCGCTTCTGTCTCACGTGATTGCACCGGAACACAATCTTATTATTTTAATCAGAACATTGAGACGACTGGGACTACGATGGAACAATGTTTAAGGGGACAGATGTGCCACAGGCCTTTTCTAATGATAATGAGAATTTGCCTCCAGGTCACAGAGCTATTCAAATACCAGACACTAATATGGACAGACTGTATAGTTGTAAATAGTAATGATAATATATAATAATAACATATGTGCCAATATGCACCAACATTACTGACTCCTAAATAAACCCAACAGAAAAACTCTATCCCATAACGTCTCCAAACCAGACAACTGAGTTTGAAGTGTAAAGAATGTTAACACAGCAGTTACTGCAACAGAATCACAAACGCTTTCAAACAAAGCAGTTCAGACAGCGTGATTCGAGATTAGATTAACATCAGAAAGAATGAGACAAAACACAACATGATTAAGATTAAAAATGTACCTTTGGGATTATCTCGAGTATCAAATTCAAATAACTTGCTGGGGTTGTCAGGGAAACTGTACACGTAGATCCTGCTCCTCAGAACGATGATGATTCTTTATATGAAGGAATAAAACAATATTAATCATGCATTAATCTAACTCTCGTACTGCAATAAGTAAGCTTTGGTGTATGTTCTGTGCTCACTTGTCATGTCTCATGCGTACAGCCAGCACAGGCTTTGTGAACGTGAACTCCAGGACTAATTTGTCCTTATTGTCCGGGACCTCTCGAGCATCGTCCCAGATTAACACTGTGATCGTGAAAATGTTCGTTTAAATGGATCATTTATTCAAAAAAAGCAGAAATTAAAAAGATGTGGAGGATACCTGATATATCTGAAAACTTTGGGGTGACACCCCCCCCCACAAACGCCAGGAGGTTCGAACGGTGAAGCATGGAGGAGTGCTGAATGCTGCCAATCTGCTCGTGGTCTGCAAAACACAACGTTTACAACCAAATAAAAAGAGATAAAGAACCAAATCAGACAAACGGGTCAAAAATCAATGACCTGATCATTTTATAACTGGAGTGACCCTCAGGTATCATTACACCAGACGTTTCATGTTGACTTAATGACAGATAGAAGCCCAGGTCCTGAAGCTACAACACACCCACACCCTCACTCCTCCACCACACCGCTGAACATCTGCTATGGTGTTGTGGTGGTGCTGCTCTTTGCCAAGCGTGGCATCGCGCATTAGGACCAAACATTTCCACTGTGGTTTCAGATGTTAAAGAGACTTTGTTTCAGAAGTCTGGTGGTTTGGTCAGACGCAACTTTGCAAACTTAAGCCATGTTGCAATGTTCTATTTATAGAAAATGCTTCATAAATGCTTTATGAGGTCTGTATGGTCTGTTTGTGTCTGATCTTGAGCTCTATTTGCTGATATGTTCTGATCTCAGAAGACTGACAACTGTCTTAAATGTTTTCCATTGTGAAAAATCCTTCTTAATGTGACATGAACCATAAGTTCTCAGATTTATGGGAAGCAGCAGCTCCTTGTTAAAGAGTAAGAAGGGGGCGTGGCCTAAGTTTGGACTGATACTATACATACATAAATATATTCACAGATTTATTTACCCAGATGTCCTTTTTCCATAAGTGGTTCAACGTTGTAAATTCGAACACCTGTCTCCATCGCACAACAGAAACAACCTGGAAAAAGAAAAAGAAACAGAAGTTTAGTAGACATGTTTATTATTAATAATATAGGAATACTTTATAATGATAAACGTTCATATCATTAAGGCAAAGAGGCAACACATGATTTTTTTCCCCACTGTAAAATCTATGTTTAGAGCAAATAACATTTTCATTTTATCTTTGGGTTAAAAGTTTATATGATCTGTAAAATCAGACGAGTTAGAATGACGGCTCTTGTATGATGTTTAAGTAACTCATACTGTAGCACGGCATTTAGAACAGCTGTAAGGTTTTATCACATAATAAATAAAAACCTTTAACATTTGGATATGTACATTTCAGGTGTAGTGGTGACCCATGACACTCACTCTGGTCCTGGTTGAACTGCAGGCTGTTCACGCCCCGCTGTCGAGACATCCTTTAAAGATCTGTTGTTCGTCTAAAACATGAATATTATTAAATAAAACATTTTACATTTATTTTAGAATCAAATAAACCTAATAATATGACTTTTGTTTATATTTATTTCTGTGTGGAGATTTTGTGGACTGAAGATTGATTTATTGTTGCTCAGCAGCACTGCAGACATATTTAAATTAACATTATATCTCATTTAAAAGTCTTACATTTTAGTAAGGACAAAGTTAGGACACATCTCTATAGCTGAACTGATCTGTGGGATGTTAATCTAACGACAATCTAAACGAGCGTTCTGTAACCACCACTCTCAACGTTCTGAAGCCGTTGCCTACGTTACATCACACTCTGTGGACAGTAACGGATTTAGTGTTTTTTTCGGTTGGTGTTATGTGTGACTGAGCCTTTTCTGATTATTATTCACAAATAAAAATGTAACGTGAAGATCCTGAATAGAGTACAATTATAATTAGGGTTGGGTTTGGGATCATATGAAGAAACACGTACATACATTATTATTTGATGGTGCTCTGTATATTATTTTGTTTGTCCCGGTCCAGCCCTGATTCTCAGCCCACAGAATTTATTACAATCTTACATCATTACCTTCTGTCTGAAGTTTGAAACAAATATATGTAAATAAAAAAGATCTGACTTGTGTACGAATGTATTCTAATCTGTAATGCAGTGAAGACACAGAGTCAGACTCACAGTGAAGCTGAAGCACGAGGATTCATCAACTCTTCAGATTTTGATTCTAAAACAACAGAACAACAACAACAACAATGACAAAACAACAACAACAATAACAACAACAACAATAATAATAATAACAGAACAACAATAATAATAATAACAGAACAACAATAACAAAACAACAAGAACAATAACAATAACAACAGACCCTCCTGCACTCTGTTTACGTTTCAGCCTTGAGTTACGTCACAGTTAATGCATGCGCATGCGTACAGAGAGCTAAACGGACCTGACCACAGCTGTGTCCGAAATGCTCTTTGATGTTTGATTGTTTGTCTTTGATGTTTGATTGTTTCTCTTTGATGTTTGATTATTTCTCTTTGTCTCAAACTGCACCGTTAATCAGATGATTTCTCTTCAGCAACACGACTGAACCTTCACCTGCAGCCGACTCTGAGCAGATGACCATGTGCTCGATGTTCAGAGTGTTAATGATGTTTATGATGTTAATGATGTTAATGATGTTTATGATGTTAATGATGTTTATGATGTTAATGATGTTTATTATGTTAATGATGTTAATGATGATGTAAATACAGAAGCTCACCTTTAACGCCGCGCTGCTTTCGCCTCCACCCGGAGCTGTTTACAGTGTTGCACCCAAATCTGACTTCCGGCCGGAGCTTTCTGACGAGCTGCGCGTGCACGCGGGGGGGGGGGGGGGGTCTGACGGGGACGGATTTGGGTGTAACACCGAGGCTTTGTTTAAACCGAGCTCCAGTGGGCGGGGTTTAAATACGTTTAGCAGAGGAGAAAGCGTCACCACGCATGCGCACTTTGAAACCTATATAGAAATAAATACTAAACAGATATTAAGTGTTTTTATTAAAGTGTTTTTATTTAATGTTTTATAATCTCCACAACGTTCACGTCATTTTTTTGTTATTACAAATTCTAAATAGTCAGTGGTGATGTTATTTAATTTATTCTGTGTGTGTGTGTGTGTGTGTGTGTGTGTGTGTGTGTGTGTGTGTGTGTGTGTGTGTGTGATCTATAGATCTATGTGCTGTGTGTGACATTAGGGGTTAATAGTGAGATTAGTGATTGAACACTTGAACCTAATTGCTTTATAAAGTCAGTTTTAGTTCCACCCTCTAAAGTTAGGTGAACTTTATTAATTAACA
Source organism: Corydoras sp. C115 (assembly GCA_019802505.1). Lineage (NCBI taxonomy): Eukaryota > Metazoa > Chordata > Actinopteri > Siluriformes > Callichthyidae > Corydoras > Corydoras sp. C115. The sequence goes on along the minus strand of JAFMOC010000091.1, from coordinate 273,978 downwards.
CGTGAATAAATCACAGATTGAGAGTTTAAACAATTCTGAAGACCTTGTGATGATCTGAAACTATGGCTGGTGTTTTTAAGTTTAACTCTGGCTCTTATAAAATAAATCATTAACTACAAAAATATCAAAATGATAAAATATCAGCAAAATCAGCAAAGTCTGACGTGCCTTCAGCTCTTACAAACATTCATCAGCATCATTTCTTTTCCAAACTGCTGATCTCAGACGGTTGGAGGATGAGCTAGAAGCTACTCCAGTTCTCATTAAAAAAAAAAAAAAAAGGGAAACACTGTGGACAGGTCGCTTTACCCATCACAGCACAGACACGGATAACACACACACACACACACACAATCATAATCATAATCACAGCTAAAAGCCATTCTGTGACCTCGACTTACCTGACCACATATTTGTAAGCACCTGCTGATTCATTTGTAAGCTGGGATTTGATGGAAGTCATTTAGTCTCTTTATTACTGAGGACAAACACCCAGCTGAGTTCATTAAATGATTGAGGGACTCTGAATGAGGTGAGACAGGTGCAAGGCCTCGAACCCTCACGTTGCTGTGGCTTAAATGGAATAAGATTATCAATCACTGTTCTATTTTACAAAACTGAATCTATATTTCTGACTGATGAAAGTAAAAACCTCATGCAGACATAAGACACAAACAGTTGAGACAGAAATTGTTAAAATAAGTTCTCTTACCTGTATCTTCTCAATTCTTACTGTGGCTTCTACATATCACATGAACTCCCTATTTAAATAACATTTAAATAACATCCACAATGTAGAAACCACAGGCTGGCTTTCTTCTTCGAGCATTTCTCTTTATGACGGACATTAATTAGTTTCGTTTCCCGACTCTGTAGACATTTTCCTAGCTGTGAAAAATCCCTGTTTTAAGGTTTAAAAAGTCAAAGTCTAATAAATGTTGGAAACTGAATCCAGCTGACCGTTCTTCATTACGATCTGTGACTGATTTGCTAAACGAGAAAATCTGTCCAATAAATTCAGAGCATTTTGCGATGCTTAGGGCGTCCAAATTCTGACCATGACATTTATGATGAATGTGTTGAGTTTGTTCTAAAAAAGCAACAAATATAAATAATGGCTTTGTGTTTGATTTACAATAAAAATATTAAATCTAATCAGATTAATGTGATAAAGGCTGTCTAAAGGTAAGTTTTTGTCATTACGGTATGTATGTGTGTGACATTAAATGTTTTGACAAAAAGTTGGTGGGTTTTAGGTCTCTATAACTTTATTCATTATCAGGTTAAAACATTTAAAAGATGTTTTTTCAGTACAGGTGATGTTTTAAGGCTGGCATTATTCAGGTAACTGGTCTAGACGTTGTTTCATTGTGTTACGTCCAGTGTACAAAGTGCACTTGTTATCACAGATTTCAACCTTTCGGTGCCATTGCCAAGATTTTTTGTTAAATTCCATAAAAGGTTCCGTCATTAATAAACCAAAAGTTGGATGAATGTAGCACACACCATAGAAACCTCAATTTAGCATTTTTTTATTTATAGTTTGTGCTTTTTCAAAATTGAGATCCAGAATGTCTTACATGAAAAAATGGGTCTTCAGGTGAGTCAGGTCCAGTAATGAATGTCCTTTCTTTGTGAAAGCTAAAGTCAACATGGCTGTCTCACACTGTACCACGTCCTAAAGTCATAGTGGGGTTTATGGGGTACCTGAATTGTGGTTGCTTTCCTCTTTTAACGACATGGTGCTTCATTTTATTGTGGACACATTGTCACAGAAATAAATTGCCATTTCCCCAAAAGTAGATTGCTCCTAAAGGCCTTGTTGAGTGGCAACTACAGTCTCTCTCTTTGGATTTCTAGCTGTGGTCATTACTGTTCACTATGTCTTGAAGCAAGAAGGTCCTGAGTTTCAAATATGGTTCAGCAGACAAGGTACTTTCCATGAAGATACTCGATGTAGACATAGGGGACTAAATCTAACAATTTAGTCTAATGTTTATCCCAAATGAACTAATTAAGAATAAGCATACTGAAAATATTTGATTAACACAGTTATTATTTAATAAAATTAATTTTTACTATGGCATGAATAACACTTTCAATTTAATTTTATCTTTAAAGGTTTTGTTGTGGAATGAATCGATCTGTGGACATGTGTATCATGTAGATCACGTGTTAAAGGGTCGTCATGATAAAACAATAAGCAATGCAAACAATAAACCACGTAAAATCATTTATTGCAATTTCACAATACACTGAAAGTTTTAATACGACATGTGAATCAATATTTATATTAAAAAAAACAAACTTTCTGAAGAAGTGGGCTTCCTGTAAGATTATCAAAAAAGCTGTTCAGACAATTTAATATTAATTTAAGATGCATTTAGTGATAGAATTCATATATTACAAATAAGCACTTAATGGTAACCATGGGTTAAAAATAAATCTTGAGCAAATGTACGTGCCATAAGACTTAAAAAATGCTAACCACAAAGAGACAGTAGGCAGAACACTCAAACTCTTTCATAGCAGCATGTGTTGCAATAAAGTGTTCTTTCCTCATTCTACAAAAAAATGAAGTTGATGAAAGAGCACACTTAGCAAGCCACCCTCCCCTCTTTAAAATGGAAATGTTCATACTTTTCTGTATCATACCTTAAAATCCAGCAACCTCTAAACTATACATTCAAAAAGTGCCAATAAATCAAACCTGAACAGATAAGATGAAGCATGCTGTTGGGATGAAACAGACCAAAATGTCAGACAGCCTACAGACTGTTGTTGCCATGCAATGAAACAGCCAACACCAGTCTGATAAGCTATCTGACACACTGGGAGAAGATGAGTGGAAATGCCTAGCCAACACAAAAAGAACAAAACACCGGTGAGAATGAAAAGCTTACCATGGATAAAGAGCAACACTGTGGGTATTGGTTTGAATCCAGGGTTAATATTGTACAGCTTTAAGTCTTGTTATACAGTGTACAGTAAGATTTCTATTCACTGGCAGTGGTGTCCGGTCAGTGAGCTCAGCTCCAGTGACTCGACTCTCTTGTGCACGCTTGCTCTCCCCACCCCTCTCATCCTCACTGCCAACAGCACAGTGCATCGAGTTCAACCCTAGGTTCAGCTAAGGTAAAGTAGCTCCACACTTCCATTTTTACATGCCAGAAACTCAGTACTACAGCATAATTGCAGTGAAAGGGGCAACATTTTATAGACAATCACTAAAGGAAAAGAAGAAAAAGAAACGGGTAATGTATCTTTTCTTCGTGCTTGTAGCTGGAAATCTAATATAATATATGATGAGACAGATTTACTTGTGCTTGTAATGCTTTTATATTATTTATAAAATAAATAACTACACAGAGAACACATTGCTATGTACGGTCACCTCAAAGCAACGACTTTCCAAGTGTGATTTCTGGATGGATGAACAATGTATTTTCTAACCACAGATTTCAATGTTCTATCTGCTCAGGATACTTTCAGGAGCGTCACAGTTAAAAGTCAAGTAAGTTAGACAAATTAAAAATGATAAATTACACCTAGGTGTGAATACGTGTGTGTGTGTGTGTGTGTGTGTGTGTGTGTGTGTGCTTGGTAATGGACTATGTTTTATCCTTTTTGCCCAATCTGCTTCAAATTACAGATTTATGCTTTTATGTATATTCATTGTGATCAATGTACATTTAAATTAAGAATTCTTTTGTCCTTTAAAAAACATTTTATATAATTAAACATGAAAGCAGATTGTGTTTAAAAAAGACATCTTAAAGCCTAATTAATTGCATTGATTGTCCTTTAGTTGTCGTGTTCGTAGAATTCGGCACTTTAATCCACTGTCCTCTTGACCCCAGAAAGTCCCTCCTGTTGTCTGTTTTGAGTTCAACAGGGTTTGACTGCTAAAAGGGAGGTGGACAGTGAGTATAAAAGGCGGTATGTGTGTGTGTGCATGTGTGGGGGGCTGCTCTCCATGTTCAGCAGCTCCAAATACTGAGCATGACTCAGCATCCCCCAGAAGCTGAATACAGAAGAGGCCGCCGCGTTCAGTTACCACACCATTTAACACTTATGCTTTTGTCTGCCATGCTTCAACCTCCCGTTCTCCCCGACACAATCCAACCAGCAGCACGTTATCAGGTGCCATTGATACTAATGCTACGTACAATTAGGTGGATTTAAAGTGATATACTCACAATTCCTTACAATGCAGCTGTGTAGTCTGAGCTTCTCAGGGCCGATTGTCTTCTGAAGTGAGGTGCTATGAAGGGAATTTAATAGAGTGTGTGGAGGGAAGTAGTAACTCACGTTAATTGTACTCACCAACTCATGAACTTCTCTTTTTGAAAATCTTCACACTTCCTCGTCCTTTAAAGAGTTAAAGAGGGGATAGATTTTATTTTTTAAAAAAAGGGGGTAGGCCATTTAAATAAAAAACAAAATCAAATTAAATTTTTTTTGTACTCTTTCTCTTTAGATATATAAAATGACATTAAGTAGAAGATAAAGTATAAATGGAATGAGTAAGCATTTTAAACAATCTAACAGAAAGAAGCACCCTGCAGTATCACTCAGATGAAGAGAAGGAAGAAATGAATGATTTCTGAGAACTCCCACATTTATCACAGGCAGTTCCTGTAAGAACTGGTTTTAGCCAATTAATGGGGAAGTGAGTCGATGCTGTGTCATCACTGGCTGAAAGAGAACCGAAAGCCCTGCCCACTTACATAGCAAAGAAGGATCCTTAGGAGAGACAGACCATATTAGGAAAACCCTTTTACAAAGCCTTATCCACCATTCTACCACCCATCTATACCCCCCCCTCACCCCCCACCAACACACACACACACACACACACACACACACACACACACGGAAGAGAACTAGCAAGAATTAGCAATAAATATAATCAAACAATTTTAAAGCCAAAAAACCTGAAAATTACAGTAAAAAAGAAAATGGTTAAGAATAAATATCATTAATCACAATGCCTTAAAACATAATTAAAGTGAACTAAAACATATTCAGCCTTTGTATTCTCATGTGTTTCATGGTTGATTGAATATTTAAAACAAATATTTTGTACATTTTTAATATTGAAATTATCACTATGCACTGTCTTAATTAAGAAAGATGACACACGTATGCCCCGCTTATCTAAAATGATTAATTAATAGAATTTCCTAAAGCAAGGGACTGATGCTCTACAGGAAAAAAAAACCCTACAATGATTCATTATTCATTAAAAAGGTTTGAAGTATTTGTGAGATGATTAAACTTTAGTAGTAACACGGAATATACACAACATATTCACTGTGAGCTTTCTGAAAAGAAGAGAAAGATTTCAGAGAGATACCAAAAATACAAGGAAAAGACTCAGACCAAGAATATTTGTCTTTTCATGTTGAAACATAGTGAAGTGAAGTGAGCAATAATGAGTCAGCACACTGACGGCTAAGTTTTCACCATCACAAACTTCAATTGAAAAGTTAAAACCATATTGTGGCTAACATGTTCATGGAACAATCTCATAGTTTTTGTGTTCTTTCACATTAATGTTTGAATGTCTTCACAGGAAAAAGTGTGGAATGAAAAAAGCATTTCCATTGGAGCTGATATGCAGCGAAAGACAAAAGTGAGTAAAACTATAAAAAAAATCATTAAAAATTATCTTTTTATTAATTAAAACACTTATAATTGCAGGCAAATTAAATACTTTTTGCTATTTATTCAAATGTAAATGTAGATATATTAATTAAATGTACATCTAAAGAATAAATCAATCTAAAATTTTATTAAAAATTCTTTATTGATATTAAATCACTATATATTACACATCAACACTAACATTATCATAATACTATGTTTATGATAAAATCTAAAAGTAATATTAATTTTCTATACATTTTGTGTGAATTGTAGCAAATCCTTTCATGCTGTGAACAGACAGCACTGATGTTTTGATGTTAATAACTAAATAATTAAATGCACACATTACATTTTAAATGTTTTTTATTAATTAAAAATAATTCAAATTGAATAAATAATTAAATCTTTTTTGTTTTATTGATACAGATCCTCTATGGGGAACAAACTTTAAGACATTCAATATTGTCATTAGAGGAACTACACAGAACAAATAATATATATATATATTACAACAAAACCTTGGTCAATGTATATACTTTCATCTAGATTAGTATATTAATTGTTGATTGGCCTGCAAATCAGCTTGTTGGTGTTTTAGTCAGTTCTTCTGAACATAACAGCCTCCACTCAGCCTCGCAATGTTTGTGGGCTTCTTCTGATAAACTGTTCACTTCAGGTCTTTCCACAACATTTCAGATGGATCAAGGTCAGGACTTTAACTTTGTCATTCCAAAACATTGATTTTACTCTTCATAAACCATTCTTTAGTTAACAACATGTATGCTTGGAACCATTGTCCAGCTGCATAACCCACATTCTCTTAAGTTGTATCTCAGACAGATGTCCTAAAGCTTTCTAATTTGCTGGTATGAAGGAGACTTTATTGTTCCAACATTGATGCCATCCTGGTCCAGTATCAGCAAAACAGATGAAAACCATAATACAACCACCATCAGGGTTCACAGTTAGGGTAAGTTATTTTATGCTGAAACTTGATGTTTTAAATATTTAAATCCCCAAAATCTATTTTAGTTTTATCCTTAAAATAAAAAAGTTCTGATAATCTAGAAGCTTGTCCAAACTGCGGACTGCAGTGACAGAAGGCCGTGATGTTCTCTTTTCCATGGTGCCATGCACACAGTTGTTGTCTGGTGTTTTACCAATGCTGGACTTATGAACATCAACATGAACATCAACAGCCACTCCTGAGGAGGGTAACAATGGTGCTGAATTTTCTGTAACCGTTCACAATCAGTGTGACTGTTAATTGGACAAATTCAAACTCTACGGAGATGATTTTGTACATTTTGATGAGCCCCAATAAAGACATCTGATGCCCTGAAAAATCTCATATGTTCATGTTCTTGATCCACATATGTGCTAGAAAGTGCAGATTTCAATGAACTGACAGATCTGTATTCTATAAAAGGAACCAACCTGACTCTAAATTCATCTTTAAATGACCTGCAAATCCTAAAGGTTTACATAGTTTTGCCACTTACAGATATGTAATAATTAATCATTTTTCTTAATATATAAATAACCAATAATATTTTATCTTAATATTTTATTTTATATATATATATATATATATATATATATATATATATATATATATATATATATATATATATATATATATATATATATACATTTTAATTAAATAAATATTTTTGTGTTTATTTATTTTAAAAAAGAACAGAACTGCTTTATATATTTGTCCTACACAAAAACTTCAATGCAAGACCCTTAAAAAAAATCCACCATAAAAGTTACATGATTTACATAATCAATCTTTTAAAATAGTTCTACATTTATTTTAGCCAACAACCAATAAAACCATTTTAAGTATTAATTAAAACAGTATAATTGTCCATTTGCACTGTGATTAATATTCAAATGTAACCAATTTTGGAAGAAATGCCTCTGTAACCTGAATAACTGTAGAGTTAATTCTCTATTAGTTCACTTATTTAACATGTTAAATAAAAAAAATCTAAATATTTAGCTGATGATGTTTTTGAAAAAATAACATTCAAAAATTTTGTACTTTGTACTGTTTACATCAAAGATTGTCATTTTTGTCAGTGTTCATGTTAATAATCAAAAATGTAACTACACCTTTTAAAACTCTCATCTGCTCCAGAAAATACAGGAATCATTATTCTGTAAAAAAAAATAAAGGTCAAAGTCAAAATGTAATAAAATACGAAAATAATCAGACAAACTGAATATTTCAGCCTTACATTGTTTTTCTTAGTTTTTTATGTTGGGTAACATATAGACGGAGAAAACTTTTCTTTTTCAGATTACCAGACGACTCGTATTTGGTTGACTCTTTAACAATAAATCATTTTATTTCACTTCTAAATTAAAACTAACAAATCAAAGTTTATTTCCTCAGATAAACAAATAAACTGTTAGCAAAAAGATAAACATGTTACTTAAATTAAAAAAATAAGATATAATTTATATAAATCACTTGACAATCACCTGAGACAAACTGTTTTAATCAAAACAACCCAATTAATTTATCTAACATTGTTTAATTCTGTTTGCTGTAACTCATTACAATTTGTCTTCTGATTTTTTTCAAGGTCTGTGTCTCTAACTCGTCGCTACAACTGTAAGTTAAACAACCATGTCCTGCTCAGTCTGAAGTTATAGTACATGACCATTTTATAATTAAAATTTTAAACATCTGAGGAAATTATTAAATGCATTTATTCACACAATTACAAATACACCAACAGGAATTATTTTAAGAAAGAACAAAAGATTTTGTTTTTAGCTTGCAAAATAATATAACACATATAGTACATAACCTATAAATAATATAATAAATATAATACATAACCTATTTTGTGTAATAGTAAGAATTTCTATAAATAAAATAAAAAAAACTAATTTGTTAAGTTTATTAAATTAATAAAAAAAGGACCAAGAAAAGATTTTCAGTGTTTTTAAAATGAACAGATCTTTGATAAATATAAATATAAATAATAAAAAAAAACAAGTAAAAAATAACAAGTAAAGAATAACACTGTTATGAAAGGTTCTATAATTTGCAGTTTTAATGGAATCAGTGAAGCAAACGAGATAAAAAAAAAAAAAGGAGCATCAATGAAAGGCTTAGTCTTTAAAAGTAAGACTGGATCTTGGTTCACTACAACCAAACTTTGTAAAAAAAAAAAAAAAAACCCTTAGAATATTTCTAAGTGCACAATTTTAAACAGTTTAACCATCAGCCCTATTTTGTCATTAAAAGTTCATAATATCAAAAAATGTTTTAAATAATCAGGAGAAATCTTGTGTTATAATTAAAGGCAGGAGCAGCTGCTGATTGTGTGTCCATCAGGCTGGAAGCGATAGATCAGGTGAAAAAACAACAAAAGCAGAAAATAAAGGTTAAAATCTAATAACTAAACGAGAACCTACAAGCCATAAAGCACTAATAAGCAAAATATCAACTGCAAACACGATGATGGAGGGGCTCATCAGCACACATCTCTCATCCTTAAATGTTCTTATTTGTAAAGAGAAAAACTTTCTGTGACTAAAACATTTTGAAGCTAACCTTAAATATTTTATTATAATGAAAAACTGTGTGGGGGGGGGGCATGGTGGCTTAGTGGTTAGCATGTTCTCCTCTCAATGCTTAGGATCAAGGTATGAATCCCAATCTGGGTGGACTTTGCATGTTCTCCCCATGTCTCAGAGGGTTTCCTCCAAGTTCTCCGGTTTCTATCCCACAGTCCAAAAACCTAAATTCAAGGTAAATTGAATGCTCTGAATTGCCCCATATGGAGTGTGTTCAGTGAGAGACTGGCATCCTGTCCTGGGTCTATCTGCCCCGCGCCCGAATCCCTGGAGCCTGAAAGCAAACCACACACACTGCAGCAAGGTGGTCAATAATTTAAAGTATGACCAACAGAGGAGTGGAGACGGTCAGTCAGACTGTAAGACACAGGGATGGATGTTAGACACAGATGCCGAATGCAAGTAATAATATATTTAGTTGAGAAAATGATTTAATATTAAACAGCTACAGGTGACAAAGGCAAAAGAACCGAAGATTAGCAGAGAAGTGAAAACAGATTCAGGTCTTCTTAATTAATGTGATGAACAAAATTAGATTAAAGAATTGTGTCACATGCCGGGACACAGAGACAGGAGAGCAGATCGATCCGACACAGGAACAGGTTCACGTGAGATGAGGACAGCTACAGACTCTGACTGGTGTAACTGATGGCACTGGAACTGCCTCATCCAGTGCAACCAGGGAGCTTCTGTACCTGTTACTGCTGCTGCTGCCTCCCTCCTGCAGAACTGATGAATGAATTACCCCCTCACCACCCCAGCGGTCACACATACCACAAACACAAACTATAAGAGAAACATTCATTCATTCATTATCCTCCACCTTATCCTCTACTAGGGTCGCAGGGGGTGGGGGGGGTCCCATGCCCATCCAGGGGAGAACGTCTCGGGCGCTGGGCAGATAGACCCAGGACAGGGCGCCAATCCATCGCTTATAAGAGAAACATAGTTCTGTAAAATAAAACATATGACAAATTGTACTTTGTTATTATTTTTAAGAGCAAGAGTTAAAAAGTCACGTGTTAAACCCAGCATTCAGCACAATGAGTTGATAAACTTACTATTAAGAATACTTTTTACTTTTTGACCTTTTTTTAAAGATGGTGATGTCATTTGTTTGCTTTTTGCAGATTATTTTGTTCATTTTGTTGTAATACAAACAATTTTGTGCCCTCAGTTTAATGAATGTCTTAATTACAAATTGCACCAATCACAGGCGGGGATGGACATCCACTGAGGAACCTGCACAGTGGAGCTGTAGACGCAGCATCTGATTGGTTGGGGTAAATCCATGCACCTAAAGTCAACACTGGACCCAGAGAGTTGTGAGATGATGAGAACGCAGCAGTCAGAACTCGAATGTTGAGCAGTGTAAATGTGTGATGTGTGTGTTGAGCAGTGTGAGTGTGTGATGTGTGTGTGTGATGTGTGTGTGAGTGTGTGAGTGTGTGATGTGTGTTGAGCAGTGTGAGTGTGTGATGTGTGTGTGAGTGTGTGAGTGTGTGATGTGTGTTGAGCAGTGTGAGTGTGTGATGTGTGTGTGAGTGTGTGATGTGTGTTGAGCAGTGTGAGTGTGTGATGTGTGTGTGAGTGTGTGATGTGTGTTGAGCAGTGTGAGTGTGTGATGTGTGTGTGAGTGTGTGAGTGTGTGATGTGTGTTGAGCAGTGTGAGTGTGTGATGTGATGTGTGTTGAGCAGTGTGAGTGTGTGATGTGTGTGTGTGATGTGTGTGTGAGTGTGTGATGTGTGTTGAGCAGTGTGAGTGTGTGATGTGTGTTCAGCAGTGTGAGTGTGTGATGTGTGTGTGAGTGTGTGATGTGTGTGTTGAGCAGTGTGAGTGTGTGATGTGTGTGCGAGTGTGTGAGTGTGTGATGTGTGTGTTGAGCAGTGTGAGTGTGTGATGTGTGTGTGTGATGTGTGTGTGAGTGTGTGAGTGTGTGATGTGTGTGTTGAGCAGTGTGAGTGTGTGATGTGTGTGTGTGTGTGTGTGAGTGTGTGATGTGTGTGTGTGTGTGAGTGTGTGAGTGTGTGATGTGTGTGTGTGTGTGTGTGAGTGTGTGAGTGTGTGTGTGTGAGTGTGTGAGTGTGTGTGTGAGTGTGTGAGTGTGTGATGTGTGTGTGAGTGTGTGAGTGTGTGATGTGTGTGTGTGAGTGTGTGAGTGTGTGTGTGTGTGTGTGTGTGTGAGTGTGTGAGTGTGTGATGTGTGTGTGAGCAGTGTGAGTGTGTGAGTGTGTGTGAGTGTGTGATGTGTGTGTGTGAGTGTGTGATGTGTGTGTGAGCAGTGTGTGAGTGTGTGATGTGTGTTGAGCAGTGTGAGTGTGTGATGTGTGTGTGAGTGTGTGAGTGTGTGAGTGTGTGATGTGTGTGAGTGTGAGTGTGTGATGTGTGTGAGAGTGTGTGAGTGTGTGATGTGTGTGTTGAGCAGTGTGAGTGTGTGATGTGTGTGTGTGATGTGTGTGTGTGAGTGTGTGAGTGTGTGATGTGTGTGTTGAGCAGTGTGAGTGTGTGATGTGTGTGTGTGTGTGTGTGTGTGTGAGTGTGTGATGTGTGTGTGTGAGTGTGTGAGTGTGTGATGTGTGTGTGAGTGTGTGAGTGTGTGAGTGTGTGATGTGTGTGAGTGTGTGAGTGTGTGTGAGTGTGTGTGTGTGAGTGTGTGTGAGTGTGTGATGTGTGTGTGTGTGTGTGTGAGTGTGTGATGTGTGTGTGAGTGTGTGAGTGTGTGTGTGAGTGTGTGAGTGTGTGATGTGTGTGTGAGTGTGTGATGTGTGTGTGTGAGTGTGTGATGTGTGAGTGTGTGATGTGTGTGTGTGAGCAGTGTGAGTGTGTGATGTGTGTGTGTGTGTGTGTGTGAGTGTGTGAGTGTGTGAGTGTGTGTGAGTGTGTGAGTGTGTGATGTGTGTTAAAGGAGTTCTTGGATGTTGAGGAAGATGAAAAGGCCTTCCTCAGTACTATATTCATTTACTACAACACTCTTCCATTAGCAAACCAGTAGCACAGAGCAAAAGGACATGGCCGGGATAGGCCTTATAAAACTGCTCAGGGTTAATTGCATGGCACGGACAGATCCGGTTCTCAGAGAGAAGGCGGTGGAGTGTGCACAGTGTGTAATGAGACAATGAAATCTGTGTGTGTCGCAAAACTTAAGTTGCATCCTAAAAAGTGTCATCCGCTGCGTCTCCATGTTAAAGTGTGTGTGAAGCTGTGTGTGTGAAGCGGGCGTGTCCACCGGACAGCAGCGTTAGAACACACACATCAGGTTCCTCACACTGAGCTCAAAAAGGCTTTTCAGAGAATCAGAGCGCACACCGCTTTAACAGGTGAGTGTGCGCTAGACGTGCCCCTCAACCCACACTGACGAGACCCTACATTATTGCCTTCATTAAGGTGGACCTGTAACGAGTAACGAGTAATTATCAGCTTGATTCTGTTTCATCACAAGTTCACGATGCAAACCTGAGAGTGATGCATTATAATAACCTCACTCTGTTTTTCAATCAGCTGCCTGAAACAACAGCGCTCGCAAACCCAGCATCAATGTCATACAACTCTGCATCATCTAAAACTAACAAAATACCCCCCCCCCCCACACACACACACACACACACACACACACACACACACACAGACTTTGTGTGTGATCGCAGGATCCAGGTAAGTTGAAGTTGAAGCTCCTCTGTAACTACAATCACAGCAGCTCATCTTTCCTCATCCTCACATCAGTCCCCGTGCCAAATAACTGCATCCAGAGCAGGGTACACCCCTCTGAGCTCTCCATCCCTTGGTGCTTCTCCACCTGCAATCATCATGGACACTGCAGCTGTTCGTCTTATTACACTTCCTTCAGTCTGGTATCTTCTTCTATGGAATGGCCACTGGGGCAGCACCCTCATGCCCCGCCCATCCACAAACTTTTGGTTAATCTAATCTAATTTATCTGGAGACATGACTGAAGTTACATCAGAAAGTCACATCAGAGTAGAGCGTACTTACACAAAATGAAAATTATGAGGATTAAAACCAAAAAAGAGAGCCTGTACACAAAGATGATGGCCAGACTAACCAGTGGCATCATGGGAAATGAAGTCCAGACTGAAAAAAAAACAGTTATGCCAAAGAGTCAGAGAAAGACAAATCCAACAACAAGGAAGACAAAGACAACAAAGGAAAAACCCAAGTGACCAGTGGAAATAGATGAAGCATTAGAAAACAATAATGTAAATGATAAACATATGGAAAAACAACCAGAGATCACCAATAAACTCACGAGAATGGTTTAAAACAGCAACACGATATCCAGAGGGTCAGACAAGTTAGTTTCAAATATACAAAATATTTCTCTTTAAAACTGTAATATCCAGTGAATTTGTTACAGAAACTAATGAAATAAACAGAAATCTGATGAGAATAATTAAATTCTAGAATGAATACAGAGGGAAAGGCTGAGTTTTTTCCAGTTTGACTTTAGTTTTTTTTTGTTTTGGATTTATTTGTGACCGTGGGTTTGTGATTCTAAATGTTTCTATTGTGTCGACTAAAGTGAACCTAATGCTGTTAATCTAAATGAATTCTAAATGAAAGTTCATTTACAAATATTTTTTTTAAAAACTGAATAAAAACTGAATTTCCAAATAAAACATATTGTGTTTGATTACATCCTATATTATTTATATTATTTTTATTTTATATACTAATAGCATAATAATTGTTTAATATGTTAGGAAATTAAAAATTCATTTTCATTGACCCCGTCAGTAATAAAGATCATTTTAGGATGCACATGTGAACTGAATACTTTATTGTTTCATCTCAACGTGGTGTTTTCTTCACAAAATGGAGGACAGGCAAAAATGGCTGACTTTTATAGATACATGTCAACATTACTGACTCAACACTATACAACTTATACATTTAAATACATCAATATACATACATATATGTTCAGTATAAAATTATAAAACAACTTTCAGCTGTTAATGTTTTAAACAAAAGTCTTTTTTATCAGTTTTCTCAGTTTAAATCTAAAACTCTATCAATACTAAACTAAAATATATCAACTAAAAATATAAATCCAAATGTGTTTCTAATTGTTATTAGCAAGTTCAAAACTATTTAATATAAATGGGTGGTGGATGATTTTCAGCATTGCAGTAACACTGAAATGGCGGTGGTGGTGGTGTGTGTGTGTGTGTGTGTGTGTGTGTGTGTGTGTGTTGTACGATGTGTAAGTGCTGCTGGAGCAGTGTAAGTGCACAGATTATAAATCATTACACACATTTTAAAACAATTAACACAAATAAAAAATTATGAAAAAATTCAATACATTTAAATTGTTGTTTTTAAGGGGAGGAGGCACACAAACACACACGCCCACACACACACACACACACACACACACACACACACACACACACACATAAAAGTTCTAAGAATTATTTAGATATTTTTATTTCTAAATTTATTTATTGGAAAAAAATGTAAATGTACAATTTCATCCCACTAAATAAAATAAGTAATTAATCTGTAATGAACTAAAAATATTTACAATAAATACATTTCCAATTACGTTAACTTAATATCTGAAGAAAAATATGTTTCCTTTAGAGAAGGTCTTAATTTGTTGACAATAAATTTATTTTTCTTTATTTCTGATTTTATTGCTTTAATTGTTTCATGTTTAATGTCTATACTTATTATTTATTATTTAAATTACTTTTTACAAAATTCTGAAAGTAATGGAAAAATTGCTGCCAACTAAAACATAATGTACATAATACATTAATATTACTATAACATTAAGCTGGGAAATATTTATTGTAATTTATACAGAATCTGTAAAACTGAGTCTTTTTAGAATTTGTCTTAAGAACATAAAAACATAATCAACAAATCAAAGAATCATTTCTATAAGAGTTGAAGTGGAGTTCATGGCCAATTCTAATATTTGTCATCAGTTTTTTTTGTCAGAATTTGTAAAAACTTACTGCTGAGTATATTTTATATATACATAACAACAGCAGTCCTTCATATACATTACACTAAATTAACTAAAGGTCATTAACAATCGAATTCAATGTCAAAGCATTATCTTTGATGCATTTTTATCTTTTGTTCTTATTAAAAATTATAATAATAAAAAAAACAATGTGCACATTCTTTTTGTTTCCAAAAAAATGACCAATTGGCAAACAAATAACTCACTATGTCTAAGTTGGACACACTTCTGACAGTTTTATAGCAATTTCATTAAAATGATGTCATAATGAATAAAACTCGAGAGCATTGTGCTTACTTAGCATTTTTAATAACCCATACTTTTCCGTTTTCTACTATTTTTTTCTGTTTTAATTTACAGCTGTATTTTATTTATTTGCGGCTGAGTTATTTGTATTAATGAATTTGTGTTAATGATTTCTCAGATTAGAGTCGAGTGAGAATATAAATGTCATCATCATCTGTTTTACGTACAGATGTGCACGCGGCCAGGCTTCAGGTCGGGGTCCACTACAAACTTCCTCTTTTTGAGGCCCCCCCCCCCCGCTTGCCTCTCCCTGCTCTGTTTTTTTTCTGTGTGTCACAGGAAGTCAAGTGATCCACGGCTGACGTAATCCAAACTCAAAGGCTGTTCCAAAGAAAGAAGCAGAGAAATTCAAATCTATTGCAAGGCAGAAAGGGGAGGGGGCTCGTGTGCTTCACAGTCCACGTTGACAAATTCTTTAACAAGATGTGGTTGCAGGGAAGCTGGTCTGACTCACCCCTCCTTTCAAACAATTTACTGGAAACCTAGGGGGAGGCAGAAGGAGGGGGGACTTTCAGAGAAGTCATGTGATCTACAGGGGCAGTGCCAACCACAGATTAGGTTAGGAGGGGAGAAGGAGGGACTCAGGGGCAGGAGGAGTGAGCATGCACACATGACCCGCTCAGAGCAGACGCCGTCAACTCGCCCGAGTCCCTCCTCAGACCGACGGCGAGAAACCAGAACTGAAGTCACGCACGTTAACGTCATACACAACAACGTCACGTTAACGTCATACACAACACGTCAACGTCATACACGACAACGTCACGTTAACGTCATACACGACAACGTCACATTAACGTCATACACAACATGTCAACGTCATACACGACAACGTCACGTTAACTTCATACACGACAACGTCACGTTAACGTCATACACGACGACGTCACGTTAACGTCATACACGACGACGTCACGTTAACGTCATACACGACAACGTCACGTTAACTTCATACACGACAACATCACATTAACGTCATACACAGCATTTCAACGTCATACACGACGACGTCACGTTAACGTCATACACGACAACGTCACGTTAACGTCATACACGACAACGTCACGTCGACGTCATACACGACAACGTCACGTTAACTTCATACACGACGACGTCACATTAACGTCATACACGACAACGTCACGTCAACGTCATACACAACAACGTCACGTCAACGTCATACACGACAACGTCACGTCAATGTCATACACAACAACGTCATACATGACAACGTCATACACGACGACGTCACGTTAACGTCATACACGACAACGTCACGTCAACGTCATACACGACAACGTCACGTCAACGTCATACACAACAACGTCACGTCAACGTCATACACAACAACGTCACGTCAATGTCATACACAACAACGTCATACACGACAACGTCACGTCAACGTCATACACGACGACGTCACGTCAACGTCATACACGACGACGTCACGTCAATGTCATACACAACAACGTCATACACGACAACATCATACACGACAACGTCACGTTAACGTCATACACGACGACGTCACGTCAACGTCATACACATCGACGTCACGTCAACGTCATACACGACGACGTCACGTCAATGTCATACACAACAACATCATACACGACAACGTCACGTCAACGTCATACACAACAACGTCACGTCAACGTCATACACGACAACGTCACGTCAATGTCATACACAACAACGTCATACATGACAACGTCATACACGACGACGTCACGTTAACGTCATACACGACAACGTCACGTCAACGTCATACACAACAACGTCACGTCAACGTCATACACAACAACGTCATACACGACAACATCATACACGACAACGTCACGTTAACGTCATACACGACGACGTCACGTCAACGTCATACACATCGACGTCACGTCAACGTCATACACGACGACGTCACGTCAATGTCATACACAACAACGTCATACACAACAACGTCACGTTAACGTCATACACGACGACGTCACGTCAATGTCATACACGACAACGTCACGTCAACGTCATACACGACGTCACGTTAACGTCATACACGACGTCACGTTAACGTCATACACGACGACGTCCCATTAACGTCATACACGACAACGTCACGTCAACGTCATACACGACAACGTCACGTCAACGTCATACACGACGTCACGTTAACGTCATACACGACGACGTCCCATTAACGTCACACACGACGACGTCACGTCAACGTCATACACGACAACGTCACGTCAACGTCATACACGACGACGTCCCATTAACGTCATATATGACAACGTCACGTCAACGTCATACACGACGACGTCCCATTAACGTCATACATGACAACGTCACGTCAACGTCATACACATCAACGCCACGTCAACGTCATACATGACATCACACATGACAATGTTCCTGAACATACAACACACACATCTACTTATCTTATCAAACTTATGGAAGTAATGTTTTTATTATTATTTACAGTTATTTTGTTAATTAATTGTATTATGTTTAAAAAGGTTTAAGCATACACACACACACACACACACACACACACACACACACACACACACGTGTGAGAGCGTTGGCTGGTGAGTCGCAGAATGTTTTTAGTGGTGAAGCAGAGACAGAGAGCAGACACAAAGTCAGGGAACATACGGTGGAGATCAAAGGAAGAAGCTTTTGGTGTGAGATTTAGAGAAAGACATCGACGTGTTGGACAAGAAAGACAGACGTCCAGGTCAGAACAGAAACAGCGGTCAGGGAATCAACCGGCAGGTCCGTGGTGTGAAACGAAAGAACAAAGACTTGCTGGTGGAATAAGGAAGTGCAGGAAAGGAGGAAGAGCTTCATAAAAAACAACACACTGGAATCTCCAGAGGGATGAAGAGCGCAGACAGCACCGTGAGACGAGCCACGGCCTAAAACAACGGCATGGACACGAAGGACGCTGAAAGAGAGACGGGTGGATGAGAGAGATTGTGAGGTGGTGGATTAGATTAGATGGAGAGTGGTCAGGGTGTTGGGTTATCAATCTGAAGGTTGTGGGTTCAAATCCCAGGTCCACTGAAGTTACCAGTGTGGGTCCTTGAGCAAGACCCTTAACCCTCACTGCTCCAGGGGGCGCTGTGATGAAACCTGTGCTCACCTTTGTAAGTCGCTTTGGATAAAAGTGTCGGCTGTGACCAAAATTAGATGCAAACCTGTGACTCCCCCCCCCCCCCCCCCCCCCCGACCTTTGTAAGTCGCTTTGGATAAAAGTGTCGGCTAAAATGACCAAAATGAAAAATGACCAAAATTAGATTAGCATGGAAGAAGTGAGGGCATCACGACCTGGCCCTCGAACGCAGAGAACGCAGAACAGACCAGAGTTCATTACAAATGCAACTTTAAAACTACAAAAAAAACGAACCTTTCCTAAATTAGAAAATGATCAGAAAGTTTATCAGAAGAAACATTTAATTACTAACTTTCATCTAATATAGTATTTTCAGATGTTGAATGGAAACGCATATAAAACATTATATAAACGATTAAATAAGCGAAACAATCATTAATCTGTGGGCTTGATAATGACTCTGAATGTCTAATGAATCTAATTAAACTGTAATAAAAAGTTAATTTCAGCTCATTTTGTGACCGAATACTTTGCACGAACATGCTCCCCCTAGTGTTCAGTTGAAGTAATCTTATGTTTCTTTACATTTCTTTGTGAATCTGAGCATCTGTAAATGTTTAATGAACTCAGGTTCAAAAGAATAAAAAAAAAAAAAACAATGCAGGACGTTTTTCATCCCTGAACTTTATAAATAAAGTAAAAACTATTTAAACAAATTACTAAATGCAAAAATTACAAATTTTAAAAGAAAATGTTTCTTATCTCAATTTATTTAACAATGAAACTTTAAAAATAAAGAATATGTATAAAACCCAGTTTTAACAAAATAGCAACTTTATACTCGTTAATAAATTAATTCAAATGTTTATTGAAAGTTGAAAGTGTAAACTGACCACAAACCAATTTCCAGAGAGCTCTGCAGGACACTTCCTGAACATGAAATAAAATCTAAATACTGTAATTCATTATTTCACTTCCTGTTAAAAAATTACTTTTACTTTTTAAAAAAGAAACGGTTTTAATAACGCTGATTTAAGACGTCAGTGAATTTTAAGAAAAAAATGATGGGATAGAACAAAAGACTCCATTCTCTACGTTGATGACATCACAATTTTAGTAGAAAATCAGACATCGGATTCTCTGTCATAAAGATAACAATTCAGTTACCAAGAAAAAGTGTAAAAAAATAAATAAATAAACATCTGTTTTGCAGTGTGTGTGTGTGTGTGTGTGTGTGTGTGTGTGTGTGTGTGATGGGTGGGGGCTCAGTCAGTCAAATTCAAACAATAACATCAAAGGGTTAGTCATGTGTTTTTGGTGGTTGAATTGTAAATTAAAAGGAAATCTATAATAATCATGTTGCTCGTTCTGACTGTGTGTATGGAACACCCCTCTGTCTTGATTTTTGAGTTTTTATTTAACAGAACTCTCGTTGTTTTTGTTAAAGGTTCGTCTGAACTGACAGATTACAGAGTTTTGTTTCTATTGCATTTTAAGAAAGTGGCTCACCTTTTCTGGAGTTTACTTTAATGCTTTAATCCCTGAATGGTAACGACTTGGTTGGACTTAAGCACGCCATGTTTAATTACAATGTTAATCAGAAGGATTTTAAATGTTCTGTGTGTTGGTCCCCACGATGTCCTTTAACGTGGCCTCGATGGAGTAGCAGAGCTGGACGTCAGGGTCGGCTCGGTCCAGTTCCTCTGCAGATTTCTTGGGCAGGGTCGCGTTAGAGAACTTCATGCGTGACCCGAGTGACTTTTCCCTCAAATACTGTAGCCCTGACAGAGAAGAGGACGACGTTACACACTGCTGAACATTCACAAGTAGCTTTTCAACAATGGTTTTAGTGTAATGTTATAATTATGTTGTGTATTTATTAAAGCATTTTAACACTGGGTTTATTATAACGGCTGCCAGAGCCTTATATAATAATACAAAATACATAGAATAAAAATACTTACTAGCAACAAATGGATCAATGTCTCTGGTTTTAGTTGCAACATCAGCAGCACACACCTGACCCAACTGCACCAACAGACAGGCTACATCATCATAGAGGGGCGGAAAGGCCCAACAGAAGGACACCAAGCAGGGCAAAGTGGGCATGAAGAAGGCAGATCTGTTGGCATGTGTCAGGACTGAGTAAAAAAAAAAAATAATTATTAATAATTATTATTATTTTTTTTTTTTTACAAAATGGTGAGTTGAGATCTTTTGCGCTGAAGGCTTTAATAAGTCTGACCTGTAAGCAAAGTCCCCATCACACTAACAGCCAAACGTGCCACGCTCAGAGACTTTGGTAAAGCGTATTGAGCACACAGATACGAGAGGAGCTGGATCGCAAAAATCTGAGGACATACAGCACAGACGAGCTGAATTACAGCAACGCTGAACAAAAAACACTCACTCTGTACATTTAATTACTGACATTATTATTCATCTTCTAAAATGGTTTTAAAACCTTATTTACAATAAATACAACAACTTTAATGCCATGTGCATTCTGTTATATAAAGTATTACTAGTAACTGGTACATTTTCAATCAAATTAAATATAATAATCAACAGATCACAGATTCTTACTTTCAATACCTTTATAAAACAGTCTCAGTAGATGATTATTATCATTAAGATCATAATTGTACCTGTTTTTCCAGCTGAGGTTGTGCAAGAAGTTCAGGAATAAAGTCCAGACAGATGTGCATAGAAGGGATGCCCGCTACGGTCAAAGGAAGCAATGTCTGAGAATACCCCTGCAAGAAGAACCAGGTCCATAAGAGTGATTCAAACTTCAAATAAAAGGCATGGAGAGAACGGGATGATTTCAGTTTGGGCATTTTCATAATTATACATTTTGAGTTTCAATTTAAGTTACTTCTGGAATAATGAACAGACACAAAGACAAAATAAATCACCTAAATAATAAAAATTATTTAAAAAAAAGTTTTTTCCTGACAAACTCAAAACAAAAGGCAGTCCGAACGGTAATTAAAAAATATGAATATTGTTCTGTATTTTGCAGCAGACTTTTATAATCATTCAATTCAATGCTTAATCCCGACCTGCAGGCACTACAAAGAATAAACATGAGCCATTTAACATTTTCACACCCATTTCCTCTGTGTGTTGTGTTTTGCTAACAAAGTAACTTCAATCAAATTTAAAGTTCAGATTTTGTGCTAAATGAATATATGCTATAAAAATCTCAAAAGTGCTTAAATTAAACGCCGTGCTATTTAAACTAAGGTGTGCGTCTGATGAAGAGTCTTTGATTGATGCTTTTTATTATTATGAATGCACGTACTGGCTTCATGATGATGTAACGATGAGAAAACTTACCAACAAACATCATAAAACCAACAACAAAATAAAAACAAATGAAGAAATTACCTGAAAATGGACAAGTTTGGCAATATTGGGGTCTGCAATGAACATCTGATGCAACAAAGAACAGATGAGACACTGCACTTCTCTAAGGTTGCTGAGCAGACCAACATCAGACTGTGATTCTTTATACACTACTACTTCCTGCTCTCTTTGCTGTGGCCCCCAGAGCGCTCCCGGTCTTCCCTTCTCCTGGCCGAACATACCAACGTTACCCTGCATGCTGCGGAGCAAACTTTCACCTTTTCCATTCTGCTGTTCCTCCTCCTGAGAGAAGGGCAGGCAAACCTCCAGCAGGATCTGGACTGCAGCACTGTCCTGCAGGGTGAACATGTGCAATAAAGTTATCAAGATGAAAACATCCTTAAATAACGGGGGGCATGTTTTTACTTTAGAAACATTCAAAATGAACCCTAATACTTCTGTGTGTACTGATATGTAAGTAACGGTACCTGTGCAGCAAGCAGGGCATTTTTTAACTCCTCCCTAGTGACCTCTGAGGTGTCCATCTGACTGGTAAGTCCCAGATTAGAGATGATCTGGTTCTGCCGCTCAGATTCAGCTATCTCCTTCAGGTGTGCATTCAGGTAAGCCCTGGATGCCAGCAGATAACCATTCAAAATGTGCAGGATGATATCCATCAGGGAGGGGCACCTGCACATCAGTGATGCATTAATTAGATTGAAAAAACCCAGCATCATCCTCACAAACATAATTCATATACACACACACACACACACACACACACACACACACACACACACACAGTTATGCACAAAACAATAGCAACGTGTTGGAAAGCATCTCATCTCGTTTTAAACTGTAAAAATATTGGGTTGTTTGAAATAAAGCACTGTCTTCATTTTAATTTACAAACTGAAATATTTAGAGTAAAAACTAAAAGCTGTGGGTCACTGCATGGAGTCGCTGAACACCGGACGCCTGGGAGCAGACAGCTGACTGGACTACACTCCACAGTTCTGCTGGGTTCTTGGGTTTTGCATTAATAACACGATTTTAATGTCTCCCCACAAAATGGTGAACTGAGAGACTGTTATTAGACTGTTTGAGCATAATAATTAACCATCTAACATTTCTGTATAGTGTTTTTATGTCTATAGCCCAGGAGAGGGCGCTATTTACAGACTTCATGAAAATTCCAGCTGTTGCTGATGCCCCCATCACTGCATATGAAGTCTGCACACTGATGCAGCTGAACCCCAGAGAGTGCCATAATTCCCTCTAATTAACACCCTACGCCCCACACACATTAACAAAGCAGTTACATGTAGGCATCTCCTACACCTTTACATTCCACATCTCAATAGTTCAGTCTGACAGTTCCAGATGGATTGTCTGTTTGGATTTTTGGAAGTAAAAGAGAACCTCAACACTCTGGGATCACAGCGCAGTACAATGAGAGGGTCCACCAGCAGGTCATTCTCAGTGTAGTGGTGTTGACTGGTCAGCTGATCCCGAGGCTGCAGAGCATTAACGGTCATCACCCAGAGCCTGAGAAAACAAGATTCAGTAATTAAGTAATGCAATGTGTAACCCCCCCCCCCCCACACACACACACACACACACACACACACAGACAGACGGGTTTGTTCCTAACCTGCGAGGCATGACCGTATTCAGCACCATCCACAGCTTGTTAACGATCTGAATGACCCTGCAGGACACCCCACACTCCAGCAGCAGGTTCATACTGGCCGTCAGAGGTTTTGCATAAGGGATCAGATCTCCTGCACTCAGCAGGGTCAAGTGCTCAAGAATTGGCAGTAATAAATGGCCGTTTTGTACAACATTCTGAAAAGCTGTGTGAAAAAAACAAACATTTTTTTATTTAGACAGAGTAATATATTTAAACTGCAATGGAAATTATTTACTGAATGCCAGAAGTGTGGACTTTAACTAGATGAAAATCTCTGAATGGACCTGCTCCACATAACATGTCCAACTTGTTTCCAAAATATAAAGCAGTTTCCGGGCTGCTGATGGAGAGAATAATGCTGCATGAGTTCTCCATTTGGTCCTTGTTTCATGGAGACGATGTCTTGCTGTAATATCAGTTGCTTACACTACATGTGTGCTGGATTAAATGTGCCGCACTCAGAGTTTACTGGTAAAAGACGAGGCTCCGTCCGTTCACTCTGAACCCACCTTTGTGCAGCTGGGCTTGTGAATACTTGCAGGTTGGACTGGTGAGCAAAATCTTGCGCATAAGTGGTCGAGTACCAGTCACCTCCTCTTCAAAAATCCAGTCCTCCACTATGCACAGATGAGGATAGTTGGTAGTCAAGAGTCGTAGCAAAGCAGAAGGTAGTCCTGTTACAATAGAACACACAGAATTCAAATAAAGCTACATGGGTGAAATCAAGAGTTACACAAAACACGACAATTCAGAGTTAAAGAAGATACAGAGATACACCACCATCGCAAAAATCAGGGAACCACCTGAATGTAACTGAGCAAGAAGGTAAGAGCCTCCCACTGGATAATCACTACAGGGGTGCTGATGTTTCAGCTGTGTATCATATACAGCATAGTGAAGGTGTGCTTTACTCACCACCTAACTCCTGTTGTAGACCCTGAGCTTGACAAATAAGGTATTTGATGGGTATCTGATCCATTAGTGCTGCAGAATAAGACTTGGGCAGAACTGAGGAAAAAGAAATAACCTTTAAAACAACACTGTTGGCATTGATCATCTTTATAGAGCAGAATTCTACACTATACAACGAAAGCACTGTATTCTCCATAAAGTTTATATTTCTGTAAATGGAATGTTATTTGCAGCCTCTTAACTGTGGGCCAAACATAAATGATGCGTTGATGTTAAAGTGAATGAACGAGTGTGTATCATTACATACCAAGTGCCTTGGTGTTGGCCTGCAGAGCTTCTTCATAAGACAGAATGTAGTAGAGAATTAGAAGCTGAGTGGTGATGCTATACTTAGAATGTCTTTTCTCATCCTAAAAACCAGAACATGACAAAGATACATTAACGTTGACTATTTTACACTGATGATTAAATACTTGTTTGCGTTTTTAATAAACAGAATTATAATATTCATCCATTATCTTCTGTTTAGTCCTCTACTCTCACAGGAGGGTTCCCCATATCCATTCAGCACAGAATGTTCTGCTGGGCACACTCACACACTATACAGGGGGAATTCATAGCAGCCGAAATATTTTAAATCCATGTTTTTGGACTGTGGGACGAAACTCGAGAACCCACAGAAAACATGAAAGCACCATCAGCACTGATGCAGTTCCACATAAAGACACATGGTGTCGCCAGTGAACCCTTACAATAATATTGGAGCAAAGGATGGGTGTGCAGTCATGTGTGAGGAATGTGAAAAGAGCTGGGATAGGATGCAGCCCTGTAGTGCTCCTGTGTTCATATGTGGATGATGCAGGGTTTTTAGATCACAGGAAAGAAGCAAAATGATCGAAACATCCAGCTTACCTTCGTAGAACCCTCAAAAACATGACGGATCTCTTGTTCTGTGATTGGTTGGTTCGTAGCTTCAGGGTGTGCTTTGGATGCAGGAGTGAAGATGGAGTTTACATAAACATCTATTAGAGGGATGAGCTGGCTGTGAAGAGGCGTGGTGGTTTGACAAAGCTGGCAAAAAATCCAGTCCTAAAAACAGCAGACAAACACAAAGACGTCCTGAATGTCTGCGTCTCCAAAGATCAGAGGCTCAAACTGCAAACTGTTCTGCAACCTATTGATTTATTAAAGTTCATCAAATATAAGTTAATGATATACATTCTGAATATTGTGGGCAGTTTAACTGAACAGTTTAAACAACAGATAAGTCTGTTTTTTGGTTTCAGTTCAAACTTGCAGAGTGCTGTATAATAAATGTCTTCAGTAACATCACAGAGGTCATGTGTAAATAACACTTAATAAAATGAGTCC
The DNA here is from genome assembly GCA_019802505.1 of Corydoras sp. C115. Taxonomy (NCBI): domain Eukaryota; kingdom Metazoa; phylum Chordata; class Actinopteri; order Siluriformes; family Callichthyidae; genus Corydoras; species Corydoras sp. C115. The sequence goes on along the minus strand of JAFMOC010000091.1, from coordinate 247,991 downwards.
ATTTAAAAATGCCTTTTTTTGTTTTTAAATGACCTAAAAGGAAAAAAAACTCTACCTTAATTGAAACTTTGTGTTTGGTGAAGGCTCGATTCCTGAGCAGCTGGTAAATGCAGTGGATGGGCAAGAAGCCACTTATATTTGCACTTAAGCTGTTTGTGACGGCCACTCTCACGGCGTGTGACGTAACGACCTGCAACACAAATTAAATGTTTGGAAAAAGTTCAAATCAATGAAACGCCGCTCTAAACTTTCTAAACTGCACTGTGACTTCTACAATGTGAGGGCTACTTTCATCAAGGTGACTTCATACAGTTCAGCACTGTAACAAAATCCAACATTAGATTCCATATGCAAATAAGCTTTCAGAATTATACAATAACCCATAAGGAAAAAAGAAAGGAGGGAGCAAAGAAAACGGTTTATCCATAAAAACACTGCAATCATTTTTGTTAAATCATTTTTGTTAAATAATTTTTGTTAAAGTAAATCTGAAAACTTAAGTTTTTTTTTTTTGCATTTTTAGAAAATGTTTCTAGTAAATCAAATCTGTGCTTGCCCGTATAAACAACCATTCACTACACTTCTATTTGCACAGCACATTTTTGCACATGTCTTTTCTATTGTTTTTTTTTCTATTTGTATATAATGCCATGTGCACTTTGAGGAGGAGCTTAAATCTCGTTATATGATGTATACTGTGTATGCATTTATAATGACAATAAAGGCTTTCTATTCTATTCCAGAGTTATTGATAAGGTGTCATGTTAATGTAATACCTGCTCAGGGTAGATGTCATTGATGAACATCTCCTTTGTTTTGTTTAAAGAGCTTTGCTTAATAGGAATCTGAAAGACAATATAAAAGTCATGACACGGCAAAATAAAAAAAGCATCTGTTTAAAAAGCACTGAATTTCATACATTAATAAACTCATGAACTTAATTTTAACTTAGAATCAATAATAACACCTTGAGTTTTGGTTTACTTTTTAAATCATAATAATTAAATGAAGGTGATCTGTTTTAATTCCTGAACTGTGTCACGGCGTCTGAATGATCCTGTCTGATCCTGTTGGCAGTTTCTAAGCTTCACAATAAAAGAAACGCAACAAAATTATAACCATAACTGTTTTAGTAAACAGTCAGTGAATGCTGTGAGGGTTTCTCACCTTCATTCCCAGAGTGGAACAGACCAGCTCAATTATTGCACTAAGCTGGTTGCTATGAAAATACATCGCAACCAATAATAACATCTCACTGAAAGAGGCAGAAACACCGGCGGCACTGCAAGCATAAAAAACAGAAATGAATGCAAAAGAAAATATTAGATATATTTAATATTTTAAGCACATCAAGTGATTTAAAAGTAATATTATATAAAAGGAAAAAATAACAGTTATGTACATTATAACATTATATTACGATGCAACAACAAATGAGACCATAAAACCACTACGTACACCATAATTATACAGAACACAAACAAACCATGAGAGTTCACAAACACTGCAGAATGACGAGGAACTGCTGAATCAAAGAGGCACAAACAATTACAACCATGAAGAAAGAAAACCTCGTTTATGGGAAGGGCCTGCTACGATGCTGGGGTGTGTTATGTGTTAGTGCCTCATGTGGAGAGTTCAGGGAGGTGCATCATTTATAAGGTGAGGGTTAAATAAAGAATCAGTCTGACAGACAGACGTTACCTCTCAAAGTGCACTTCTTCATTAATCATTCTGCTGCGCCACATTGAGATCAACTGCTTCTGCTCTGGAATGCTGCAGATAAAAACACAACATATTCAAACAGACTCTTAAAGATCTAAAACCTTTATTATTACACGTGAGACCGACATCACATTCAGCTCTTTAATTCTTTAATTCTCCCTTTGCCAAAAAACAAACCCACAATTTTTGCAACCAAGAGGCGATTTGTAAAAAAAAGATGAATATTGAAGTTAATTCTAAATAAAAAAGATGAATTGTAATATGTTCGATGAAGCCGTACCTGACGTGCATGGAGAACGCCAGCAATTTACAAAAAGACAAAGAAACAAAGCGATCCCCAGCCGGGGTGGCCGGCGTGCGGCTGGACATCAGCCGGATCAGCTGCTCAGCCTCCTCCTCTGTGGGTCTGAGAGAACACACACCTGATCAACCGCCAGAAACCTCAACCTCATATCCAACAAAAATATACACACACTTCAAAAAATGACACCGAAAAACTGAAAGTAAAAAAAAAAAAAAAAAAAAAGTACGCATGAAAATGGCTGCGCACACACACACAGACACACACACACACACACACACACACACACACAGTGATGATGGCTTTACCTGAGTCCAGCTATTCCCATGAGAGCGCAGTAGAGTCGGAGCAGTGCACTCGCCTTCACCACGTGCTCTTCTTTTAAAACGGAGCTCCCCGCGGAGCTTCCAAACGTGGAGCCGCTCTCCAGGTCAGGAGGCAGGATCTCCACCAGCTCTGACAGAAGCTGCCTGCGCATCAGCCACAAAACTGAACCTCGCTCTCTTTTTCTCTAAAGAGGGAAAAAAAGGTAACACAAGTTTTATAAAAGCCATCGTTACGTGTTAGAGGTGTGCATCTCTCTCACACAGTGTGATCTGACCTGCTGGCCATTGCGGATAAACATTCCAAACCAGTTGCGGACTTTACTGTTGGTGCCGAGCAGCAAGCCGCTGACGAATGAAACCAGCGGACTCACAGACTGGTCTGCACTGCTGGGTTTATAATCTAATGTCAGAGCGACCCCTAAACCAGGCAGATGGCACTCCTCCACCTGAAAAAATAGAGAAACAAGTATTCAATATGTGTTTGAGCAGCAACAATCTACATTCACATTAATTTGAAGCTGCGTGTTCATCTGAACGGAGTGTGCTCACCACCATGGCCCTGATGTTCAGCGTCTGACACGGATTCATCTGACACAGCTGCCTCAGAGCCTCCGTCCTGCATCTGCCTCCAACACTCTCCTCATCTTGACGTTCACCATTTTTTATGAGACTGCGACATACTACACCACACACACACACACACACACACACACACACACACACACACACACACACACAGATTGTGGTCAAAAGGCACAAATAACATGTACAACCAATAGAATTTACAGATCAGATGTTACTGTTTCCTTTAAAAACCCACAACAAAACATTTCACCTACAAACTGAAAGCAACAAAAAAATGTGACAAAATGAATAAAAGACTTTTTTTTTAAAGATGTGTTTAGTGTTCAGACTTCCATCAAATATATGATTCTGTTCTGATTTCAGACTCATTTTGTGAATCACTAGAAATTTGTTTGTTGTGGAAAATAATTAAAACACGAGAAAGCATCAGAATAAAGCAGCTCCGTTCTCTACCTTCATTAAAACTGTCTGGAACGTTGGCAACTAGGAGACAGAGGAACCACGCTCCGTTCCGCACATGCAGCAGAGCCTCAGCCACTTCAACCACGGGCAGTAAGGAAGGTAATTCTGAGGAAAAAGCAGAAGAAGGACAAAACTAATGAATCTGTATTTTTTAAAAGTCCCTTCAAAATAAACAGAAGCTGCTGGAGCGAGTGACATTTCACCCCCCACCTGCTTGCAGGATGCACAGAACATCAGCGACCTCCTCCAGGTACACATGGCTCTCAAAAAGTTCAGAGCTCTTGAGAAAAAACTGCCCATTGGAGTCCGATACCTGCTGAACACAGAACCAAACTTAGAACTTAACAACAACAGAGGGACACTGAACGTGGACCGTACTGCGACGGAATAACCTTGTTCATGATGGCAAGAAGCTCACAGAGTGTGAGCCTCAGTCTCCTCAGAGGGTCACTGTGCTCGAACTCCAGAGCCAGACCATGCTGGAGTTGAGATACAAGCATACTCTCACCATCAGAGCCACACGCCTTCTGTCTAAAAAAAGATTCAAAAATAAGTATTTATCACGTTATCTTTGAAGATGTTACAGTTTACAGCAGGTTACAAATCTGTCCGTAATGACGGTCAGTACAGCAGGACCACACAAAAACAAAGAGGTCCTCCACTGGGTTGTTATAGTAACGTAAACACAGTAGGTCATTAATGTCAGCATGTTAATGTTGTTTTCTCAAAAATCTACCAAATGCTTTACAACTTTCAAAAGTTAGAAATGCTTTGTATTAAAAATAAAATGTGCAGTAAAAAGTTTTTGTTCAGGAATTCTCTCTTTTTTTTGTGGAGTACTGAGAGCACATGCTGTGTGAGATGAGTCTGCATGCTGTGTGAGATGATGGTGGAGGTGTGTCTCCACCTGAGGAGCTGCTCCTTGCGTGCGTCCTGCTCCAGAGCGTGGAAGTCCACAGACAGCAGCGCAACGATGGAGTTCACGGCCTCCACGCCGGACAACAGGCGCAGGATCAGCTTCTTATCCTGAGCCCAGGCGTTGCTCTGGTCAGCAGGGGCACACAGCGCCATCCTCACCAGACAGGGCAGCAGCAGCCTCAGCTCCAGGTCGCTTAGAGACGCCAGGTGCACCACGTCCACCTTCTGCATCGCCTCGAAGGCATACTGGCTTATAGTTTGTAGACATGCACTGTCCATCACTCTGTATTAACACAATTAATCATTCATTAGAGTTACCGCTGCTAAAATTGATTCTACAAAAAACAGAATTCAATGGTGGACTTGAGCTAAACTGTGCTCTTATTCTGACTTTATTTTGTTTAATAATGAGAAACCGTTGCGGCTCATTGTTTCTCCTCTGAGCATACAGATGGGGTTTGTAGTTCTACAGTTCCATTCTGTAGTCCGTCTCCGTTAGTCCTCTTTACTCTGATGATCAGGACCCACAGAGCCCCAGTGGATCAGACACCTGTATGTTCTGAATGATGTTCTCTGTCCAGCAGCACTGCTGTGTCTGATCCACTTAAGTACCAGCACCCCCCCCCCCCACACACCCACACACACACACACACACACACACACACACACACATGTCAGCATCAATGCAGTACTGAGAATCATCCACCACCCTTATAATCCCTGATCTGTGGGGGTCCTGATCATCAGAGAACATACCAAAGTGCACTAACAGAGTGTGTAGAGGAACAAGTGCGTGTATCTCCATTAATATTTAGTCATTAAGCAGAAGTGTGTGTGTTTATATGTATTTAAATTTAACCTTACCTGATGACGTGTGTGTTTTTATATGTAATTAAAGTAAATCTTACCTGATGACGTGTGTGTTTTTATATGTAATTAAAGTAAATCTTACCTGATGTTAAATGGTGTTAATTAAAGTTCACAGTTTTTTTAATTAACAAAAGAAAATTTGCTCCGCGGAAACATCAAAGAGTCAAAGTTTTCATATCAGTGCGCGTCACCGCGCTGTTTAAAAGCTCGGCGGGACGTTAGATCAATCATATTCCTGCAGTTTTAATGATATTAATAATTAATAATGATGTTAATTAAAGAGAAAATGTTCAGAATTATTAAACTGTTGTTTCTAACGCTGCTGGACGCTTTCCTCGCTGCATTCCGGGAGGCGTCACGGCGTCGCGCCGCGTTATAGCGCTCCCTGCGGCCTGGAGGAAACAATACGAGACGTGACGTCACCTGCTCGGGACGTCTGGGTAATGTAGTCCGTCATCTCGATCGCGGGTGATGAGGACGATCAGGTCGCGGTTCTGTGATGAGGATGATTTTGTGCTGCTGCGTCTTTAATCTATTTACAACAATTCAGCAAAATGCGCCTTTTTTGTCGATGCTTCTGCATCCAGTAACCCTCAGTAAAACGGCTTTTATTCATTTTATTTAAATCAGATAAATATATTATAAGCCCCATTGTATCGTTTAAAAGCTGCGCGTGCGCGATGAGGACACATATCGATCAGCCATCCGCAGGCACGTGCGCTTTACAGGCGGAACTGTTTATAGTGTTTACACAGCGACGGACGCTTTTGTTGGACGGACAGTAAAGGCGAGGAAACAGCACCGTGTGATCTGTACGTAACTTTATTTAAAATTCATTTATTTAAACATTTCAGCTGAATTTAAACTCAGATTAACAATAAACTCAGATTAACATTAAACTCAGATTAACATTAAACTCAGATTAACATTAAACTCAGATTTACATTAAACTCAGATTTACATTAAACTCAGATTAACGTTAAACTCAGATTAACATTAAACTCAGATTAACATTAACTCAGATTAACATTAAACTCAGATTAACATTAAACTCAGATTAACATTAAACTCAGATTAACATTAATTGTTGTTAAATCACTTCGGGGTGTATCAGAAGTGTGACGTCAACAAAGTCTCTGATTGAATTAGTAAAAGAAAAACAAAGTCTCTGATCTGAACGTGTCCGCAGATTAAAATGTTAATCAGATTAAATCATTAATTAAAATAATGATCTGTTTGTTTGCAGGAATGTGAACGATGACGCGCTGGGCCAGAGGAAATAATGTTCATAAACACAGGTCATCAGAAGCCACGCCCTGGACTCACCTGAGGTCAGGCAGAGCAGGACACAGGGCTGCAGAGAGCCATTTACACAGAACCCAGAAGAGTCAACCCAAAGCTGGAAAGCAGAGCGGTCAGAGACAGGGACAGCCCGATGGGAATGGATTTATAAAGTATTTAGAACAAACACAGCAAGCAGCAGCTAAAGGTCTGCGGGGAGCGTCCACCGGTCAGCAGACAGAAGAGGACGTCCTCATGAAGTTCAGAAGAAAAGAAACCAGGAGACTGAAAAGACAGACTAATAAAAAGAACAGTATGGTATGTGTCAGGTTTGAAGCGGGCCTGTAGGTGGCGCTGTGTGTGTGTGAGGGAGGGGTGCAGTGGATGTCTTGAGGTCGATTCGTTTCTCTCTGTAGGTGTGCTACGTCTGCAGGAAGCCCGGTCACGGACTGGCCGACTGCCCCCAAGCTGCTGCTGATGAGGAAATGGGGACAGAGATCTGCTACCGCTGTGGATCCACAGAGCACGAGCTGAGGACCTGCAGAGCTAAAGTCGACCCGGCCGTCGGTACGAGATCAGAACCCAGAACAATCCATCAGCACGAGCGGTCATTAACCAGGTCCACTACATCACCGGACCATACAACATACGTACCCGTCAACATGCGGGTCTGTGCTTCCCCTGTTCTATAAATAAAACCCATCAGGCCAATTAATAACCAAAATTAATCCAACAAACGAGGCGAAGCTCGGGACATGAATGTCCCAGTTCCAAAATAACAGAGTGATTAAAACCGAGGAACTGCTCAGTCATCATAACAGCATTGATTTTCTATACACTGAGGACTACAGTTCAATAATAATAATAATAATAATAATAATAATAATTAACCAAATGAAACCTGACCGTTCCAGGTGACTATCCCTTTGCCAAATGTTTCATCTGCGGTAAAACCGGTCATCTGTCCAGATCCTGCGCTGATAACCCAAAAGGCTTGTACGCTGCAGGTTCGTATACACACATTAATTACCTCATACACTAATTAAAAATAAGCTTCACAGCAGGACCGACGATACACACGTTTTCAGATATGTTTATTGCTTTAATATAATAAACGATCGCTCGTGGTCAGAGTAACTGTTCTTAATCTTGTTCTGTGATATTAAACAACTTTGTCTTTTGTCAGGAGGATGTTGCCGCATTTGTGGTTCTGTGGAACATTTTCAAAAGAATTGCCCAGAGCATCAGAGCTCGAGTGAGCAGGACGTGCAGTTACACTTCATTTTACACAAAGTTTTACCTTCTTCTTTATGAACACTATAATCCTTTGTTGTTAGCTGTCGTTAAATTACACTGTGGTTCTTCATATATATATATTTATTTGCTCCAAATCAAACTCTAATTTATATAAATATATACTTTATAAATATATAACCCCTTTTTTTCTTTCCTCTACAGCAAACACCGTAACGGTCAGTCGTCTGTCCAATCGAATCAGTGCTGATCACGAGGATGTTCATGTTCCTGTGAAAGCTGTGCCTCTGAAGAAAACCAACATTGTGGTGTTTTAAACTCAGATCATTCAAATATTAAAAGCTTTAAGAATATTAACGTGCCTCCTCTTCATTTCTTAAACACGATTCTCTACCAAACCAATGGGACAGTTTCCTTTGCTCACCTTGCTCGTGTTTCTTGGTGTTTTTGGCACTGGGTCAGTTTTGTAAGTATTCAGTCAAACTGTAGTTTCACTCTTTTCTGGGTTTTTGTTTTTTACATTAATAAAGACAGTACCTTGTTGGTTGGGAGTTGATGAAATGCTGCACCTCTGTAGACTGCGAGCCCCACAGTCTCACCTCCAGCTATTCATTCATTCATTATCTCCTGCTTTATCCTCTATTAGGGTCGCGAGGGGGGGGGGGGGGGTTTCCCCATTCCCCATTCCCCATTCCCCATTCAAGTAAGTGCCACCTCCAGTTATCTGCAAAATAATATTCTGACATCACTTGTGTATTTAATTACTGATTAATTACTAAATATGTCATTGATATGGACCTTGTTGGTCTGAGTTTCATCCTTCAACAAGATAATGATCTAAAAGCTACCAGAAGGAATAAAGAGCGAGGCGGTAAGCTTAATAACCGAGGCTCCGGTACGGTCTGCAGACCTGACCCCTCCAGCTGGGTTCTGCTGAACTGGACAGAGGAGACGATGTAAAGCAACTGAACCTGGTTTTTGACTTCTGCAGCAGACGTGGGAACGGCAGCGGGTTCGGCTGTTCTGTCTGATAAACTGAATGGGTTCCAGTAAGTCTAAAAACTTTTGAAACGTAATGTAAATATATAAACAGATTTTTTTAAAAATAAGATTCCAGATTTCTCAGACTTCTTTCCACACTTCAGGTTCAGTCTTTTGTTGATGAACAATGTTTTCCATTAGAACCAAATAAACGAAACCTGCTTTCATCTAAAATGGACTCTGGAACCGTCTCCTCTGTCCAATCAACATGCTCCTCATGAAGGGGAGAGGTCTGGTCACTGCAGAGCGGGCTTTCAGTCTAAATGTTCTTAAACATCCAGACACCATGACTGAGACAGATCTGAACTCCGTTACCATGGAGACTCTCCACATCGTCCCATCCTCTCTTACAGCCTTAGAGAACCTGAGTGAGTTTGAGATGTTCTAAAGATTCAACATTCCAGAACTCACAGAATGCTCCACTTCTCTGGCTTCGGCTGATGGAGTCACCCTTTGGCCTTCAGCTGGACAGCCGGCTGCAGATGCTCTCACTCACACGGAACAGCTCACCATTTTTGCAAAGTCAGTGAAAGCTGGAACGCTGGGCTGCCAGTTAATTATGGTGTGTCAGATAATTAAGGAAATTAGCACCAGGTGTCAAATTAACACCAATAACCTGCAGGTATCTGAACGTGTTCTCTAATTATGATCAGTGTTCTTGTTTAATTACCACATTTAAGTTTTATGCTGTGCTTTAAAATATAAACAATTCATAAAATAAAATTAAAATATTGATATTTCACTCCTGTTTTGTATAAAGTCACATATAAAAGCACACAGTGACCTAAACAATCATTCAGGGACATTCAGCGTTATTTATATGAATAAATATAGAAATGAAAATCTGTAAATCAATACATTAACTTCATACACCATATAAACACTAATTAAAATAATTGTTAATGTTATTTAAGGAAAGATTTTGATGAATTGACTTTTCTCTTTGTTTGTAATTAAGATTATTAAAGTTTTATTGAGAGGCGAACAGGGACAATAACAGCAATCCAAAAATGTTCATCTTTAGAAAAATGAATAGGAACTAAAAAGACTTTCAGACTGTAGCATCTGAAATTAGGAACATTATCTCTGTTAAGATTTTTAAATGTGATGGAATTAGGAAGAAGATGTTTTCAACCATGAAGCATGAATATTTATGAGCGTATGGAAAGTCTTTTGGAAAAAGCAGGTTTGACATCACTACAATACTTAGTACTGACCTCTGATTGGACAAGATGTTTTGTAGGAAGCATGGTCTTTCCATTTGTGTATTTTCCATTTTACATCAATATTATTTAATTATTTTGAATTATTATTTAATAATAAAAATAATAAGAACCCCGTTAGCAGTATGTTAGCAGAGAAGGACATTTCTTTAAAACAGATTTGATGACTATATATAGTGTGTGAGAGTGTGTGAGTGTGTGTGTGTGTGTGTGTGAGTGTGTGTGTGTGTGTGTGTGTGTGTGTGTGTGTGTGTGTGAGTGTGAGTGTCTGGGTCCGGGTCACATCTGCCCAGAACCCAAAAACATTTTTCTCTAGATGGGCATGATATGTAAAATGTAGTCCATGTTTTAGTTTATCCGCTTTGCTGACATTTGAAGCATTGGTGTTAATTATGATCAGATTGTTTTATATTTTTTATTAACTTTGATATTTTCTCACATTCTGGTTGGCGATGTCTCCGGCAGTTTGCAGTCTCTTTCAATTCCTGACTACAAATGGGACAGAACAGAGCCAAAAACCTCATGGACTGTAATGTGGCGTAAGTCCCGTTTCAAATAATTTCCATACAATCCTTTATGTTTCATGTTAATATGAATTATTTTACATTTGTATTATAATCCTAATTTAGTCTAAAATACAAACCATAGAAACAATGATATTTATGATATCATTTTATTTATTTATGATAATGACAGTGGTTTCATTTTTGGATAAATGAATAAATAAATCGATATCGTTAGATAATGTTCTTTATTTTACAATGCTACTCTCTGTGTTAATATTTTTCATTTGATGTCATGGAAATCGATAGAACATGTTTTCAACCATGAAGCATGAATATTTATGTGAGTATGGAAAGTCTTTTGGAAAATGCAGGTTGACATCACTACAATACTGACCTCTGATTGGACCAGTGATATATTAACTGCTTTAAAACCTGTTAATCTAAAACTTGAAAGTTATTTAAAGTGTGCTGTACCATTCGATGTCAACAAAAATCCACAAGACCAGATTACGTGAGTCAGTGGTAAAGTTTTATAGGAGCAGAAATACTCACACACCACAAAATGCTTCTAAAAGCTGGACTGCTGATGCTCCTCATCTCAACGATATCTGCTGCAGAAAGACAACCGAATCCATCTGCAATGAAACGAGCTACACTCTTAAACCACAGTCCATGTGAGTATCACTAACATTCAATTGCAGTCAACTTTTATTTTCACTTTGAAACTCACAGTTTTAAAGATGGTGTTTTATTTGCTTAACGTGTGTCATTTTAATAATGTTTAATAAAGAACATGATCTTTTCTCGCCCCTCAGTGGAAGTGGCTCGCTGTCTGAACAGTGTACCTCCAGTGGGCTGTGACACCTTCTTATGTTTAGAGAATTCAACATGTGACACCGTGGGTTTGTATGATATCTGCAACAACTTTTTTAACGGAGCAGCAGTTTTCAACAGAGAGGTACGAAAAAGTTCCCTTTAAAAGTTTAAATCAAATGTAGGAATTTTTTAATATATAGAATTTATTTCTCTCAAATAGGGTCGAACATTTTTCAAGGAAAGTATCAAGTGCATTGCAAATGGCATCATTACCAAGCTCTCTCAAAGCATGCTTCACTGCAGCACTTTCCAAAAAATGATAACGGAGATGCAGGAGGAGTGCTACGAAAAACTAAATATCTGTGAAGTAGCTCGATCCAACTCTGATGCCATCGGAGAAGTGATACAGATCCCCAAGCGGTTTCCTAACAGGTGAAGTTGGATGGATGGAGATATGAGATTAACTCATTGGTTTGTAGGTTAAGAAATCAGTGTTAAATTTATTAAAATGAGCGACATCGTATAACCTTTCACCTTTTACAAAAACACTTTACCTTCAAATTATTTGTTACTCCTGTAGATTCCTGTACTTTTGCCAAACACAGATTTGTAACTTTAGATCATTTTTTAAAAATAAATCCAATACTTTTTCTTCTTTGTTCGAAGAACTTTTTGTACTTTTTAGACTTAAATCAAATATAGAACATTCACCTACACACCTCAGCATCACTGTGGGTTCTTAATATAAAATTAGATGTTAATTAGAGTATTCTAAGGCTTTCCTAAATTGTGTATTTTTTAACCTTCTGGTTTTGGTTAAATGGATTGTACGTATTTGCATTTTGAAGTGAGTGAGAGGTTAACTGGTTAACTTCTCTGTGTGATAGGTACTACACCACAATGCTGCAAAGCTTTCTGGAGTGTGATGAAGAGACTGTGGAGATAGTTCGTTCTGCTCTAATGAGCAAACTCGGCCCTGACATGCTCACCGTGTTTCAGCTGCTGCAAAAAAAGCCATGCGCTCAGGACCAGGGTCACGGCAGTGGGAAGGTGGATGAGCATGAGAGCTTCCTCTGGCCCCTGGGACCCCCCATGTTCAAAATCCAGTCCGACTTTAACAGAGAGCCAAATCATCTGTTCGCCAAGAAGCGTTCAGCCCAGAAGCTGAGCAAAACCAGCGTATGAGCAAATTACTGATGAATACCTAATATAATCCGATTTTAATTCTTTTAAGTTTACTTAAGACACATAGTTCATTTAGCTTGTTTTTCTGAGCAAAATGCCAATTTTAGACTTTTGGGAGAGTTAGTATTGTGTTATAAAATGGACATACAAATGTTTAAATAGCTGCCACACTTCTTTGTGTATCTGTAAACCGTTTTATTTTAAAATACTTTACTCATTAAATGTTATTTCTGTCCTCATTTGTCCCCCGTTACTAACTGCTACCTTTATACAACTATCAATAAAAACATTAATTAGACTACAAATAATGTACCAGCTAAATTCACTAAGGAATAAAAAAAATCTATTAACTCATTAAATGCTGTGTGCTGAAAATTCAATTGGAATTATTATTAATCTCACGGGATGGAAAACACAAGTGAGACTGAAATGTATGAATAAAGATATAAATAGATAGAATATAGATTTTAAAAAGTGTAGATATAATATAAATACAACTTTTAACTGTTGTTTTTTATCATTTACAACAAAAGAAAGATCTTTTTAAGGCCTTCATTAATTATTCATAATTTTATTTAAACCGATGACCTTTAGGATTCTAACACATTAAGCAAACTGTGAGAATTAACATCAAAACAGACATTTTAATATCTGAAGTGTGTAAACTTATAAAAGAGTTAAATGTTAAAACATTCAAACAGTCACAGAGTAATAATTACTGATTTGCATGTCTGTTACTAAATCTGATAAAATCTCAAATCTGATAAAGCATTTTAACTTATCTATTCAAATAAACTATACAACTTTAAGGATTTAGGTGTTTATCATATTATTTTGTACATCGCTGAAAAAACAGGCAAGTTTTGCGCCAACTGAGAAGCTGAGAGCATCGTCATGGGATTGAAATGATAAAGTCATTGTTGTTTGTTAAAACTTACTAATTACATGCACATCTATCACATCCCCAAGTTTATTCCCTGATGTACATGAGATCCCCAAATGACTGCTTAACCTGCTCGAATGTTTCCATTGGGATTAAGCAGCTTTGTAAACAGACATTGATCAAAAATCATCCAGGTTTATATTTTTATATTTTATTTTAAACTAAAATCACAGAAATAAGAAATAAGCGAGTATTTGGGAAATTCATTAAATGTGTCAAATCTATAGCTAGTTTATTTTGGGAAGTAGCTATAAAGAAAGCATCTTGATTTATTAGTTAATAATCCGAGCTCCCTCGATTTGTAGTTAAGTTACTTTTATTAACAAAAGCCAACTTTAACAAACTGTTTACAGCAATTAGTTGCACCAAACGCAGTCCTGAGTAATACCCATGGAATCAAGAACGGAGTCTCCATGGAGCGAGCTATTCTCATGTGTCAATGTTGAGTATCTTCAATAACAAGAGTTCTTTAAGCAACATGTCCTTCATGTCAGACACTGAATGTGTAAAAACAAGTCAATCATCAAAACCTGTCACCTGACCCATCACCCACTCCTCCTGGGGCAGCGGGCAGCGGCCAGGGCAAATTGGTAAATTGAAAGTGTTGATAATATTAAGATTGACACCTAAGATTTCTGAAATTGTTTTATGATAAAAGGACGTGTTACTGGTTGACCTCTGAAAAGATCATCAAATTAGCTCTGTTCTAATTGCTGACCATGTGTATAAGATCAGCTGCCAAAAAACTTTTACAAAACAGATGTGATACCTTTGAGTCAAACTAAAGCTTTACCAACATGAGAAATCAAAGTTTCTGTATGAAGCTGTTACAGAAGTGACGTCTTCTTATTGAGGTTTCTTCTCATTTATATTAATCTGAGTCGTATTGCTGGTTGGTTAAATAGAGGTGTACTAAACATCATTATTTTTATTCTTATATTCCCATAAAACAATGATAACAGCAAAAAACGTTATTTACCATCCACAGATATTAAAGGCCTGCCACAAAAGAGTTTTGCAGAATATCAGACTTATAGTTCGGTGGTGTAAATATGAACAATTTTTAACAGAAAATTATTTAAAATAAACAAATATTCTCATAAAACCATTAAATACAACTTTTTTCAATGATATAAAATCCATGATGTAGTAACCTAAAACTATAATCACACACAATTCAGTTCATTTGTGTAAACGCTGGAATTATGGTGTGCGAATAAGATCATAATGTTAATAATGTTATCATGTGTGTACGATTTATTATCCTATTACCTTACAGAATTTAGGGGCAGAGAACATCATTAACATATCAACTGATTGTAGAAAGTGATTTGAAATAAATAATAATTGTACAACTCCTAACTCCAGAATTATCAAGATGTACTTATACATGTTTAAGATGAAATAATATAGATTTGAATGTAAATATGAATTTAGTTTATTATTACAGTGCAGATGAATGTTATTCTATCTCTCATAAATATTCTACCCTCTGGAACGTTGATGTCACTCCTCAATGAGTATAAATGTGTGTGCTGTGTGAGGTGTACTCAGACGCTGTAGTACCTTCTGAAGGTATAGTTTCAAACCGTATGACTGATTGTTGTTTATATTTTACGGTTTTTACATGTTGATAATTATCAGAATTATGGATTTTGTTGCAAATTTAATTTGATCTTTGATTACTAAGGGAAATGAATATCACTTTGTTATTTCCTGCAGGACAGAAGCCAGACAAAACCAGACATGAGCTCCTTGGCTTTTGCTGTTACTACAAATGTGACGTTTATTCGTCCTTCCACCTTTTATATCAGTGGATTTAACAACATCCCTCACACAAAGTATTACTATTTGTTTCTCTTGTTTGTCTATGCAGTGTCAGTTTTGGGGAATTCTTTTATAATGTGCACCATCTATCTCGCACGCACTCTCCATACTGCAAAGTACATTGCTGTCTTTAATCTGGCTCTTTCTGATTTGTGTGAAAGTTCTGCTCTTATTCCAAAGCTCCTTGATACATTTTTATTTGAGAATCAGTACATTTCATATGAAGGGTGCCTTGCAAACATGTTTTTTGTTCTCCTTTTCATGACCCTGCAGTCTCTTACGTTGCTGGTTTTGGCCTATGACAGGTTGGTTGCTATATGTTTTCCTCTGAGGTATCAGGTCATAGTGACTAAGGCAGCCATGACTTTGATGATTGGTGTGATGTGGGTTTTCTCTGTAACAATTATTATACTTCTTGTTGCCCTGATTACGAGACTGTCTTTCTGTCGATCTACAGTTATTAATAGTTACTTCTGTGATCACGGTCCAATTTACGTCTTAGCTTGCAACAATTACTTTGCGAGTCATTTTATGGCTATTTTCTGTTTTTTCATGCTGGCTTGCCTTCCGATGTCATTGATAACAGTTTCGTACGTTTGTATTGGGATTGCATTGCTTAAGATTTCTCACGGAGCTCAGAGGATAAAAGCTATGAAAACCTGCACCTCACATCTGATTTTAGTGGCTTTGTTTTATCTCCCTTTTTTTGGAACCAATGTTGCCTCTCTTTTATCATCTATATCAGCAAATAATAGAATGATTTGTTCTACTCTGACACAGACTATTCCACCTCTGTTAAACCCCATTATATACACTCTTAAGACAGAGGAAGTAATGCAGGCTATTAAAGTTCTTTATAAACGAGCAAAGCTTGTAATGATACAGAGAATAATGCTCAGAAATCCCCACAAGCTTGGACATATTACACAATAAACAGTAAGGTTTAATCGTTAAAGAAAAAGACATGCTGAATATTCAGTTTTAATTTAGTAAACCTGTCCAGTTATATGAAGTGTGTCAATTTATGTAAATAAATATTCCACCACATTATTTGAAATGATGCCACATATAAAGTATTTATTATAAACTTTACTTGTATATCCACAGAAATTCTAAATAATATTGGAAATGAATATTGTAAAATTAAATCACTGCATTAGTTTACAGCCACCTTAAATTTAAATAATTACAAATATTTGTATAATATATATAATCAAATTTTAAATGATAAATGAATCAAACTTTTTAATCATTTCAGCAGCAATCAGTGATACACACACAGCACAACACACACAGATCCACATGGCAGCTCAGTAAAAGCTTAATGCTTCGATATTAAGGGTACACTAATTAATTAAATGTTTATAAAAAGTGAGAAAAATAAAATGCACTTAATCATATTTTAAATACAGAAAATATCTATGCTCTGGAAAAAATTCATTTCATTTGTAATTTTGTAATAAATAAACCGAGTGAATACAAAATGCATTTTTTCTATTTATTCTATGATCATTTATTCATAAAAGAACCTGGCCTTGTGTAAACCTGGTTGTGCTGCAGTGTGTTCGTGATTCCTGATAGTGAAGCTCTTACATCTATGTGGCTCTCAGTTCTTTTCAGAATTGTTTTAATTCATAGACGTTCAAGGATGTTCACTAATAAACTGCCTGTTTCAGGTCATGGCACAGCATCTAAATTAGATTTAGTTTGTTTCAGATCATTTTTATGCTGCAGAACCAGGGACACTCCAACTTAAACTCACAAACCGATGGCTGGACATTCTCCTTCAAAGTTTTTGGAAGAGAGCAGAATTTATGGTTCAATCAATCACAGCAAATCTCTAAAGTAGCTGCAGATGATTACACTAACAGCCCCACGTTTAAATGACACCATGACGTGACATTAAACTCAGCTTCATGTGGGTCATTACAGTTTTATTTAGAACTTTTTAATTTACTAAATGAAATCATCATTTAAAATCTGCTTTCAGTATTTACACAGGTTTCTTTGTTTGATATTCTGATTTGTTTAATAATTAGAAACTTATAAGTGTGTTAAAAAAATTATTATCTGTAAAGACAAAGAGTTTTCACAGCTCTGTATGTGATTGTCTGTGATTGATACGGTTTGATTAAACAGATTTGGAAGCAAATATATTTACTTTAGATAGACTTTAATATTTCAATGTTGATCAGATGGTTATACTTATAGTTAAATCATAGCCGTACAAAATGATAATATTTCACACCTTCAATAAATACTTTATTATATACTATAATTTTGTGTCCTTAATTTTTTTTTCCAGAAGTTTCCTTTTTAAAATGTGTTTAAAGATATTCCGATGTGGTTTAGATATTTATGCAAATCACATACTGTATTTTTGTGTTGCTTTCATAAATTGTATTTTAAAATTTGTGCCATTGTGCTTTAATTGTAATAAAGCATTCTGCTCCAGCTCACTCAGCTTGTGTCATGGAGCTCAACGATGTGACCTTTAGACATGTGCTGCTATTTTAAATTCACGATAGCAATTTAACAGACAGAGAGCACAATTTTAAATTTAATGTTAAGTTGGAGGAAATTTGTGTCGTCCTTAACATCATACATATCAAAGTTTGCAAAAAACAGCAAATGAGGGAATGTTCTCCATCTGTGACATTTAAAACATAATGAAAGAACTTCAGCACTGAACAAAGACACGGACAGTGAACTCAGACTTTTTTATAATACAGAACCAACATGAAGGAAAACAACTGGGTTTTAAATCTCAAAGCACAGAATATGTGATGTAATATGCAGGTATGCTGGCCCTCAGTACGGATATAAAAGAGAGGAGAGGAGCACGGAGAAACAGAACCTGCTGCAGAAAGGTGGGAGAGGTAGGTGGGACACGCCTGGTTTCTCCATTAAAGTCACCATTAGGATTATTATCCAAATATTCTGAAATATGTTCTAACCTTTAACCTTTAATAACCATAAATGTTCAATACCTTGCCATAAATGTTGCATTTAACTTGATATAATAAAAAAATTTAAATAAGTATATATATATATATATATAACTGTGCAAAATAACAGTTAAATTGTCTTTATTCTTTTTCAGTATGTCACACACAAACCAGACTGCTGGCACTTCTGTAACAGAGTTCTTCATTGTGGGATTTCCTGGACTTGAACCTGAATACTTCAGCCTGATTGGCACGTTTTTCTTTATAATCTATATAATTATATTAGTAGAGAATTCTATTTTTGTACTGATGTTCACGACTGAACCCAGACTTCAGAAGCCCATGTGCCTGATCATGTTGAACTTAGCTCTGTCTGACATCGGGTTCTGCACTGTAGCTCTGCCCAAACTGATTTCTCGTTACTGGTTTAATAATGGGTCCATTTCCTTTCAGCTCTGTCTAATGCAGAGACAACTCATTCACTATTTTGGAACTCTGAACTCATTAATTATGATGATCATGGCTTTAGACCGATATTTTGCTATCTGCTTTCCTCTCAGATACTTTGGCTTCATGAC
The DNA here is from genome assembly GCA_019802505.1 of Corydoras sp. C115. Classification (NCBI taxonomy): domain Eukaryota; kingdom Metazoa; phylum Chordata; class Actinopteri; order Siluriformes; family Callichthyidae; genus Corydoras; species Corydoras sp. C115. The sequence goes on along the minus strand of JAFMOC010000091.1, from coordinate 229,202 downwards.
GATCCGTTCGATGAACTTCCTCACTGGGTTTTCTTGGGTGTCAGCTATGATTGCTCCTGGTATTTCCACATCCCTCACAGCCAAAATGCCATTCTGTGGGCCCAGCTTGATTATTAACTGCTTCTGTGACACGATATCAATGAACAATCTCGCCTGTGCTGACACACAATCTGCATATCAAATACAGTTTTCAGTTGCAACGTTTGTTCTTCTCGTGCCCTTTTCTTTTATCATTTTCTGTTATGTCAGTATTGTGGTGACTATAAGTCGACTGAAAAATAATCAAAGCAGACTGAAGGCCTTTTCTACCTGTGGCACACAGATGTGTATAATAAGCCTTTATTTCACACCTCGTTTATTCGTGTATGCAGCACCTTTTGTTCCCAGTTTTAAAATTACGATGAATAACAGAATCATTTTTCTGATGGTGTACTCTCTGGTGCCACCGTTAGTTAACCCATTTATATACTGCTTCAGAAATAAACAAATCCAGGAGCTTCTTTGGAAATGGTGCAGGCCGAGGAGAAAGCATATTATTACCAAAATCAATGTTTTTCACTGATTTCTTTTTTTCTTTGCACAGCGCGACTCCATGAAAAGCATCCGATTTTTTTCCCTACAGGTTCACAAACCTTTGCCACTCACAGATATGTAATATTTATAGTTACTTACATTCTTTCCACTAATATATCATTAAAATCTTTGCTGTAATGAAATTTGACTTTCAGGCCGATCATGATTAATGGAAAAGCCTTAATGATTTACTTTAAATCTAAAGTTCACAGCAGATAATCAATGATCACAATCAAAAGATTCTACTCTACTCTATGTTAAAGGTTTTTTCATTATAGTTCATTTTGAGATAAGATGTGTGATTGATTAAACATTTAGGATGTTTTTGATTCCTAATGCTCCTGCCTGATGTTTTCAGTGATGGCTCATTAAAAATGGAAGAAAAGGAAAGTCAACAAACACTGAGCATTATTAAATAGTCTGTAGCCCTTATGGTCATTTTCTGGCTTTAAATATAAATTTTGTATTACTCTATGATCAAATAAAGTCATGTTGAGAAATCAGTTTTTTCTGATAAAGTTCTTTCAGATTATTGTGTCAAACACCTCCATCATCCAAAAAAAATGAAGGAGCTGGCAAAATGCAAAACTAGAAGATAAGGAGAGTCACTCTGTGGTCACCATTTCCAAAACCTTTTTTTGGGGGTTGCCTTGATGTTGACTGTTGGTGCACCTTTTGTGGTGATCATTTGCAGCACAGCAGGTGAACTGGATTTATATATTATATTTGCTTATATCTTCAAACCTTGTGCTGTTCAATGTAACAAATTAAACTGCTTATCAACATGAAATATCAAATCATGAGTATACATGTAATAAATCATGTGCTTTAGACTTAACATTTATTTATATTGATAAATGTATGGTGTCCTATACACAAAGAAAATTTACGGGAGAAACAAGATAAATGACGTCCTGTCAAGAATAAAAAAAGAAAAACCAACGTCATCTGTCCCAGAATAAACACTGAAGGAATTTCTATGTAATAATCGAGATGTTTTATTAAGAAAGATAAATCAAATTTTAAAAAAAAAAAGCTGTTCTACTAAAAAAATTTAAAACATGAATTACATGTAGTACTTGAAGACTTTAGTTCATCAGTCAGAATCAGTTCTCTTTAGCGGTTTGTCATGTCAGTGCTGATGTAAACGATCAATACTTTTGTAATGTACACATCAACTTTTCTTTTTGCATTAGTCTAAAAACCTCATACCTTGAACCTCATTAACGGTTAGAATCCTGCATCAGTATGAAGGTGGAGCTGATGAAGCCCTCACATTCTCAAAACTGCAGCATGACGTAGAAGCATCCGAGCCAAACACGTTAAACACAACGGAATGCAACCATTACTCAACTGAAACACTTCAGACGGGCAAAGAGATTATCAAAATAATTTTCAAGTGATCCATTGATTTATTGACGATGCACTTTCAGCATCAGTGATATCGATTACAAATAGCCAGAGCGGCACTAAACAGAATGTAAAGTTTAATTTACTTACAGTTCAGTAAAACTTTACAGTCTCACACACAGAATGGAAGGAAACATTTTTATTAAAAAAAAAAGTTGGATGTCATTAGCATACCAGAAAGTCAATGAAGAATTGCATTTTACTTTGTGATCAATGTATCAATTACAGTGGTATTCAAAATACAGTAAAATAACTATGATACGCACTTTAATAATTATGAGAAAAAAAGAAAAAAAAAAAAGGAAATACATTAAGATCTGAACGACCACCTCACATTGAACTAGGTTGTGTGATGCACAACTCTAAGACCTTAAACTCCACACCAATTTCGGCAACCACCTCCCAACACCCCCTCGGCAGGACTGGGCAATAACTGTGTTTTAGGAACAATTCAAAGATTTGGGGGACTCAAAAATACAAACACAGATTACACATTTTAGTGTTACTATACAAAAAGGGATGGGGACTGTACAGCTTTAAAACCATAATATACACTTCCACTATTTTTAGTTTTATAGCGTTCCTCATTTTTCATTTACCTTGCGTATGGCCTTGGACAAGTGTGTGTGAAGGGGGGGGATGCTTTATAAACAAGACATTTAACACGATTTTATAACAAATTTACTCATCATCCTCATCATCCTCATCCTCATCCTCCTCCTCTTCATCATCCTCATCGTCTTCGTCATTGGCTTTGTCTGGCTTCATGGGTGCTTTTGCAGCACCACCAACAACTTTTCCCTTTCTGTATGCAGCAATGTCCTAAAGCAGGATATCAATTATATCAAACTTTTGCTCTACATACAGAATATGACCAGAATCAGCAATGTACATCATGATTCAGTTTTTTTTTTTTTTTTTTTTTTTTTAAATACAAACATGGATTTATTTTGGACCAACTTGTAAGTTATGGAGGTTATTAAGGTTTTTGTGGGTCTAATGTGCAGGTGTCCCTTTCACCATACAGAGCAACCCCGACACACACCTTTTCATATTTCTCCTTCAGCTTGGCTGCTTTTTTCTCATAAGGTTGCTTCTCTTCAGCAGAAGTCTTGTTCCACATTTCTCCCAACTTCTTGGCCACATCTCCAATAGACAGACCAGGGGTCTCCTCCTTTACCTTGGGCCGATATTCCGCGCAGAAAATGAAAAACGCTGATCTAAAAAAAAGAAAGGGGGGTGGGGGAATAAAAAAAAATACAATTTATAGTCATTTTTCCAATTAACATAGAAAATCCTAAAAGGATTATGAAGGCAGGGGCTACACTCTGGAAAAAAATTTAAGTTCTTACGGGGGTCTCTTGGGGGCATTAGGGTCCTTAAACCTCTTCTTCTTCTCACCTCTGGGAGGAACATAGTTTTTCATCTCCCTTTCATAACGTGCCTTGTCCAGTTTGGCCAATTCTTCAAACTTACCCTTTTCCTTGGCTGACATAGTCTGGTAAGAACAAATGATTTGAAATGAATCCAGCAGGAAAAACAAGAAACTATTCATTTCAATGTAAAGAAATAGATTTTTGGTATTACCCTACCTTCCACCGCTCAGAGCACTTTTTAGAAAACTCTGAGAAATTGACTGATGTATCAGGGTGCTTCTTCTTATGTTCCTCTCTACAGGTCTGAACAAAATAGGCATAAGAGGACATTTTTCCTCTTGGCTTTGTTGGGTCCTTCCCCATCTTTAGAATAACCCTAAAAAAAAAAAATTTAAAAAAAGTTCATCTCTGATTCTTACATGAATCTGAAAATAAACCCTGGCGTGCCAAGAATGCGTCATTTTTATTCAGCATTCAAACTTTATTTTCCCCAATAAAAGAAAAATAAGGTTGTAAAAAATCATAATTCACGGTTAAAATCATAATGGTAAACGGATTGCACCTATTGATACTGTAGCTAAAAACATCCTAAAAGCAAAAAAAAAAAAAAAAAAAAAAAAAAGTAAAATTTTAAATACGGTTATATTTATTAAATCGTTATGAATCATGTTTGTATTAAAGTCATCTTTATTGTGAAGCGCCGTCTCTGATGTGGAGTAAACAGCAGCATTGGCGCAGAAGCCGTCGTGTTAAAAGCAACGGAGGTCAACAATGACGACAAAATTTCTTCTTCCATTTTGTGAGAAAGTCTTCTTCATGAAAGAAAGTCCTCCTAAAATGTCCCCACCCGCCTTGCTGTGGGTTTTTAACTCGACAAATAAATGGCGAGCGTCTGCGTAATTGGCATTTTCGTGCTTGGTGAAGCCGATAGCGGAGCGGCGGTGTCTGTGAGCGCAGTGTCTGTGCGGAGTGCCTGCAGCAGGCCGTGTGGAGCTCAGTGCTGAGCTCTCTCTCTGTGGAGCTGCGCTCGGAATGGCCGCTTGTCTTTATGCAGCAGCACTGAGAATATGGCTCCTTCTCTTTGTGTCAGCGCTCAGCCATTACACCGCCTCGAACAGAGCGCGGCCAGCGCGCCGCGACGCACACAAAACCCCGCAGCTCGCAGCCGACGACGCAGGGCTTTTTCTCGCCGCCTCAGCCGCGGCGTCGTCGCGAACGGACGGAGAAAAGCAGATTTAAAAAGTTGAGGCGAAGTGCGCGGCTCTGAGGCAGCGTCTCGACTCTGCTGCGTTCAGTCAGCCATTGAACATTCAGACGCGGACCCCCGACGTCCCCCCGCCGCCCGTCCCCTCAGCGCGGCGGCTCGTCTTTAATAACCGAGCTGCTCTCGCCTCGTGTGGCTTTCTCTCGGTTTCTTTCTCTCTGGATGTTTGTGACGGAGCGTCTGCTCTGCCCTGCGCTGCAATGGCTGCCTGAGTGGAGCTAACGCGCTAACACAGCGGGCTGTGCGCAGTGAGGGAACTGAGGCAGCAAAACACACAGCCACGCTCCATCACAACGCGCTTCACCCACCGATTAATAAAACCACCATTTAACAACATCTGACTGAAACCAACGCTCTAACGATACGCGCCATTTGTAGACGTTATTACAGATTTTTTTCTTTAATATTGCCAAAATTAAACAAATTCCGTTTCGCCCCGTTTCTGTTTAAATGTGTTTCTTTGTGTTATTCTAAGCCAGTTTAATCTTCCACACGTCGGAAGTCGCGCTGATAACACTTACCGAAAAGCTGCTGTTGATTCTTAATATACTGCAATGGCTGTGTGCTGTCTTCACTCCGCTCTCGGCTCTGTAACGTTACTCTCAGCGAGGCTGCCGTTCTATTGGCTACCGCCAAGCCGAGCCGAGCGCCGATTGGTCCAGAACTTTCCATTGTCCTAATAACAGACGGCGTTGGATTGGCTGTCTTTTGTGAAACGTCACGGCTTCATGAAAAGGCGGGTAAATACAAAGCGCGGCAAGCGCGTGCCATCAGCTCCAGCAGTGTGTTATACACACAGAACATATAGAGAACCTGCAGTGATCAGCTCCAGCAGTGTGATATACACACAGAACATATAGAGAACCTGCAGTGATCAGCCCCAGCAGTGTGATATACACACAGAACATATAGAGAACCTGCAGTGATCAGCCCCAGCACTGTGATATACACACAGAACATATAGAGAACCTGCAGTGATCAGCCCCAGCAGTGTGATATACACACAGAACATATAGAGAACCTGCAGTGATCAGCTCCAGCAGTGTGATATACACACAGAACATATAGAGAACCTGCAGTGATCAGCCCCAGCACTGTGATATACACACAGAACATATAGAGAACCTGCAGTGATCAGCCCCAGCAGTATGATATACACACAGAACATATAGAGAACCTGCAGTGATCAGCCCCAGCAGTGTGATATACACACAGAACATATAGAGAACCTGCAGTGATCAGCTCCAGCACTGTGATATACACACAGAACATATAGAGAACCTGCAGTGATCAGCCCCAGCAGTGTGTTATACACACAGAACATATAGAGAACCTGCAGTGATCAGCTCCAGCAGTGTGTTATACACACAGAACATATAGAGAACCTGCAGTGATCAGCCCCAGCAGTGTGTTATACACACAGAACATATAGAGAACCTGCAGTGATCAGCCCCAGCAGTGTGATATACACACAGAACATATAGAGAACCTGCAGTGATCAGCCCCAGCAGTGTGATATACACACAGAACATATAGAGAACCTGCAGTGATCAGCCCCAGCACTGTGATATACACACAGAGAGCATATAGAGAACACACAGAACATATAGAGAACCTGCAGTGATCAGCCCCAGCACTGTGATATACACACAGAACATATAGAGAACCTGCAGTGATCAGCCCCAGCACTGTGATATACACACAGAACATATAGAGAACCTGCAGTGATCAGCCCCAGCAGTGTGATATACACACAGAACATATAGAGAACCTGCAGTGATCAGCCCCAGCACTGTGATATACACACAGAACATATAGAGAACCTGCAGTGATCAGCTCCAGCACTGTGAACATATAGAGAACCTGCAGTGATCAGCCCCAGCAGTGTGATATACACACAGAACATATAGAGAACCTGCAGTGATCAGCCCCAGCACTGTGATATACACACAGAACATATAGAGAACCTGCAGTGATCAGCCCCAGCACTGTGATATACACACAGAACATATAGAGAACCTGCAGTGATCAGCCCCAGCAGTGTGATATACACACAGAACATATAGAGAACCTGCAGTGATCAGCCCCAGCACTGTGATATACACACAGAACATATAGAGAACCTGCAGTGATCAGCCCCAGCAGTGTGATATACACACAGAACATATAGAGAACCTGCAGTGATCAGCCCCAGCAGTGTGATATACACACAGAACATATAGAGAACCTGCAGTGATCAGCCCCAGCACTGTGATATACACACAGAACATATAGAGAACCTGCAGTGATCAGCCCCAGCAGTGTGATATACACACAGAACATATAGAGAACCTGCAGTGATCAGCCCCAGCAGTGTGATATACACACAGAACATATAGAGAACCTGCAGTGATCAGCCCCAGCAGTGTGATATACACACAGAACATATAGAGAACCTGCAGTGATCAGCCCCAGAACATATAGAGAACCTGCAGTGATCATATATACACACAGAACATATAGAGAACCTGCAGTGATCAGCCCCAGCACTGTGATATACACACAGAACATATAGAGAACCTGCAGTGATCAGCCCCAGCAGTGTGATATACACACAGAACATATAGAGAACCTGCAGTGATCAGCCCCAGCAGTGTGATATATACACACAGAACATATAGAGAACCTGCAGTGATCAGCAGAACACACAGAACATATAGCAGTGATCAGCCCCAGCACTGTGATATACACACAGAACATATAGAGAACCTGCAGTGATCAGCCCCAGCAGTGTGATATACACACAGAACATATAGAGAACCTGCAGTGATCAGCCCCAGCAGTGTGTTATACACACAGAACATATAGAGAACCTGCAGTGATCAGCCCCAGCACTGTGATATACACACAGAACATATAGAGAACCTGCAGTGATCAGCCCCAGCACTGTGATATACACACAGAACATATAGAGAACCTGCAGTGATCAGCCCCAGCACTGTGATATACACACAGAACATATAGAGAACCTGCAGTGATCAGCCCCAGCACTGTGATATACACACAGAACATATAGAGAACCTGCAGTGATCAGCCCCAGCACTGTGATATACACACAGAACATATAGAGAACCTGCAGTGATCAGCCCCAGCAGTGTGATATACACACAGAACATATAGAGAACCTGCAGTGATCAGCCCCAGCAGTGTGATATACACACAGAACATATAGAGAACCTGCAGTGATCAGCCCCAGCACTGTGATATACACACAGAACATATAGAGAACCTGCAGTGATCAGCTCCAGCACTGTGATATACACACAGAACATATAGAGAACCTGCAGTGATCAGCCCCAGCAGTGTGTTATACACACAGAACATATAGAGAACCTGCAGTGATCAGCCCCAGCACTGTGATATACACACAGAACATATAGAGAACCTGCAGTGATCAGCCCCAGCACTGTGATATACACACAGAACATATAGAGAACCTGCAGTGATCAGCCCCAGCAGTGTGTTATACACACAGAACATATAGAGAACCTGCAGTGATCAGCCCCAGCCACTGTGATATACACACAGAACATATAGAGAACCTGCAGTGATCAGCCCCAGCACTGTGATATACACACAGAACATATAGAGAACCTGCAGTGATCAGCCCCAGCACTGTGATAGCCACACAGAACATATAGAGAACCTGCAGTGATCAGCCCAGCACTGTGATATACACACAGAACATATAGAGAACCTGCAGTGATCAGCCCCAGCACTGTGATATACACACAGAACATATAGAGAACCTGCAGTGATCAGCCCAGCACTGTGATTATCACACAGAACATATAGAGAACCTGCAGTGATCAGCCACAGCAGTGTGATATACACACAGAACATATAGAGAACCTGCAGTGATCAGCCCCAGCAGTGTGATATACACACAGAACATATAGAGAACCTGCAGTGATCAGCCCAGCAGTGTGTTATACACACAGAACATATAGAGAACCTGCAGTGATCAGCCCCAGTGTGATATACACACAGAACATATAGAGAACCTGCAGTGATCACCCCCAGCAGATACACACAGAACATATAGAGAACCTGCAGTGATCAGCCCCAGCAGTGTGTATACACACAGAACATATAGAGAACCTGCAGTGATCAGCCCCAGCAGTGTGATTATACACACAGAACATATAGAGAACCTGCAGTGATCAGCCCCAGCATATAGAGAACCTGCAGTGATCAGCCCCAGCACTGTGATATACACACAGAACATATAGAGAACCTGCAGTGATCAGCCCCAGCAGTGTGTTATACACACAGAACATATAGAGAACCTGCATAGAGAACCTGTGATCAGCCCCAGCACTGTGATATACACACAGAACATATAGAGAACCTGCAGTGATCAGCCCCAGCAGTGTGTTATACACACAGAACATATAGAGAACCTGCAGTGATCAGCTGCACTGTGATATACACACAGAACATATAGAGAACCTGCAGTGATCAGCCCCAGCAGCCACAGAACATATAGAGAACCTGCAGTGATATACACCCAGCAGAACACATAGAACATATAGAAACCTGCAGTGATCAGCCCCAGCACTGTGATATACACACAGAACATATAGAGAACCTGCAGTGATCAGCCCCAGCAGTGTGATATACACACAGAACATATAGAGAACCTGCAGTGATCAGCCCACAGCACCAGCAGTGATATACACACAGAACATATAGAGAACCTGCAGTGATCAGCCCCAGCAGTGTGATATACACACAGAGAACCTGTGCAGTGTGTTATACACACAGAACATATAGAGAACCTGCAGTGATCAGCCCCAGCAGCAGAGAACCTGCAGTGATGTGCATATACACACAGAACATATAGAGAACCTGCAGTGATCAGCCCCAGCAGTGTGATATACACACAGAACATATAGAGAACCTGCAGTGATCAGCCCCAGCAGTGTGTGAACATATATATACACACACAGAACATATAGAGAACCTGCAGTGATCAGCCCCAGCAGTGTGATATACACACAGAACATATAGAGAACCTGCAGTGATCAGCCCCAGCAGTGTGATATACACACAGAACATATAGAGAACCTGCAGTGATCAGCACCAGCAGTGTGATATACACACAGAACATATAGAGAACCTGCAGTGATCAGCCCCAGCACTGTGATATACACACAGAACATATAGAGAACCTGCAGTGATCAGCCCCAGCAGTGTGTTATACACACAGAACATATAGAGAACCTGCAGTGATCAGCCCCAGCAGTGTGATATACACACAGAACATATAGAGAACCTGCAGTGATCAGCCCCAGCAGTGTGTTATACACACAGAACATATAGAGAACCTGCAGTGATCAGCCCCAGCAGTGTGTTATACACACAGAACATATAGAGAACCTGCAGTGATCAGCCCCAGCAGTGTGTTATACACACAGAACATATAGAGAACCTGCAGTGATCAGCCCCAGCAGTGTGTTATACACACAGAACATATAGAGAACCTGCAGTGATCAGCCCCAGCACTGTGATATACACACAGAACATATAGAGAACCTGCAGTGATCAGCCCCAGCAGTGTGTTATACACACAGAACATATAGAGAACCTGCAGTGATCAGCCCCAGCACTGTGATATACACACAGAACATATAGAGAACCTGCAGTGTTCAGCCACAGCAGTGTGTTATACACACAGAACATATAGAGAACCTGCAGTGATCAGCCCCAGCAGTGTGATATACACACAGAACATATAGAGAACCTGCAGTGATCAGCCCCAGCACTGTGATATACACACAGAACATATAGAGAACCTGCAGTGATCAGCCCCAGTGTGTTATACACACAGAACATATAGAGAACCTGCAGTGATCAGCCCCAGCACTGTGATATACACACAGAACATATAGAGATCAACCCACAGCAGTGTTATACACACAGCAACATATAGAGAAACCTGCAGTGATCAGCCCCAGCACTGTGATGATATACACACAGAACATATAGATCCTGCAGTGATCAGCCCCAGCAGTGTGATATACACACAGAACATATAGAGAACCTGCAGTGATCAGCCCCAGCACTGTGATATACACACAGAACATATAGAGAACCTGCAGTGATCAGCCCCAGCAGTGTGATATACACACAGAACATATAGAGAACCTGCAGTGATCAGCCCCAGCAGTGTGTTATACACACAGAACATATAGAGAACCTGCAGTGATCAGCCCCAGCAGTGTGTTATACACACAGAACATATAGAGAACCTGCAGTGATCAGCCCCAGCACTGTGATATACACACAGAACATATAGAGAACCTGCAGTGATCAGCCCCAGCACTGTGATATACACACAGAACATATAGAGAACCTGCAGTGATCAGCCCCAGCACTGTGATATACACACAGAACATATAGAGAACCTGCAGTGATCAGCCCCAGCAGTGTGATATACACACAGAACATATAGAGAACCTGCAGTGATCAGCCCCAGCAGTGTGATATACACACAGAACATATAGAGAACCTGCAGTGATCAGCTTCAGCAGTGTGTTATACACACAGAACATATAGAGAACCTGCAGTGATCAGCTTCAGCAGTGTGTTATACACACAGAACATATAGAGAACCTGCAGTGATCAGCCCCAGCACTGTGATATACACACAGAACATATAGAGAACCTGCAGTGATCAGCCCCAGCACTGTGATATACACACAGAACATATAGAGAACCTGCAGTGATCAAAATATAGAACTGATATATTAAAATTAATATTATCAACAAATAGTAAATCAAGCTAGCTGGCAAATTATACACAATGTATGGAATAACAGAGTTTAGGATTACCACTTCAGAAACTGTCAAGAAGTCAACAAGAACAAGATAATAAGCAATAATACATCACCGAGCACACATACTATATAGGGGCAATTTAGAGCAGCTAATTCACCTTGACAACAGTTATGGACTGTGGGGAAAAAAACCCACACAGACCTGGATTTGAACCCAGATCCCCTGCACTGATGGACAAACATGCTAACCACTACACCACTGTGCTACACGTTAGTAGAATACTTAGACAACATTAATAAAAGTAGTTAATGATTTATTATCAAATCCTCTGATGACTTTATAGATCATACCTTCAAACTTAATAGATTAGGTGGTCAGCATTATCTATACTCTATCTATATGATCTATCACTTATTGCTTATTTATTGCTTATTGTTGATTTTTTATTTCTATTTTGTATATATAAATACAACTAAAGGAGCAGCAATTTCCCTCCAGGGATTAATAAAGTATTCTGATTCTTATTCTGATCTATACTCCAGTGGATGGAGTCTGATCCTGTTCAAAGTTTAAAAGATGAACTCTGATTGTTCTGACTCTGGTGTTCAGATGTTGTCTACATGTTCATGTCTTCAGTGCTATTAGTGAAAGGGGTCTGAGCAGGATCTTAGCTTTGGTGGATTTAACATCTTAATAATAGATTCTATAAATAGCGTTTGTCTTTTGTGGCTGAAGGCAGTGCACTTAATTAACAGATGTTTGATGGTGAGGAAAATTTGTGATGATATAGGGTGCTCTTTAAATCATTATAATGCCTACAAGGAAGGATTCTGTGTCTGTGCACAAAAGATGTATTTGTAGTCAGTTTTGTGTTACTGAGTGGAAGCAACAAATCCTGAGCTTTAAGTAAATTAAACATCATTTTGGTAAAATTATTTCTTTAGCTCTTTGGACTTTTACTCATTCATTCATTCATTGTCTCCCGCTTTATCCTCTATTAGGGTCGCGGTGGGGTTCCCCATGCCCATCCAGGGGAGAACGTCTCGGGTGCTGGGCAGATAGACCCAGGACAGGGGGCCAATCCATCGTTGGGCACACACTCACTCACACAGACACTCTCTATTTGGGGCAATTTTGAGAATTCAATTCACCTTGACCCATGTTTTTGGACTGTGGGAGGAAACCGGAGAACCCACGCAGACACGGGGAGAACATGGAAACTCCACCCAGATGGGGATTCGAACTGGGAATCCCTAGTGCTGAGAGGAGAACGTGCTAAACCACTAAGTCACTGTGCCGCCCTCTTTGGACTTTTACTATTTAAGCTAATACCCCTGGTATCGGGTGCTTGACAGAGCTCCAGTCCATCGCTGGACACACACACACACACACACACACACACACACACACACACACACACACTATTTAGCGCAGCCAGTTTGCCTTAAATACATGTTTTTGGACTGTGGGAGTAAACTGGAGAACCTGGAGCAACCCCATGGGGACATGAGGAGAACATGGAAACTCCACCCAGATTGGGATTCGAACCTGGATCCCAGGCACTGAGAGGCGGACGAAATCTAATTTTATAGGACTGTCATGAAGCACCAGTTAAATTAGTTCATTTTATTGACCTAAAGCAGTATTAAATCATCAAAACGCCACACCGTAAAAACTGAATAATAAATCAATATTCACGCTGTAAACATATTAAAGGTTAAATAAGTGAGCTAACGCGTTTAAAGTTTCGAGGCGTGCTCCGTATACAAACATGTTGTAGGAGCACTGTACACGTTCGAACACCAGGTGGCGCTCACGCCATCAAAATTCAGAGCTTTGGCAAAACAGAGGATGAAGAAGATGAAGAAGGCGCGTTCCGGTCGTCAGTGAGTCCGGAAGTTGTAGTCCGTACGTCGCGCGGCGTTAGTGCGGTTCCGGTTTGAACTCTAACGCAGTCAGCGTGCGATGCATCTCTGTTCTCTCTGTTCTCTCTGTTCCTCCGGAGCTTCACTCACTTAGACTTCTGAACGTAAGTGAACTGTGAACCTTTTATTTACCTTTTCATTTCATCTTTAACATCAAAGGATTGAAGCACGTGCTGTATTTGACGTCACGGTTCTTATATTCACGATGTTCCTGAACTGATGAAGAAGATGATGATGAAGATGATTTAAAGTGAATGCTTAGAAATGTTGATCTCTGCACTAAATACAGACTTAATTAAAGATAATGTTAATGAGGTGTAATGGGTTTTATGTAAATATAAGCGTCACCGTGACGTCAGATCATTAACAGACGCGTTGATTCGAATGCCGGACACCGTGCAGGTCATCAGAACCCCTGCAGCTGGAAACGGGATTCGAAAAAAAAAAAAAGACCTGGGATTCGAACCCACAACCCGCAGAGTGGTGGCGCTGCACCCTTCCCTCTGAGCCGGCACACTGTGGATGTTCCTCATGGGGATGTTCCTCATGGAGCATCATGTGTGCTGGAGAGAACATGGATACAGTGAAGCCCCCGTCATTTTAATTTCTTTCTTTTTTCATATTTAATCATTTTGATTCTGAGTTGTTTCGTTCTGAACGTCGCTGACCCGGCGCTGACCCGTCGCTGACCCGGCGCTGACGGTGCAGAGTTCATAGAGTAAATGAAGCTCCTCGTGACTGTCGGATCTCTGGGGGGATGACTGAATACTTCTGGCGGTGTGGTGTTGTGATGGCGTGTTTAGCTCAGATTGAAATGTTAAATGTTGTGTTTTCTTCTTCCAGACTTTGAGGAAATGAGCGTGGTGGTGCGCGCTGGTGTTGAGTTTCAGGTGGATGCTGCGCCGGTCGAAGGTCGCGGCGTGCCAAAGCCAGCACTGGCGGGGTGTTTGGGAAAAGTCAGTTGTGCTCTGTTCTCCCCATTTTCTATTTGTAAATTTCAATCTCATTACAAATCTTTAAATTGGGTCGTCAAACGAGCGTTTCACTCAGCGGAAATCTGTGTAAACGGCGAAAGACAAAGCGCCTGTTGATACTCCCTGATTTCTATATCAGCCGGTCATTCAATTCCAAAAGGTGCTTCCCGTGGTTTTAATGCTGTGTTTTCACGTCTGCTTGTTTTATGATTGATTTTTTTTAAGGCCAAAGTAAGAAAAGCTCAGAGTGAACTCTGTCCATGGTGCTCCGCGACCGGAAAGCTCAGTCCTCTGTGCTCATACGCAATCAACTTTAATGAGTCCATTCAGCTGTGTACCGATCTGCAGGTAACGTCCACCTCACGCTCAGATGACCTCTGTTAATTCATCAGCGGTGGAGCCGCGTCAGCTTACAGACAATAGAACAGTTTTATGTCATTAAGACTAAATGCGGCTCTTTGATTCGTTTCTGTCTCCGGGTTTTAAAGACTGCTCAGTGTAACTCTGTTTCTCTCGTACCTCAGTGTCTGTTCCCTCTGGTCAGCAGACCGTTGGGCAGCGTTCTTGCCAGCCTCTGTTCCTCTCATGAGGTCTGTAAGAGAAAGCCTGACAGTTCTCCGCCCCCCGATCAGGCTCCGCTCTCTAAACGGCAAAAAGAAGAAATTAACGTGAAGCGTGAGCTCGACGTCTCGCGCTCTTCTGTGAAACCCGTCGAGAAAAATCCCACTGAAAATAATCTCTCAGAAATCTACAACGAGGATCCATCTGTCACTCCCAGCCAATCAGAGTCCTGCAATTATGACAAAAGTGAGGAACCTGTATCCAGTACTCAAGAGGAGGAGGAAGAAAAAACTGTGAGAGAGTCAGAAGGAATGGTGCCAACTCAGCAGCATTTATTCTGGAAGAATACAGATAATTTATGCTGGTTGCATTCAATGCTCGTGGCACTCGCACATTTGCGGACGATCAGTGGAGCGTGTCTGGAGACGGAGCGCGCGGCTGAGGGTTCCAACAGTAATGTTAGAAACATGTTTGAAAAGTACTACAAAATACAAGCGTTTCTCAAAAGCAAGGAGCAACTCGGCAAAGGTTGGTTTGTGGAGCGGGAGGGGGGGTGTGTGTGTGTGTGTGTGGGGGGGGGGGGGTGTGGGTGCTGTGCATGTTGTTTATTTTTGTCTTTGTGTTCTCATAGGGAATGTTCCACACGTTCCTTCTGAGGTTCTCCAGAAAGCAGAGCAGGACCTGATGGATCTCCAGCAGTCTGCGTTCAGACTCCTCCAGCCGAAGCTCCAGGTTCAGTTGGGTAAGACATTTAAAGTCCATGCTACTGTTCATTAATCCAATTAATGATTTAGGAAAGAACAGGGACTTTACATTTTCAACATTGTTAAAATCTGTTCATTATTCAAACTTTATATTAATAAGATATAAAGCATATTATATACATAATACTTAAAATTTAGATTTATATTTTTTGCATAAAATATCACATTTCTTTGGTTTTGTGAATTATAAACTGAAACATAGCTGGAGATGTCAGTCTATACAATCTTAATGCAGATGTTTGTGTTGGTTGTTGTTTGGTTGTTGGTTGGTTGTGATGGTAATCTTTCTGTTGGACAGGACAACATGAGACACCTGTATTTGCCCTCCCTCTTCTGCTGCGCTCAGATCAGTGGGCCTCTGACCTCTTCCAACATGTCGGTCAGTGGGAATTTAAATGCACACACTGTGGATACAGTCTGAATACCAGGTAACACCCTGAACCTCTGAGAGGTGATGGATTCTTAACTGTTTGTAACTTTAACTTAAATGTTAAATTTGATTTGTTATATATATTTATATATTTTGTCTTATAGTGTGGAGAAGACCATTACAACCTTTACTCGGGTCATGAGTGACTGGCATCCACTCAGAGCAGCTCACCGTACACAGTGCAACAGCTGCCTTCGGAAGAACCAGAGACGGCTGCTGGTTTTGCAAAAGTAAAACAATTTCATTCACATTAGAATTGATTTATGCTTTCATCTGTGAGCAGTGTGTTAATTATATATAAGGCCTGAAGTTGGTTATTTTTATATGTAATCATGTTTTCTTTTTTTTTGCCATTCATGTTTCAGAGTTTCCTCCGTGCTTGCTCTACATTTTGTCGAAGGGCTTCCAAAAAAGGACATCTCCAAATACTCTTTTGATTTCAACAACAAGCGCTATGACATCAGAGCCGTTATACAGTATGATAAACACCTCGAACACTTCATCACCTGGATCCAACAACCCGAGGGTGAGGATCAGCTTTACAGTCAATTCAAACAAACTTACTTCATTTTTATTAAATGTGCAGTTTTGCAGAATTTAAACCTGTTCGCTGTAATAAAGTCATTCCTGTAAGAGAAGATGAACCTCTATTTGTCCCACAATGGGGAAACCTAATAACTGATTAAGTGTTTGGTGGCCGTGTCCTGAAGTCGGTTTGTATTTTAAAGGCATGAGCTGAGTTGATTTTGCTTTTCCGCAGGCTCATGGTTAGAATTTGATGATCTGAAGCACCCCCGCTGTATATCCCACAGAAGGCTGCCCCTCTCCGGCAGTCAGTTTCACATCCTCATGTGGGAGGCTCAGTGTTCTGATGATGCTCAGCCACCTGAACAGCCCATCTCAACGGTGAACAATGAAGATCTTCCTTCTCTGGACAGTGATGTCATGAATGAGAGTTTTCCAAACGTTGATGAAGCGTTGCTTGATGACACGTGCATCATTCAGTCTTTGGATGAAAGTCATCACGGCGCTGAGATTTCCAGCACACTGGACACGTCGATTGGCAGCACAACACTGATGAATACGTTCGAGGGTCTGTCCCATAATGATATCGTCAGTCTGACTTTAGTTGAAGTTACTGAAGATACTAAGGACCAGCAAACAGGGAAGACCTCGTTCTCATGCCACGAAACGAACAAAGTAAACGATGCTAAGACAGTTTCATTCACTCCAAATGTAACTCATCCCACAGCGCTCAAGTCATCTCCAACGGTGGAACCTTCCCAAGTGAAGTCCTCTTCATCTCCAACAGGTCCCAGCACCGTTTCATCACTTTTATTTCAACAGCACCCCATCAACCAAACAACACCCTTTAAATTATCCAGTCATTCTCCTCTAAAACCCAACCTTACCGCTGAGGCCGCCGACGCGCTTCCGACCAGATCCGCTGAACTTTTTGACGGCTACAGAGCCAAAAATGACACACATCCAGGTTTAGCAGGACAATGTCAGAATAATCCACTTTTCCAATCATCATCATCATCATCCGGTTCTTTACTTCCTCTAAAGCCTAACATTGGTTCGTCTCCGGTATCCCCTCCGCTGACGACCGCTCGCAAACGCTCTCCAAAACCCAATCCGTTCACCGATGACGTTTCCACCACTGAAGCCCTCAGACAGAAAATGCTGAAGAAATTAAAAGCCAAGAAGAAGAAGCTGGCCAAGCTCAACCAGCTGCTGAATAAAAAAGAGCGGGAGTCGGCCTCGCGGCCGGACAGCTCTGAGGTCGGCTTTCCTCACTCGGTCACATCCAGCACGTCGCTCTACGACGGCTCCAGATATGAGAAGACATTTGCACAGATTTTATCTCCTGCCATCAACTCCAGCAACCACTCTCCAGACAGCACATGTCTGATGGAGAAGCTGACCGCCGGAGACGGGGCGGGGCAAACGGAACACTCAACTGGAGGCAGGATGGAAAACTACGGGTCCGTGCTGACGGAGGCTCCACCCCTGAACTCTTTCACCACCGGCGATGATTTTATAGATGAGCTGATCTCACAATCCAGTTTGGAGCCATTTTCACTCGAGAACCCAGAAAACGCCTTGGACATTTTCTTTTGAGCGTTTTGTCCAAGTTTACCTGAGAACTGATTACGCACTTCAAATACTGTCAGCGATTTTCATAAAACTGCTCCGTTAATACAGAAGACATTAATTAATTAATTAATGAGGCTGCATTTACCTTAAAACATCTTAAAATAAAAATCTTTTTTTTAAATACTAAAATGTTTGAAGCATTAAATGTAAGATTTTCAAAGAGCCAAATTTAGTGGCATTTATAAAGAGATAAAAACAGCTGCTCTTTTGCACATTTGTAAAAAGTAAGTGTCTTTCTGATAAAGCTGAAGTTTTCGGTTTCTCTGCTCGGTTATGTGTTTGTGTTTAATTTGTTAAACTCCAAACCAATTTCCACTTTTTATTTATAACACGGAAAAAAGCTAAAGACATCTATTTTAAGATGAAGGTTTAGATTAATTTATTCTTTTTTGTTTGTCATGTTTAATCAATTCAGCTTAAAGTTGCATAATTGATATTTAGGATGTTCCGTTGATGGTATTTTATTTGGAGTCTTTATTTGGTCAGGTTTTGTTCAGATTTGTTGGGATTTTTTTGGTTGCATCACGTGGCCGAGCGCCGCTGCTCCAAATGTCTGTTACACAGAAAAACTAGTGAGGAAATAAAATTTCAGAAGTTAAAGTGAAATGGTACAATCATTCATTTCTTTAAGATATAAAATGAAGCTTCACCAACGCGTACGAACGTTCTGTTTAATGATTTAAACGGCGGAACAAACGCACATGGAATGTGAGGCTGTGATCAGTCTGCTCTTATAGCACAAAGTTAACATCCTGACAAACGTACTTCTGAAAATGAAACAAACTCACAGAATGATTCGTGTTTACAGTCGGGGGGGGGGGGGGGGGTGTCGTATAACAATGTGTAAAAATTCTGTTGCTTGTGGAACACTGTACAATCTGAAACGTCATCAGAGGAACTCTCACAGATCGCTTTCAGTCTGAAAATAAAATGGCCAAAGCCATAACGATGCAGCAGCACGCCACGTACGGACTTTTTCTTTCACCTACAATATGATTAAAAACAACAGATTAATGATCTGACCTTAACTCTGCATTCACAGCATGATGTTAGGTTAGTGCTGCGTCACGTACCTATCCTCGCACATTTCCAAAATATCCCAAGAAATCTGTGGGAAAAAAATATAAATATTCATTCAACAAAATCATTCAATTAAGAGACATGAAATGACATGTTTATTATTTTATATTTCATATTCTTAAACTTTTGGCAACACACAATTAAAGGTGAAAGGGCATTAAAATGTATTCATACTCCTAAAAGTTTGAAACCTTTTCTCACCTTCAAACTTAAATGATTTTATTGATCGTATTCTTTGTTACGTCTTGTTGATCACAGAAAAGCACAATGAGACGCACGTTTGAGATTCCGGAACACGTTCATTTCCGGCTCGTTGTGTCGTACAGAGGAATCATTTTTAAATCACTTACAGCTGAATCAGATTCAGTTTAAATGCAGACCACGTCGCTGACGAATTTGAAACTTCTGATCTTAATGATGAAGAGGGCATTCTGTCCCTGCAGTGTATTAAAGGTAGAACTTTGTAAGTCATGTTAAGTTCCTCTGTGTGGATGACACTAACAGAGGGCTGTGGACGATGGGGCTGGTTGAATAAATCCATGGCACTGTTTGTAACGCTCACACAGACCTGCTGTGGAATTATCTTATTACCTTCAACACTGAGAAACTCGACGGCTATTTTAATAGATTTCAAACTCAGAACATGATTAATAATAAAGAGAGTGAGAGTGTGTTCTTCAGTGTTCTGTATTTCTTACCCGGTTTTGTTTTTGTCGAGCAGACTTGGAAACAGAGCTCGCAGGTATGCGCAGGTGCAGATGAGCAGTAAGATGACCGTGAGCAGGCTTTGGAAATTGAATATTGCAGACTAGAGAAAAAAGAGACACCAAAATATTTACATTTACAATAAAATACATTAAATATATACATTTAAAAGAAGTGGAGAGTTCAAAGACATTCTGATGGTTTACAGTTTGGACATTTCTCTTTTTAAAATCAGACATTATTTATGATTTTAAATGAAAAGTTTAAAAGAGAGAAAACTGAAATAGAAACTCAACATAAACATAAACAGATCAATGAAAAGTGAAATATCAGCAAAGTGCAAACTGAGTTTGTGTTTGAGGAACTGAAGACGATGATGAAGAACACAGAGACTTTAACCTGCAACACAAGACAACTGGATTTCATTCACTGTCTGTCTGTCTGTCTGTCTGTGTGCATCTTCCTGTATGTCTCTCTCTCTGTCTGTCTCTCTGTCTCTCTCTCTCTCTCTGTGTGTGTGTCTGTCTGTCTGTCTGTCTGTCTGTGTCTGTCTGTCTCTGTGTCTGTCTCTCTGTGTCTCTGTCTCTCTCTGTCTGTGTCTATCTTTCTGTCTCTCTCTCTTTCTGTGTCTGTCTCTGTATGTCTCTCTCTCTCTGTGTGTCTGTATGTCTCTGTGTGTGTTTCTGTATGTCTCTGTCTGTCTGTCCCACAGTCTGTCTGTCTCTCTGTCTGTCTGTCTGTCCCACAGTCTGTCTGTCTGTCTGTGTCTGTCTGTCTGTCCCACAGTCTGTCTGTCCCACAGTCTGTCTGTCTCTCTGTCAGTCTGTCTGTGTCTGTCTGTGTCTGTCTGTCTGTCTGTCTGTCCCACAGTCTCAGAAAGCCATCAGAAGCTGTCCTCGGATCGAGTCTTTGGTGGGTTATTGAATGTTGTTGGCGGTGTTAATGCAGGATAATGTTCTGTAGTTATTGAATGTTGTTGGCGGTGTTAATGCAGGATAATGTTCTGTAGTTAATGAATGTTGTTGGCGGTGTTAATGCAGGATAATGTTCTGTAGTTATTGAATGTTGTTGGCGGTGTTAATGCAGGATAATGTTCTGTAGGTAATGAATCGATGTTCGGATCATTTCTTTTTCTTCGCAGATGATTTTAAAGCGAATTAAACTGAAATAAAAACCTCTTACCATTTTCAGAAACCACGTCAAACCGTCTGCGTTTAAAGGAAATGACGACACGAATATGGAAGGCCAGAAGGGTCAGGCGTGTCCAAACGCAACAGAAGATTCCAAACAACATTAAGATAATTAATCATTAATAATTAATAATTAGACTCCAAAAATCCGAGATTTACTCCAAAGTTCAGATCCAAATAAATAGATTTAAATTTATAAACTTTAATAAAAATATAATAAGCTGCGTTCAAATAACAAGATGATAATCAATATCTATATAATACATAGAATTATTAAATTAATTGTAACATGAGATAATAATTAAACGCGATGCTTTACCTTTTGTTGAGTAAATAAAGTATAAAGTTATAAAGTGATTCTGAAAGTTGATCGACGCAGTGTCTCCCTCTACCGGCATGAATAATTAGTTCTGAAAATAGTGTTGCTCTGTTAACAGCAGACCTCCCTGTAATTAAAACAACTTAATTAATCTAAAGCGTGCAGTGGAAGCGTTCTAATTATAAACAGTAGTTTGTGTGAGCAGAAAAGTGACGGGATCAGAGGAGCTGCAGCTGAGCTTCTGACCTGCAAAGTTCAACCAGAGCTTCTTTACATTCCACTCCATCATTTTTATTGCAAATTTAATTTGATTCAAAATAACTTTTTAGCAAGAATGTGAACTTAACGGCTGATGTGAGAGAGCGGGGTCAGTCCAGCAGCTCTGGGGGTGAAAGGCCTGGCTCACACAGTGGCTTTGGTGGACAGTGGGTTTGAACCATCACCTTCAGATCAAAAGCCCAAGATTTGCCTTTTACACAATTCTCCACCTAAACGAGTGTTAAACTGCTGTGCACATTCTGCACTCTCACTGCACTCTCACTGCATTCTCACTGCATTCTCACTGCATTCTCACTGCGCTCTCATTGCACTCTCACTGCACTCTCCCTGCACTCTCACTGCATTCTCACTGCGCTCTCATTGCACTCTCACTGCACTCTCCCTGCATTCTCATTGCACTCTCACTGCACTCTCCCTGCATTCACACTGCACTCTCACTGCACTCTCCCTGCATTCACACTGCGCTCTCACTGCACTCTCCCTGCATTCACACTGCGCTCTCACTGCATTCACACTACACTCTCACTGCACTCTCCCTGCATTCACACTGCGCTCTCACTGCATTCTCACTGCGCTCTCCCTGCATTCACACTGCACTCTCACTGCACTCTCCCTGCATTCACACTGCGCTCTCACTGCATTCACACTACACTCTCACTGCACTCTCCCTGCATTCACACTGCGCTCTCACTGCATTCTCACTGCGCTCTCCCTGCATTCACACTGCACTCTCACTGCACTCTCCCTGCATTCACACTGCACTCTCACTGCATTCACACTGCACTCTCCCTGCATTCACACTGCGCTCTCACTGCATTCACACTACACTCTCACTGCACTCTCCCTGCATTCACACTGCACTCTCCCTGCATTCACACTGCACTCTCACTGCATTCACACTACACTCTCACTGCACTCTCCCTGCATTCACACTGCACTCTCACTGCACTCTCCCTGCATTCACACTGCGCTCTCCCTGCATTCACACTGCACTCTCCCTGCATTCACACTGCACTCTCCCTGCATTCACACTGCACTCTCCCTGCATTCACACTGCACTCTCACTGCATTCACACTGCACTCTCCCTGCATTCACACTGCACTCTCCCTGCATTCACACTGCACTCTCCCTGCATTCACACTGCACTCTCCCTGCATTCACACTGCACTCTCACTGCATTCACACTGCACTCTCCCTGCATTTACACTGCACTCTCACTGCGCTCTCATTGCATTCACACTGCACTCTCCCTGCATTTACACTGCACTCTCACTGCGCTCTCACTGCATTCACACTGCACTCTCCCTGCATTTACACTGCACTCTCACTGCATTCACACTGCACTCTCACTGCACTCTCACTGCACTCTCACTGCACTCTCACTGCATGTTCTCATTTTGTTCTGAAGCAACACGGTTCCTCATTCTGAGATGTTCAGCTGATGTTTGCTGATGGAACGCTCCTCATGTCTGCAGGTTATAAACTGCACTCCTCAGAGCAGAGCAGAGCTTTAAGGCTTCTGTTCTGATTAAAAAGCCTTACCCCCCCCCCCCCCCCCCCCGCGAGGCCCCTAACGGCCCCTGCCGCGGTCACAGGGCCCCTCTCTCTCAGACTCCGTGTGTTTTGTGAGTAATGTTTTAAAGCTCCGCGGTTCTTTATTAGAGAGAGATGTTCTAATAAAATGATCCACAGACAAATTTAGGCTTTAAAAAATAGACGTAGGCGAAATTCTAGCTTCTGATTGGCTGCAGTCAAACCTGATGACGTGTACACTGTCTATTGACCCGCCTTTACACACAGCGTCGTACGTCATCGGTCACGTGTGTTGGCAGAACGAATCAAACGGCGTTACAGTGTGTCCGGTTTGTAAACATCTCTGTCTTTAATTCAGACTGCAGTATAAAGAATAACAACAGCAACTTCCGGTGAGTCTTTAATCCACACTGACCGAACGGGACGGTCACTAAACATCCGACCACGTTACTCAGAGATTGCTCTTGACCTCACTTTAAATGGCAGTGATGGAGGTGTGATGGGGTCAGTGTGTAGGTGTGATGGGGTCAGTGTGTGGGTGTGATGGGGTCAGTGTGTAGGTGTGATTGCAGGTGATGGGGTCAGTGTGTGGGTGTGATTGCAGGTGATGGGGTCAGTGTGTAGGTGTGATTGCAGGTGATGGGGTCAGTGTGTGGGTGTGATTGCAGGTGATGGGGTCAGTGTGTGGGTGTGATGGGGTCAGTGTGTAGGTGTGATTGCAGGTGATGGGGTCAGTGTGTGGGTGTGATGGGGTCAGTGTGTAGGTGTGATTGCAGGTGATGGGGTCAGTGTGTGGGTGTGATTGCAGGTGATGGGGTCAGTGTGTGGGTGTGATTGCAGGTGATGGGGTCAGTGTGTAGGTGTGATTGCAGGTGATGGGGTCAGTGTGTGGGTGTGATTGCAGGTGATGGGGTCAGTGTGTGGGTGTGATGGGGTCAGTGTGTAGGTGTGATTGCAGGTGATGGGGTCAGTGTGTG
Organism: Corydoras sp. C115; assembly: GCA_019802505.1. Classification (NCBI taxonomy): domain Eukaryota; kingdom Metazoa; phylum Chordata; class Actinopteri; order Siluriformes; family Callichthyidae; genus Corydoras; species Corydoras sp. C115. The sequence continues at coordinate 204,859 of JAFMOC010000091.1, read as the reverse complement.
GGTGTGATGGGGTCAGTGTGTGGGTGTGATTGCAGGTGATGGGGTCAGTGTGTAGGTGTGATGCAGGTGATGGGGTCATTGTGTGGGTGTGATTGCAGGTGATGGGGTCAGTGTGGTGTGATTGCAGGTGTGTGGGTGTGATTGCAGGTGATGGGGTCAGTGTGGTGATTGCAGGTGATGGGGTCATTGATGGGGTCAGGTGTGGGGTAGTGTGTGGTGTGATTGCAGGTGATGGGGTCATTGTGTGGGTGTGATTGCAGGTGATGGGGTCAGTGTGTGGGTGTGATTGCAGGTGATGGGGTCATTGTGTGGGTGTGATTGCAGGTGATGGGGTCAGTGTGTAGGTGTGATTGCAGGTGATGGGGTCAGTGTGTAGGTGTGATTGCAGGTGATGGGGTCAGTGTGTAGGTGTGATTGCAGGTGATGGGGTCAGTGTGTAGGTGTGATTGCAGGTGATGGGGTCAGTGTGTAGGTGTGATTGCAGGTGATGGGGTCATTGTGTGGGTGTGATTGCAGGTGATGGGGTCAGTGTGTGGGTGTGATTGCAGGTGATGGGGTCAGTGTGTAGGTGTGATTGCAGGTGATGGGGTCAGTGTGTAGGTGTGATTGCAGGTGATGGGGTCAGTGTGTGTAGGTGTGATTGCAGGTGATGGGGTCAGTGTGTAGGTGTGATTGCAGGTGATGGGGTCAGTGTGTAGGTGTGATTGCAGGTGATGGGGTCAGTGTGTAGGTGTGATTGCAGGTGATGGGGTCAGTGTGTGGGTGTTGATTGGGTCATTGTGTGGGTGTGATTGCAGGTGATGGGGTCAGTGTGTAGGTGTGATTGCAGGTGATGGGGTCAGTGTGTGGGTGTGATTGCAGGTGATGGGGTCAGTGTGTGGGTGTGATTGCAGGTGATGGGGTCAGTGTGTGGGTGTGATTGCAGGTGATGGGGTCATTGTGTGGGTGTGATTGCAGGTGATGGGGTCATTGTGTGGGTGTGATTGCAGGTGATGGGGTCATTGTGTGGGTGTGATTGCAGGTGATGGGGTCATTGTGTGGGTGTGATTGCAGGTGATGGGGTCATTGTGTGTAGTGTGATTGCAGGTGATGGGGTCAGTGTGTGGTGTGATTGCAGGTGATGGGGTCAGTGTGTGGGTGTGATTGCAGGTGATGGGGTCAGTGTGTGGGTGTGATTGCAGGTGATGGGGTCAGTGTGTAGGTGTGATTGCAGGTGATGGGGTCAGTGTGTGGGTGTGATTGCAGGTGATGGGGTCAGTGTGTGGGTGTGATTGCAGGTGATGGGGTCAGTGTGTGGGTGTGATTGCAGGTGATGGGGTCAGTGTGTAGGTGTGATTGCAGGTGATGGGGTCAGTGTGTGGGTGTGATTGCAGGTGATGGGGTCAGTGTGTGGGTGTGATTGCAGGTGATGGGGTCAGTGTGTAGGTGTGATGGGGTCAGTGTGTGGGTGTGATGGGGTCAGTGTGTAGGTGTGATTGCAGGTGATGGGGTCAGTGTGTAGGTGTGATTGCAGGTGATGGGGTCAGTGTGTAGGTGTGATTGCAGGTGATGGGGTCAGTGTGTGGGTGTGATGGGGTCAGTGTGTAGGTGTGATTGCAGGTGATGGGGTCATTGTGTGGGTGTGATTGCAGGTGATGGGGTCAGTGTGTAGGTGTGATTGCAGGTGATGGGGTCAGTGTGTGGGTGTGATGGGGTCAGTGTGTAGGTGTGATTGCAGGTGATGGGGTCATTGTGTGGGTGTGATTGCAGGTGATGGGGTCAGTGTGTAGGTGTGATTGCAGGTGATGGGGTCATTGTGTGGGTGTGATTGCAGGTGATGGGGTCAGTGTGTAGGTGTGATTGCAGGTGATGGGGTCAGTGTGTAGGTGTGATTGCAGGTGATGCAGTGTGTGGGGTGTGATGGGGTCAGTGTGTAGGTGTGATTGCAGGTGATGGGGTCATTGTGTGGGTGTGATTGCAGGTGATGGGGTCAGTGTGTAGGTGTGATTGCAGGTGATGGGGTCAGTGTGTAGGTGTGATGGGGTCAGTGTGTAGGTGTGATTGCAGGTGATGGGGTCATTGTGTGGTGTGATTGCAGGTGATGGGGTCATTGTGTGGGTGTGATTGCAGGTGATGGGGTCATTGTGTGGGTGTGATTGCAGGTGATGGGGGTCACGGTGCGTCACATTGCTGTGGGCTCTCATCCTGAGGGCTCATTCTATCTGAAGCTGGACTGGGCCACTGAGCTGGGGGCTGGCTTCGTTCTTCTGCTCTGTGATGGTGTATCTGCGTGGAGCGGTGAAGGTACAGGACTTTAATGGAACATCCAACCGAATCCTGATCCCACGTGTTCTTATGGAGCTTCGATTGCCTGAATAGTTTCAGAGGAGGATGTTACCAGAGAGGCCAATGAGATGAAGATCCAGAGAGAAAGATATGTTAATGACCTGCGCCTCGCTCTGATTGGAGAAGGTCAGGAGGCTCAGAACTACACTTTTCATCTGACCCCTCAGCGTGTTGAGGCTGACACGGCTGTAAGACTGTCTTATGAGAAAGTTCAGCATGATCTGGCAGTAAGTGGCATTTATTTGCCTTTTGTCAGTTTTATCCAATGTCACATTATTCAGTTTGTTATGAAAGGTGATGTGTGTATCAGTCAGATCGTCAAATAGAGTGTAAATGAACACGATGCACATTCTAAAGAAATAAAAACAGTTCAAATATGAACCATACAGCACTTCATTCACACGATGTTGAACTCAAGCTCATGGTTTCTGGTTAACGTTTCATTTAATGGCTCTGAAACTCTGCTATGATGCTGCAATAAAGTCCAAACGGATTCACAGCCCCGCACACGACCCTGTCCTCTCCCAGAAGATAATAAAAGGATGAACATGAGGCTTCATTGTAAAAAAAAACTTCACTTTCCATTTGTAAATGATAATCAAAAGTTATATTCCATTCCATTAAACTATTGTTTTATTGTGATGTATTAAATGCATTTTATATAGGAGTCAAAAAAAGGAACAATGTAATTCATATTTCAGCTGCCGTGACACAGGCCTGAGCGGTTTATACATTTGGTCATTCAGTAGATGCTTTTATCCAAACCTCCCAAATGAATGGTTTGATTTGATTCCAGGGGAAAATAGTTTTTTGTTTTTCTTTTAGTTCACTATTGGCTGCATAGAACTCTTCCCTGTACCAGAGCCTACTAAAGTAATAAGAGAGCTCATCAGTTACGGTCTGAAGCTCAGTGTACGTCTGCAGACTGACCAACGGCACTTACATGAAGAAAACCAGCGGCTGAGGGATCTGCAGAAGCACATGACTGCTGAGTATGTCCCAATCATCAGGATTTCATTTTAGTCAGTAATTATTTGTATTCCTTTTTTTTTGTACAGTACATCATTATATTAATATAAACCATGGATTCTCATCTCCCCATTGGTCTGATTCTGAACACATCAGTATTTGGTAGAGTATGTGGGGTCTAGATTATACATTTAGTCAGTTTTATAACCTGATGTACGAATATCAGTCATTTAATTTAATGTGAGTTATATTTAATTTAATGTGAGTTATATACTCAATATTTAAAATAGTTTAACATATAAGACAAAGAAAAAAATGCAATAATAACAAAACAACAAAAACAATTAACAGGTAGTCAGGAGACTATAATCTTTTTTACCTGACATTTCCTTATTAAATATGATCGAAAACAAACATTTTAGTTTAGAAAATTAATATTATTTAACCCAAAAGTTACCATAAAAATGGCTTTATTTATTTAAAATATGTAATAGAGTTTCATGACCCATAATTTCATCTATATTTCTGGATGTTTATAGATGTGTGTGTGTATATATATATATATATATATATATATATATATATATATATATATATATATATATATGTAGATATAGATATTTATGTTTCTATTTATTTATTAAATAGATATATAACATCATTATTGATCTACATCAGCATTTCTGGGACCTGCATCTCTTTTTTGTAGGATGGAAAGATATATTACAGAGAAGGAGTCTTTGGAACGGGAACTGTACGGCCGCTTCATGTTGATCCTTAATGAGAAGAAGTCTAAGATCCGAGGTTTACAGGACAAGATCAACGAGCTTCAGGATGCTTTAAAAGCTGAAAAGCAGAGGTGGTCATTTTATCTTTCCAGAAAAAGAAATCAATGTTATTAGTCACACTTACGCAGCCCTCATGATGTGAGCATGACGAGTGATGTTTTCAGATGAACAGCGCTGCGAACAAAACAAAAAGAATCCCAAATTAAAAATCATTTATCACATTTTTCTTGGAAAAGGCCGCAAAGCCTTACCACCAATGTTTAAAATGCAATTTTGGAAGAGTTTTGGTGATGATGTTGGTATTATTGTAATTTGTATTATAAGTATTGTTTTTTTTAATTCATGCTGTCATGCTGATAAAGCTATTCCAGAACTAACCTTAATAAAAACAAGTTAAATGAAAAAAGGTTTATCATTTTTTAGATAACTGAACATACACTTCTGGCGGGATGTTAAGGGTGTAGTATATTATTAAATCTTTCTTTCTCTTTATTCTTCCTCGCAGTTCCGTGGAAGCTGGGGTCAGTCACAGCGAGAGTAAACGTACAGATGACACCTCTGCTAATGAGAGTGACTATGGGGACGCCACAGACGAGGAAACTAATGAGGAGCTAAAAGCCTCTGCCCCCTACAGTCCAGGTATGGAATGACATTAAATCATTTTAGTTATGTCATTTTTAAAACATTGTAATTGGTGCATTCACTTTGTGTAGATAACAATACAAAGAACAGCATTTTAATGTTCCATGTTTTATGAGCTGAATTCATAATTATTAAAATAAAAGTTAACATTAACATTTTTTTCAGTATGCAACCCAAAGAGTGACCGTTTGAACGATGTGGCAGATGTTGCACCTAATCGCAAAAGACGTCAACGTCATCTCCGTCCTTTAGAATCTCAGATTAAAAAACAAGCTGTACAGCAGCGGCGGGCGGCCCCTGGGTAAGAATAATACACACCAACCGCATTTATCAGCAACACTGGATCCTGTTGTTCACTTCTATCCTGATGGTGGCGCAATAACATCAAACAATCAGCCACTATGAGGAGAGCCTTTAGGTGTTTAGAAGTTCATCCTTCATTTTTTCCAACCTGATCAGCATTAATAACTCCTCTGAGGTCCTCACAACTCTCCTTTGCTCGTGAGACGGGGTTCTGATCAGACGGCTGTAGATTTTCATCCCTTTGACTGAAAACTCTTTAGTGGTGTAATCATAAACGCTGTGATTCTCACTCACAGTCATGAAAATAATAAATAATGAAATGAAATTATTTTACAAAAGAATTTTGACAGGTTTTTTTGGTTGAGGGGTTTACTCACGAAAACGCAGACTGTTCCAGATTCTAAAACCAAACAGCCGTGTTCATCGGTCTCCATCATCGATGCTCAGATGAATATAAACGCTGGCTTTGATCATTAGGATTCCATATCTCCTGATCCGTCGTTTGTTGGCTGTGATTGCAGGTATGAGCCGGCTGAAGAAGCCGACGTGACTCCGGCTCCTGCTCATTTCAGTCCAGATCAGCTGTTTGAAGACCTCTAGTTGAATTTTGTTGGTATCCCAATATTTACAATGGACCCTGAATTTAATAATGATTTCTGATATGTGTTATTGTATATTTCAATATTTGCATAAATGATGTCATACAACCAATAAAAAGCTATGTTTATTATATCGTATAGTCCACAGAGGAACTTGTTTTCATTCATCTGTGATGTATGACTAAACTCAGTGACCGGTCTAAAGGATTTAACTTCAACCTTTGAAGGTGTGTTTCTTTTCAGTGCTGATGGAGTAGCAGATGTATAACTGTGAGCTGTACGTGAGGCCTACAGGGCCAAGCCCCTTGTTCAGACACAAAAAGCTTTAATTTTGGTAACGTCACATGACTAATGAACTACAGGAATAAAGTGTCAGTGGAGTCAGTGTGAAACACATGATTTTGCATTACGTGGTGGATACATCTCGGAGGCAGCGTGACACTGAACAGATGTGATGGTCACGACCATTTGCCTCAAAGAGTAGTTTTCAGCACTGATTTATCTTAGTTTGACCTCAATTCATCTGCTAAACAAAACATTTCACTGTTGTTGCTGAACTATTAACAAGAAAGCTTTAGATAAGCAGAACAGGACGTCAAAATGAGCCCCTTTTGTAATCATTTGTCATAATTTAGCTTTTCATCATTCAAAAACCTTGGAAGTTGTAGTTTAAAGCTGACTTCAGATAATAAAGTCAAATTGGTTTGGATTTGTAGGTTTTTTTAATTGTCAGGATTTCTTGGATAAAAACATGATGCCCCGACTTACCAGTTTATCATAACTACCCCTCTCAGAAACACTGTGTCCTGTGTAAAAAACACATGGTTCTCGTTCCACTTTCACATGAAAAGAATCTTGTGTCCTGTTGAAAATGAGCTTTTGGGAAGCATCTCCTTCTCAGCTCACCACATGACTATAATTACATTCTAACTCTTACCCTGCTACTTAAATCACTTGTTTTTATTATTATTGCCTGCCATTCTTATTCTCAGGATTTGGCTCCTTTAGACATTTCACCCAGCTGAAGTTCCTTTCAGTATAATTTACAGTATCAGATTTATTCAAATTAAATGTTTTATATACCATATCATCTCAGCATCCCTCTCTACACGTGGGTGTTACATTAGGATCTTTCATGTTCTATATTTAGTTATTTTTAGACTGTTAAGAGATTTGATTTTCAGTGACCCACTTTCAACAAAAGTTATGAAAATTTACTAATCGACCACTAATCGACTAGATCTCTACTGTCCACAGAGTATAAAATAATGTTCCCAACACCTTTGAAACATTGAAAGTAGTCGTTGTCATAGTGATTAAACTAAAGAAACGTCACTTAGAACGTCAGATCAATAGTGTTCAGACGAAGCTCAGAGGAGTTACAGAACACTCTGGTGAAGATGATTATTTAAGGTTCAGGTAATAGAAATGTGTCTTAACTCTGAAATCTTTAACTTCTTACTGAGATATAATGTTAATTTAAATATGTGGACAGTTGCTGGTGAGCTGCTGTAAAATGTAGTGAGCTACGCATTTAGCTACTCAACAATAAACGAAGCTTCACTTTACAGACACTCCACCCAGAATTATAACAAACTAACTTACAGAAATATGACAAAAGTAACTGAATTACTCAGAAGCACCTTCACGTTGTACCAACATGACGTCAGATACACTGATCACAACATTTACTGAAGAAGAGCCGATGGTCTACCACCCAAACAATGATTTATATATAATTCAGTCTACAGAAACGCTAACCTTAGTTTACAATGATAATATCTACATGTAAACATCAATTTGATCAGAGACGGTGAATAAAGTCTTATATCGGTTAGTACTGTCCCCTTTGTAGGTGTCTCCCCTTGCAGGTCATTTTTACCTACAAGCTCTATATCAGGAGTCATGGCTCTGGTGCAGTCATGACCGTAAACTTTCACTGGAGCCAAAATTGGCACCTAATTTGAATAATAGTCAATGTGCGTGTGTTTGAAGCTGTAGACTGAAGGAATAAAATAGGAGAGAATAGATGTGAGAAAAAAAACACCCAAAATACAAAGAAACTCATTTTCTAGGTTTTATGAATCCTCTGCTGTTCACAGAATATAATGGAACGTTCCCAACAACTTGGTATGTTCAGAGTAGTAGTTTTCATAGCAATAAATCTAATGGAATGTTAGAACGTCAGTTCTGTTCAGTTGTGTTCAGACGAAGGTCAGATCGAGTCACAAAGCGCTCCTGCAAATTGTCAGACAGTTAATTAAAGATTCAGGTAAGAGAAATGTGTTTCAGCCCCCCCCCTCCCCCCACCCCGAAAAACGATCCGCATGTCCAGCTCAGTTTACTAATGTTGTAGAGATGTTGTAGTGAAGGTTTACGGTCATGACTGCACCAGATCCATGACTCCTGATATTCATTACATTTAGTTCATTTGTTTAACAAAATTTCAATAAAATTTAAAATGAATTAAAACCTAATTCTACAAGTGAATTTGAATGAAGCTCTTTCTTTGACACCATGTGTGCTGGTTTATCTGAGGACATCAAGTCGAGCGTGAGGGGAACATGGGTAATAAAATGAAATGACTGAATGAACCTCACATGGTCATGATGGTGGTTCACAGGTTCATCACAGCAGATACCCTCACCTTTTAAAAATACACTTTAAAGATCTGAACTCAGCTTGTTTTTGGTTATGGTTGTATTATTATTATTAAAGGAGGACTACACATCACAACGTTAACAACCGTACCTCGCTGGGTGCACACAGCCGAGAGGGAAATGAGATGTTCAGAGTGTAGCTTAGTTCATAATACTGTAAGTCACCGTTAAAGGTCCCTGCAGCTTGTAACTTAGTTCCTACTCAGAACTAAAATGAAATTGACTAAGATTAATCAAATAAATAGTTTTACCATGATATAACCCATAAATAATAATTATAAACAGTCATTTTAGCAGTTACAGCATGCTTCAGACTGACCTTCACTACTGTAACTTTACGTAAAGTCTGTTTTAAATGAAAAGCAAACTATAGTTTTCCCCCTTTTTAAAAAGATTACAGGATGTCAGAGTTGAACTGAAACCTACAGAACACAATCAGTGATTACAAACTCTATTAAAGTCTTGATTTTATAAAACCAGAGTTCAAGTTCATTCTGCTTTCAACAGGTGAAGATCTTGGAACAGTTTCTCTATTTAAAACTGTAAAATGGCTTCTTCAGAACGTAGACGTGGACTGCAGGCCCTGCTGCGCGGCTTTGTGAGGGGCAACCACGAAAGAACAGCTGATCCGAGTACAAACCCCAAAAAGTCCAAGAGCAAACGCAGGGAAGCCCGGATTTTAGAGCTAGAGGAAGAGTTAGAATTAGAGACGGAGCTCAGGATCTTTTTACATCAGGAGAATGAAGCTCTGAACTGGACTCTGCAGAGCAAAGAATCAGAGTTTTCAACATTACAAAGTGAAAATCAGAGACTGACCGACACCATCGACTCCCTGAACACCACGGCCCAGCAGAACGAAGAAACGGTCCGAAACCTGGAGGAAATGACCAAAGAAAAGGAAGACCTGTGTAAGAATATAAAGGTTTGAAAAACCGTGTGAGGGAAGAGCAGCTGAAAAATGATCTGATGAGAAACGAAAATAAAGAAATCCATCAGCAGCTGGACGAGGAACAAAACAAGATGGAGGAAAGAAAGGATCAGTGGAGAGAAATCGCCAACAAAATGACAGAGAGGATGAAGGAGAAGAACAGTTTGCTGATGAAATTAAGAGAGGAGAAAGAGGAGGTGGAGAGGAGGGTGGAGCAGCTGAATGTAGAAATGGAGGAAATGCGGCAACAGCTGGACAAGGAAAGAAAGAGGATGGAGCAAAGAGGGGCTCAGGAGAGAGAGGTCACCAACGAGTGGAAAGAGAAGGTGGAGGAGAAGGACAGTATGTTGATCAAATCAAGAGAGGAGAAAGAGGAGGTGCAGAGGAGGCTGGAGCAGCTGAATGTAGAAATGGAGGAACTGCGTCAGCAGCTGGACCAGAAAACAAAGAGGATGGAGGAAAGAGAGGATGAGTGGAGAGAAGCTGCCAACAAATTGAAAGAGAAGGTGGAGGAGATGAACAGTATGTTGATACAATCAAGAGAGGAGAAAGAGGAGGTGGAGAGGAGGGAGGAGAAGATGAATGTAGAAATGGAGGAAATGCGTCAGCAGCTGGTGAAGGAAAGAAAAAAGATGGAGGAAAGAG